>CM060952.1:98513969-99064081 GCA_030765055.1 Mantis religiosa
CATTGCTCTCTGCAAGGCCAAGAGATAAAAAGTGAACAACTTCCCATTTGAGAAAAGTATTAGTATTGATAAGTTCAAACAAATAAATATATATTTCCGAAATGGTTTACTCCACAATAACAATGATGATGATGATGATAATAATAATAATAATAATAATAATAATAATAATAATAATAATAATAATAATAATAATAATAATAATAATAATAATAATAATAATAATAATAATAATAATAATAATAATAATAATTTTTAAAGGGCTTTCTAGAATGCTATAGGTTACCTCAACCAAAACAACTGCCAAATAGAAAATTGTGTCACAGTATAAAATTTACAGTGCAATCCTTTTCCTCTACTTCTCCCTATCTAATGCATCTACATCAAGTAGTCCTTTCTGTCTCATACACTTTTTTTCACTTTGTCCATGCACTGATCATTAGGTCTTTCCTTCCTATTTCTTCCTTCTGGAGTCCATCTTAGCACTTCCTTTGGTAATCTGCCATCATCCATCCTTAATATGTGTCCATACCATTGTAGTCGTTTCTCATTTAAGACTTCTAGAACATCTCTTTCCACATTCAACAACTCTCTTATTATTTCATTCCGTATCCTATGCCTTCTTGACTTCCTCGCAGACCTTCTCCAGAAGTCCATTTCCGTTGCTCTTAATTTATCCTCTTGTGTTCTACTGATTGTCCAAGTTTCTGCTCCATAGAGCATCACACTTTCCACCAATGCTTATTAATTAATTTTTTCGTTTTGACCAAAAATTACTAACCCATAAGATTGAATTTAGAATCCCAATGGCTCTTTTTCCTAAACATATTCTTCTGTCTATTTCTAATTTTGATGATCCTTCTTGTTGTAATATCGACCCCAAATACCCAAAACTTTTGACTTTCTTAATTTTTTGCCCTTCAATTTCAATATCTTCAATACCAGCTGTCAGAGGTTCAGTTTTCTTCAAATTTATTTTCAGTCCTCACTTCCCATATTCTTCTTGTGATTTCCTACACATGTAATAGTCATCTTCGATATCTTGGACGACAATTACTTGGTCGTCGGCAAATAACAGATTAGAGATAAATATACATATTATCCCTTATTTGCTAGCCCATTCTTCCACATTTTTTGTCCAGTCTCTTAAGCTTACATCAATAAAATTTTTAAATAATAAGGGTGATTAGCAGCACCCTTGTAAAAGCCCTTTGCTTATATAAAATGGTTTTGACAATTTTGTTCCTTGTTTAGCTTGACAGGTGTTGTATATTTCTTTAATTACAAGTATGATAGACTTGCTTATTCCTGCCATTTCTAATGCTTTCCACAGTAATTTTCTGGGGACATTGTCGTATGCCTTTTCCAGGTCAATGAAGACGAGAATAATAATAATAATAATAATAATAATAATAATAATAATAATGATGATGATGATGATGATGATGATGATGATGATGATGATGATGATGATGATAATGATAATGATAATGATAATGATAATGATAATGATAATGATAATGATAATGATAATGATAATGATAATGATAATAATAATAATAATAATAATAATAATAATAATAATAATAATAATAATAATAATAATAATAATAATAATAATAATAATTCTACGTTTTTGTGTAAGAAGATTTTATGTAGATAACTCCATTTACTATAGTGCAAAAATCATCCAGAAGGAAAAATTGTGAGGACATTGGCAGAAAGTCCGAAATATACATTAAGTTTGTCATAACATATTAAATCTATGGCACCTTAATCAAAATGGTTATTACTCACTTTTGAGAAGATCAAAATTTTCGAAAAGTGTTCCATGTAAAAGGATAAAGGGTAGGGATATTTTTGTATGTTCCATTCTCTAACAAGTCTGTATTTAATCGATTTTTCTTTTTGAATTACGCTGTTAAAATGCATACTCTCCTAGAAATGCTTTATTTTATAAAACATGTTTCTTCGGTGAAATCTTAATATTGAATTTTTGGGGGGAATATAATACATCCACTTACAACGTAAGAGATAAATATACAATACGCAGGTTTCTTTCAATCTACCATATTCTTCTTCCTCGTCTCCCGAAATTTGTTTCAAGTTGGCTGCAATGGATGTATTCGGAGAATGAAGACATAGTAAAGGTAAGTTACATACGTAACTTATGGGTATGACAAAATAACCGGCTTTGGTAATGCTAGAGAACACGCAGGCATAAAAATGGATGAAAGCCAAAAGCAGAGAAGAGAATATTGATAATAGATAGCAGCACCGCTACGTTCCGAGAAATGAGACTCATTTAATACCCCCTAGTGAATAAGTGTATCGCATTTAAAATAAATGGAATTCAGCGAATGTCTGAATGGAAACATATGGACGCTTTTCTTTTACTGGACTTATACCCGCAGAGTAGCAATAGAGTTGTAAATTAACACCGGAAAAAGCAGTTATTAAAATCGAAACAAAAACAACCGCGATATTTCGATAACCGTGGCACTGACAAACAATATTTGTCAATAGTCACTATAAAAGGACCTCTCCCTATACTGTGGCAAGACTCACTTCAAAATTAATTTTTAACGGTTTTTAAATACTTCTTCCCCGGCACTCACTTGTTGGATTTCAATTAACTTTATGCCAACTAAAGCCTGTATTCCAAGATATCCATAAGCTATTATGAATATTATTCTATTCAACATTAAACTACACACACAGATAATTCTCCTTGTAATTAAAGTAAATTAAAACCTTAACTAGTATAAACGGTTAGTCAATCTAGCGAGAGATGCGCTATGACGAACATCTTGACAATGGCCAAACTAGCAAATTGTGGACAATTGAAATGCTGGTCCTGGAAGAGTTTGTGAGAATCCATGGGCATGCTTAGCTAATTCAAATATATTTACGCTGCCAAGCTTGAAAATTAATGGAAATAATCATTGCTTCCACACTATAAGTGTGTAGGCTATGGTTTGGATGAGTAGAGCCAGACTGAAAAATTCAATGCCATAGCCGAGATTGGAACCACGGATCTCCCGGTCTCCGTCCGGTTGCTCTAAACCACTGAGATACTATGACCAACTTGTAGACATGACATTAAATTCTCCAACTGAAAATTAATGTTCGTGCATTTGTAAACCATGATCCGGAGCCTTGCGATATCTGGAATGACTCCTCAGTACCAAATTCATCTACACCAGTCGTCATTATTTGAGTATTAACTCTGCACTCTTTGCTTTGCTGTATTACAGAACTGCCTTTTAAACTTGAAAATAGCCATTTAATTTCAAGAAAGCTATTCTTCTTTACGATAACGAATGCTATATCCAAGTTTTCAAGTTCTAACACCTTTAAATGTCGTGAAACTAATAATAGGGAAATATGCACAAGAAGTGCAAAGATAAGATGGGATGCTCCACTTGTCATTGACTCATCCTTGATGAGAACTCCATTACTTATCGGTTCCCCAAGTCCTTCACAATAGGTGACAAATGTCTCTGACATGCAATTGCTGTCAGAGCAGTGATAATCTTTTGTTTTACACACCTGTGCTGATAACACTACTCACTTAATGAAGTGTTGAAGAACGTCATTGAAATCGTCCAGGATCTGCTCCATCAGATTATTCCTTATTCTGCGTATATGACACTTAAAATTTAGACCTCAGAAAAGCTTAACGAGCCTGGGTCTAGTGAATATGCCCAGGACTGCTTTCAAGCAGCATGCTTTTATGGTTCCAAACTGATGAGAAGTCTAATACCCAGCAACGTCCAGATAGATATCTGATATTCAAATATATAGTTAGGTACGAACAAAACATGTTGCCTCTTCTCCTTTTGAACACTGTTCTTACTGTCACTACAGTTATTTCCGATCCTCAACAGAATCTGGAAGTAGCATTTGAAAGTATGTGTGTGTTCAATGGATGAAAACTGATAAAACGTATGTTGGGAAACGTACAGTACCATTTGTTCTTTCTCAAACAAAATAATGCCAAAAATGTTGAAGGGACTTTAAAAATTAAGTCACAATCCCTCATATGCAGCGTGTATAAAAACAAAAATTTTATATGAGCATGGGTCTAAAAATAATAATTTATTACTTTTTAAAATACAAATTTGGTTACAGCAAAAATTAGAAGCGATTTGCTCCATGCTATAACGTACTCTGTTGCACATTTCTGGAGCGCTCTGTATTTGGTCAAATCCACTGTGGATACTCTGTTTCACAGTGACAATATTCGCTAGAGGAGTCTAGCAAACCAGACGAAGAAATCCAGCAGGCCATGCAATGAACCTCCCACTCGACCAATCCATTTATCTGAAATTTATAATTCTTAGAATTACGTACTATTTGTCTGAAATGAGCTAACGCATCATCATAAAAAACCATGATCGTTGGTTGTCGTCCAGAGGTACATGATCAATTAAATGATAAAACCAATTCCCAAGAAACTATACCAAATTCTATTTTCAAGCGTGGAAGAAAGAAATAGGGGCTATTAAGGTGACATGAATGATTCAATCCCAAACGTTCAGACGTACCTCTGTCCTGTTATACTCCACAAAGGTTATCGGAATTTAAGACACCGTCGCAAATAAACCCAACGTATTAATGAAGAAGGTGCATGATAAGACATAAATGAACATAGCGTAATTCTGAAACATGTTACGACAGAAAGTTCTTTTAAACTCAAAGTCAATCCTTGCACCCGCTGGAAGTGATAGAGGTACATAAGACTTTCGTGTAAACGTCTACAGATTCGACGGCCAATACTTTGTATCACTTCCAACATCCGAAAAATTCCTCTGAAATGGGCCATCGTCTCTCAAGCATTGTGAATTCATGAAAATAGATGATATCGCTGTGATGCATTTCCATCCGCACACATAATACATTTTCTTCTGTCTCTCAGTCGTTCTCCGTGGTCTAGGGAAAACATGCTAGCCTTGTTCCCCAAGTATTTAGTTGGTTCAAACCGAAGGGAGGATGATGGCTTGTTTTTTTAAAACTTAAAAATCATTAGCTTTACTTTCTTGGGAAAGATGGAAAGCCAGAAGCAAGAACCTCAAGCCTGATAAAGGGGCCCCTGAGCAGAATTAAGCTATCTTTCACGCTCAATGTAAAATGGGACGCTGCAGTTAAAGAGCGTCAGTAAACAAAAGCTCAATTTACCTGCCTTCCGACTCTGCAACAACTAAATAAACATAATCAAAAGGCAACAATTAAAATTATTATTGGGTCAAACTCCTAATAACTCTCTAACAAATGATATTTGCACGTACTGTAAAAAAACTCCAAAGATTTAGTGAAACGTTTATTATTCAATTCAGAGTCTCACAGAAAGAATTTAAAAAAAACAACCGTTTTGTTTTTAGTAATAGTTTTCTCTACCTTTCTCTGTAGTGCCAATTTGTATTTGTGTAGGAGAGCTTTTAAATACTGCTGCGTCTTATTTTAGATTTCTCCCTCCGTTATCCCCCACTTCTGTTCCACTACACCTCTCCCCTTTCGTAGACAACATTTGCATGCACTGGGGCAGTAGTGTCGGCGGGATAGAACTGATGTTGCATGTGATACATTTTAATTCACCACCCAACTTCGCCCCAAGTCGACTTCAGAGCAGCTCATTTACTGTCGTTTGTTATTCGTTCTCCAACACAAACTAACATCATCAACGTATCTATAATTTCTACCTTCTCTGCCATTCCTAGGTGGGAAACTATTGCATTCACCTCAGTTTCTGCACTGCCTCAAAGTTCCATGTTAGCACCTATGTTAGGTTATTTTTGCGGGTACAGTGTTTGTAACTCAGGACAAATAACATTGGGTTTGTTTATTTACGAACAACAAAGGAACTACTGTGTCTAACCGGTGTACAGCGGGTATGTGTAAACGCGATAACAGCACATTGCTAAATCCATGAACATTACTAAATGTCCCCGAGTAATAAGTCTATTTTGTCCATTGGTTATACATGACTGTCCTTTTTGGATGGAACTGCTGTGTTTAAGATCTATCGGCTACAGGAGTTCCTAAACAACTTTTACTATGCATATTGTGGACTTTGTGGGTTCGTAGAATTTAAGCCAAAGTTGTAGATATTTAAAATGCTCTTTCGGTTCCTAAGAAACACACTTTGGTCAAACCTTACAGTAGCAGAATTACGTAACATATACAAATACAATCTTCCAAGGTCTTGGCCACAAACAAAAGCGTTCACTTTCAAAACACAATTGCAGGCACACGATACTCAGTTCCGGTTACACTCTCATCTCGACTCGTTTACGACTGTCCCTTGCGAGTCGCGGCTTCCTTAAATACCTCTACTCACTTCCAGAAGATAATCGAATGTTCTGTAAGACGGCACCAGACGAAACACGAACGTTCCAGACGCCTAACTTTATCTGTGTCGGGCAAGCCTTTTATCTCCGCGCTATGTTTATCTGTTTCGCAGGCTCTTTATCTCCGTCCTGCCCTATATGTTTGTGCCCGTCGCCGCCAGTCGTGACAATATTAAATGTCTCTTAGTATCCACGTAACCCGTTAATTTAGTATATGCTGGTGTATATATACACTCCTCATTATAATCAATTATTTTTAACGGTCTACCGAAGGAATTGCTGATTTCTCCAAGTCTTGGGGCAAGAAGAACGTTGGTGTGTAAACACCTTTAGCATGCGCGCACCCTCAGTAGCACTGGAGCAATTCAACCCAGCTAAGGTTGAACTCCTATAAAATCCTTTTAAGAGATGCATAGATACAATATTTACGTTAGAGTCTCGTAGACAAGTTACAGCGGGCTAATCTTGTTAGAGGCCTCCGAGTAATCTTGCTATCTTCTATTTTCTGTCACCCTGCAATCCCATTTTATATAAAAGCTGTTAAATGCATCGCGGGGTAGGGCACGCTTATTATGCTTAAATCTGCCAATATCTTAGTGGACCTGACTGATCTGGAGCTGAAGCATGTAGATCATACAACTTACAGTAAGGATGTGCCATCAGTAGCACAAATTGTCTGTTCTACTAGTCATTTGCTAAATATTATGCTAGTAAGTTTAAAGTTTATCAGATTTTAAGTCATATTGGTTTACTTTTTACTCTTTTCAAAGTCACTTCTTGAAAATATTTATTTTAAATCATGGCTGACAGTAAGTATAAAAGTACTTCTTTTATTTTTTTTAATTTATATAGTCTCCTTTAACTGTCACGACCTTATAGTGGGCTTTGATCAACATTTGAGAGGTCTTTTACCCTCTAAACTTTGAGGTTAGGTTATAGTAGGTTTTCGAGAATAACCTCATTGACCATTGGACCACAGAAGCAGTCAATATAATTGTTTATAGAACATATGAAAGAGCTGCGGAAATAAACAATATTAGTGTCACAGTTAATACTCCGGCTTTTCTATTTACGTACAGCTGCCCAAAGCAACATCCTTCAAACGAAGGCGAAAGAGTTTTGTAGTTCTGGTTTTACTGCCCAAACTGCATCTACGTGACAATTCCGCGTGCTGTACAAGTATTAACATCTGCCAGAAATAGCAGCGGCATTCATACTTATTGGTGTTCGGTCCTTTGAAACTACGGATGCTGTTGAACTGGGAACTGTTATTTGTCCTCGGCATTTTCTTCACAACTAATTGCGGAAGCTGTTACTCCGTACTTCCTCTCGGCTTTTATGTGTTTTTGTAACAGCCGCAAACTTCATGAGTGCTTTGTACAAATGCCGAGTTTCGTTACTCTTTTGGCCAACGGTTTTTACGGCAAATGCCTGTTCAGTCCATTATGGAGGAACGCGAATAAATGCAAATATTTACGGTTTCAAGGAGGGGAAAAAAGTTGGATTTAGAGTAGCTATATCTTACCCTTGGCTCCTTATGGAATAGATTCAGTTTCGGCCATTTACCTGGATTTAAGCTTAAGTACAACGCTGATCAGACATAGCCCCCGATGACAAGCGTAGTTGTATGGTCATTCTGAACATAAAATCACATTAAATACTCTTAGAACAAAATCTCATCTATAAGTGTTAAAAGTCATGACACAATGAATTAGAGGCATCCTTTAAAAGAGCTGTGTACATTAAATACAATGTTTCTGTCCTCATATCACGTTTGTTACTCGAAATATCATTTGTCCCAGCTTTGATGGAACATGTTGACACACGCAGGTGTATTTCAATTGGTGTTTGAAACACATCCGGTAACTTTAATAATAAAATAACACACCACTACTCTGAACACTAACTCATTCCCTCGTAAACTGCGTGAAATGTATTTACATATTATAATATTTATATCTGAGATAAACATTGTGAGGAACGAATGGTTGTATTGTTTAAATTCTTCAATGCTTAATGAATGTTGAGTGGTGATACGTAATAATAAAAGGAATAAGCTCATTTCTAAGAATTGTAAAGACAGGATTTTTCTGCAGTCCTGACAAGAAAAGATTGTCTAGTTGTAACATTAGTGCCTATTTAAAAACGGTTAGAGCAACCGAACAGAGACTGGAAGAAGCGTGGTTCAAATCCCGGCTATGACACTGAATTTTTCAGTGTGACTCTACATTTCCAAACCTGGCATTACACATGGCTATCGTGAAACAACAGTTAATTTCCATTAATGGTATCTATTACTTTTTAAAATATTTATCCGGACATAATGAACACAGTAGAGATTTTCACCCAAATCCGAACTACATTCCTCAGAGTTTATAAGATGGTAGAATTGGCTGGAGTCTTCATACGTCTTCAATTTTTTTTGAACCTGCTTTAGTGAAAGGAGGCATCTGGCACGAGCTCTCTCTCTCTCTCTCTCTCTCTCTCTCTCTCTCTCTCTCTCTCTCTCTCTCTCTCTCTCTCTCTCTCTCTCTCTCTCTCTCTCTCTCTCTCTCTCTCTCTCTCTCTCTCTCTCTCTCTAAAAAGTAAACTGTCTGTCGCTCTCGATTACACTAATATGCAATAGTTTATTTGCATATATACAGATAGGTTTATGTAAACATTGTGATTTCACGTACTACCTATTCAACTTGCAGTTGTAGTCAATGCATCTTGGATTTGACCTGGGTACTTTTATATTCTGTAACTTGCTGGAGTGCCGTCGTCTCCCAACTTTATGTGTAATGAAACATTTGTTTTTATTGGCTATGTGGAAAATCAACAAGCTTAGTTTATTCTCGGAGGTAATAATAATAATAATAATAATAATAATAATAATAATAATAATAATAATAATAATAATAATAATAATAATAATAATAATAATAATAATAATAATAATAATAATAATAATAATAATAATTGATATAACACTGCAATTTCCTATAGCTCATTTAACTTGGTCTACTACTTGGTTTATTTTGTCAATACCATAGCATTAAACCGAGCAAACAGACAACGTGGTTATGTGTGGGAAGTCAAGGGTGCGATCCCCGCCGACTACACTCTCTGACTCAGGTTAGGATGCTCGGCTGCTTGCTTTAACACCACCTTTGCCGTTCCACCATTCCCCTTCATTCCATTCTCTTATTATCTCTCAGATGTGCTTTCAGAATTGAGGTGTATGACAGACAAGTGACACGTAGGCTTGAGCACTCTCGGCGCTGGGATAAAGAACTCTCAGCACTTGTTAGGGACTTCCGCGCGTCTCTATGGCCTCTGTGGGTTCCTCACTTAATCCCTCCCTCCTGGGGGATGTTAGGCACAACAGATGTAATGCGTGAGGTGTCCCCTCCTGCTGTCTACCCTATACTCTAAGATACAATAAGGGAAAAAAACAACGGAGGTAGATTTGTGGTTTTAACGCTATCCCTGATAGGGAGGGATGACGGAGAAAACCCAAGGGCGGCCATATCCCAATAACAACGTTTCAAAGCGTAGACGGGGTTACTAACGATCTTAACAAGGGGACTATCACTATCCTCATACTTGCATTCGCCTGAGAGTTGCATGACATCATCTCTGTTCTCTACGAGGCTAACGAAAGAGACAGGCTATGGTGCGTTTGAATCAGCTGATAACAGCAGTCCTAACCTGTACAGTATAGGCTTTGAACTGTATGTCGTTCGTGTGGTCTGTGTGATATTACGTTTGTTTTACTTTTTTAACTAGTGAAATTAATAATATTTAGTGGTTCAGGTTAGTGAAAAAGTGTTATATTATCATGTAGTTAACACATATTCCAGTTTGTTCGTAAATTTTATGTATTTAGTAGTGTTTTCAAGTAGGCTGTAAGTTAACCTCTGGGAACGTTCTAACGGCTTCGATGCCATATTGCATCTTCTCATTTGAATCTAGATTGAAGCATTTATTTTAGTAAATTCTGCTTATTCTTTTATTATACGTGTGATATTACATAGTTCTATCTTTGTTTAAACGTACAGAAAAATTATCTCCATTATTAAACAAAATAATAACTTCTGTGTTCAACCACATGGTGGATACAAGTTAATGTTACTATTACTATTATTTTCCTTTTTAGGTACTCAGAGTTGTAAAAGATGCCTCGACGTTGTAGTGTCTTTGGGTGTAGATCAAATTATGACACAGAAAGTGAAAAAACTACAACATTTTCACTACCAAAAGACGAAAATCTTCGTAAGATCTGGCTACGGCATATTCCGACGGATTTTTCAAAATTAAAAAATCCTTTTGTGTGCATAAAGCATTTTGAGGAGTCGTGTGTTATAAGAATAGACAGGATTTCTACTTCAAAGGGAGAGTTGATAGAATATGAAAGAAAAATCCCTAAACTCACAGAAAATGATGTACCAACAATATTTCCTAATACACCCTCTTACTGTTCTAAAACGATTCCCAAAATAAAACGTCTTGCTGATAAAGAAGACGAAAATTTGGTCCAGGCATTTCGAGACAGTATTCAATCAAATAAACAGCATGTGGAAAGGGATTGAATAAATAATGTAGATAGCATTATTTCTTTTGTAGATATAAGAAAACTCAATTCCAGTAAGGCTAATTGGACAGTAATTAAGGACGAGGGAACAATTTATATTTGTTTAATGGGTATAAACAATGGCACACCTTGTGTCATTTCTTTTATAACAGTCAAAGATGATTTAACTTATACTGTTGTATTGGACAACGTTTGCATCAATGCTTCTAGTACTAATAATGTGAAAAAATTAAATTCATTAAATGTTTTGGATAGTATTATGACACAAATTGAAAATGGTGAAATATTACCCACAGTTAGAGATAAAATAGAATCTGCTATCCAGCTGCTACAGTCTCTACCATACCATGATGAGAATGAACATATGAAGTTTATTGTAGAGCAATTAAATCTGTCACAGACTCCAAAGAATAACAGGCGTTATGGCAACAAATGCATGATTCTTGCTTCCACTCTGTATGTCCATTCATCATCTGCCTACAATGCACTAAGAAAATGCGATATGTTGATTTTGCCACACCCACGTACACTGCAGAAACTAATTTCATTCTATGAATTGTCCTTGGAAAGTAGTTCTTACTTGGAAAACAGATTTAAACATTTAAAAAGTCATGAACACTTAGTATCTCTCGTGATGGATGAAATATATATTCAGCCACAACTGTCATTTAAAGGAGGTGCTATTTATGGCAGTAGTGCAACTGATCCTCAGAAATGTGCAAAAACTACTCAAGTCTTCATGATATCCTCACTACTTTCTAAATATGTTGATGTCGTTTCCATTATACCAGTTATCAATTTAACAAGTGAACAGCTGAAGACATACATTATAGAAGTTCTGGGTATGTTGGAAAGAATTAGTTTTACAGTTATTAGTTTAATTGCAGACAATAATATTGTGAACAGAAAAGCATATGAACTTATGACCCCAAATAAAATTTTGCAGCCTAGCATTACTCACCCACTAGACTCATCAAGAAGGCTTTTCTTTATATTTGACACCGTCCACATTTTAAAATGTATCAGAAATAATTGGGAGACCAAAAGAAATGCAAATAAGACCTTATATTTTCCTGATTTCAATCATCACTCCAATATACTTTCAGCTCAATACAGGCACTTAGAGTTGATGTATGAAAAAGAAAAGAAAAACCTAGTTAAGTATGGGCACACACTTTCCACCAAAGTGTTATATCCATCGTCAATTCAGAAGCAGAATGTGAGCTTGGCATTGAAAATTTTCAATGACAGTAACATTGTGGCCTTGAAACATGTCACAAAAGATCTTGGTGTTTCTGAAAATATTGATGAGACTGCAAATTTCTTAAATATCATTGTTAACTGGTGGAAAATAGTTAATGTTAAAAGTGTGTTCGAAGGGAAACGATTCAATGATCCATACAGAGAGGCTATTAAAAGCCAAAGAGATATGCAATTTGAATTTCTAAGTAAAATGTGTCATTGGCTAAAAATTTGGAGGGTGTCTGTTCCATCAGTAAATGCTTTAACTCCGCAGACATTTCAGTCCTTGATTACTATGCTGGAATCTTTCCTGGAAATCATTCCATATCTATTTGAGAAATACAACATAGATTACATTTTGCTAAGCAAATTTCAGAGTGATAATTTGGAGGGTCGTTTTGGATCATACAGACAGCTAAGTGGTGCAAATTACTATATAACTTACTTACAGGTATTGGAAAATGAGAGGAAATTAAGATTTAAAAATACTGTGTTGTTTGCTGCTCATAATGGTAGTGTAAATTTGAAAGAACTGTTACCTACCCAACAAAATTATGATAATGATATTGACCTGAATGGTTTTTCTGATATTTTGGATGAAGAGTTTGAAATGCAAGTAATTCCTAATGATACAGTGCCAATACTGACATATTTGGGGGGATTTGCATCTAGACAAGTGCTACGTAAATCTAAGTGTAATATATGCAGTTCATGGCTCCAATTAAATAAACAAGTGGAAGTGGATTCTTCATATGACTTTGTAAAGGACTTGGACAGAGGAAAATTAACATTACCCACAGACAAAGTGGTATTCACTGTTGGTTTGGCATGGCATACAATGTCATTATTAGCAAGAGACTCTCAAAATTTCTTAACCTCTGGGAAACAGCTCTCTGTAGTTCAGAAAATTTGTAAAATTAAACTTCTGAGATCAGATGTACACAATACTGGTACTGAATGTAAATGTTTACATAAGAAGACCCTATTTGAGAAACTGGATAGTGTTGCTCTTTGTGTTAACAAAATATTGATTAGTAATTTTGTGAAAATGACCAATGAGAAATCTTGTGATTCAGACACTACAAGAAAAGTGAAAAAACTGAAAACATAAATTTTGGCATTATTTGTGATGATAAGACTTGTTCCATAAACTGTTTTGATGGATTACATTACATTCTGTACTTTGTATATACTCAGTGTATATATCAGTATTAAACCTGTGGATTTATCACTAATATCTGTAAAAATAATTATGCTAAAGTATGGAGTTTGACAGAATACAAGGATCACCTCATTCATTTGGTACGTATAAATATCTTCATATAGTGGTGTAATTGCATATAACTCTCATTTGTTTATTTCATTACCTCACCTTTTTTTTCTAGGTATTATCCTAACATTTTACATTCATAGTTCCTGATTCGATAAACAATTATTTTGGCATTATTTGTGATCATAAGACTTCTTCCATAAACTGTTTTGATGGATTACATTACATTCTGTACTTTGTATATACTCAGTGTATATATCAGTGTTAAACCTGTGGATTTATCACTAACATCTGTAAAAATAATTATGCTAAGTATGGAGTTTGACAGAATACATGGATCACCTCATACGTTTGGTACGTATAAATATCTCCATATAGTGGTGTAATTGCATGTAACTCTCATTTGTTTATTTAATTACCTCACCTTTTTTTTCTAGGTATTATCCTAACATTTTACATTCATAGTTCCTAATTCGATAAACAATTAAACTGAAATTATTGTGCGAGAAATATAAGTAATTTTTTTAGGAAAAAGGGATTCAAAATGTCTTCTGAAAACTTTATTTGAAGGTGAGCGATATACTGTATCTTATCATTTATACATTATTTCTTTATTCTTTAAAGTATTATGTTTATAGATCTAAAAAGTATAATAACATAAGTGGTATATATTATAAATACGTAAGTAATTATAAGAAACGTAATATAGCTTAGTAGTACGAGCATACCAAAAATCAGTTCCGAGACATAAAATCCCTTCTAATATAATATTGCTTGTATAATTATGTTAATTAAAGTATAATTGTCTAGAATGATGAACATATGTGAAGTACTGTTTATTCATAATCATTCAGTTCACTAACAAAACAATGTAACTTCTGCGCTACGC
This sequence comes from Mantis religiosa, assembly GCA_030765055.1. Classification (NCBI taxonomy): domain Eukaryota; kingdom Metazoa; phylum Arthropoda; class Insecta; order Mantodea; family Mantidae; genus Mantis; species Mantis religiosa. The sequence goes on from CM060952.1 coordinate 98,528,297, forward strand.
TGTCCACTCTCTCAGACTGCCTGTGTGACGTCACACGAAAGTTTTCCTGTCGCGCCGAAGCCTATCTCTTTCGTTAGCCTCGTGTTCTCTATGGGGCCTGTGTGTCAAAACTCGGGTGTGGCTTATAGCTGGAAGTGCCCCAAAATAAGCCAAGAATACCTAGGAACATACAGGCATAATAACACAGCATTGTACGGGGGGAATTGTTTACCCCTAAGGGTCGTCTACACACAGGCATACGTAAGGAGCACCAGCACAAGGCTCACGAAGGATGTCCAGCAGCCACTTCCAAGTGGTCGTATGCGGCACTTTCCAGGTTCAGTTTTGGGCGTTGCGGTTCTACTGCGCACCAGATTTTTGGCACACAGGCCCCAGTAGAGCAAAGGTGATGCAATCAAACTCTCAAGTGAATACAGGTATAAGCATAGTACCTAATAATTCCCTAGAAAGTAAACGCTTCCGATGCCTTTTAAGCCTGCTCACAAGTCACGAATCCTTTGGGGTTCCTTAAGGGAACCTCAGAGAGGGCGAACCGTCAGCAGCGCGAAATGTTCACAAGTCATAGCACCTGAACACCGTCCTTTGGTCCTTCAACCTTGATGATGCTGATGAAATTAAGAGCCGTGGTTGAAGAGGAACTTTCTTACCGAGCCAGATAAATCAGAGTGGGCCCAGGACCTCAGAAATGCGATCACACAGAGCCATCTCGCTCGGTACCATAACAGTAACTTTTCCATTTGCTAAAATCGTTCGCCTTATTAAGGTTTTTTGTTATTTTTTTTAATCAAACCATTGTTTGAAATACACTTACTAATTCAGCTCGATTCAGATCTGGGTGTATACCTTAATGTTCTATGCTTAAACAATATTTTGTCAATGAAAAGTTCAGAGGTAAATACTGGGAGGTTAAACATAAGAACGTCCGCACACTTAAACCTATCAGTCTAAGAAGGTTAACAAAAGGAGGGGTTTTTAAAATTGCCACTTCTAGTCTCTAGGCAGTCTATTATACCGTTTTATATCATACGCAGATTTACTATGAAAGACAATGATAGTGACAGAAATTTGTGTGACTGTTACACATTAGATTTTTCAAGAATGTAAATGCACGAGAAGCGAACTGCAATAAAACCATTTCAATTGACGAGCGCATCTGGTTTTAAGAACTTTCAGATTCATTAGACTTCGGTCCGCAGGTCGTTAGCCGGTCAATGAAACATCAAAATGCACTTTTGATTAAGCTTTTACGTTGATGTAGAACATTTAGAAGAGATGGACGGTCGACCAATGGAATTAAGAGCTTTAGGTCAATAAAAATTGGTATCTAATGCACTAAAATGATATTTCTGTAGGGATGTGAAGATAAAAATCAGACCAGACTTTCTCGAACAATGATGAATGCATCTATTTCATAAAAACGACCGTGTTTTTTAATGTGTTTTACCTAGCAATAACCTCAAACAAAGGATTGTCCAGTTTCGATACATAAATCATTCGGAAATAAGCGTTCAAATGTTTATTCTTGGTTAAAAAAAAGTTTAAATGGAAAAGGAAAAGAAAAAAGTATGGAACATTTCAAGTATGTGTTCATTTGGGAATGGCGAACTTGCTATATGACATATTTCGAATATACCTAAAAAAGAAAAAGAGTATAAAATGACGAAATTGTATATTTTAATGAGCTTTGTGCCTTTCAATTACAATTGTTCGTCTATCTCTTATGGTTTCTAACTAAACAAAATTCAACGAAACAAATGAATTGCTTAGCCATTCAAAGAAAGAAAGAAAGAAAGAAAGAAAGAAAGAAAGAAAGAAAGAAAGAAAGAAAGAAAGAAAGAAAGAAAGAAAGAAAAAAAGCCGAATACACTATTCATGTCGAAACGTCAAATTATGGCAGCGTTTTTGAGAAATAAAAAAAAAAAAAAAAAAAAAAACAGGGAACGTTTATCTCAATAAGGGATAATTTGTGATGAGACATTTCTTCAGAATCTTCAAGTCGCAAACTTGGACGATATTGAACATAAATAACAATGATAATTAACTGTTCTTCGACATGTATCTGTCATAAATGAGGTTTGAACCCCGCATCTTAGCTCTGCATATCGCTACTCCAAGCCTAATCTACTAAACTGCCATGGCAACATACCGGTTCATTAAATTAACAGTAATTTTCAGGGCAAAAACATGGCGTTTTCAAATACAGTTTCAGATAACATACCTTAAAGGTGAGTAAGCCGGGATATTCTGTAATTTTTTTAAAATTCTGAATTCCCTCCTTTGGCATTGGATTATTCAGTTTTATCCTTCTAGGTTTCCATAAATAGCAAGTTAAATAATAAATCAAATTTCTTTTTTGAGTAATGTTAAAACACGCCTTTTCATATTTTCCACTACGTATTGTATTCCATCCAAAAATTCGATGCTGATATTTCACCGAAGATACACATTTCGAATATATCAACTATGTAGATCATAGGTCCGCGTCTTTAAACGGTATAGCTAAAAAATTAAAGGTAGATTAAATATCAAACTTGATAAAGTTCAGGTATATTTCAAGGATGCGACACGAGGTTTGCAAGAAAACTACCCAATTCCAAGCTGTCTTTTAAATGAAAAACTTTCGAATTTTTTTTCGAATCTTTTTTTTTTATTTTCAAAACCCACTCTGTAAATTTTGATTAAACTACCATATGTTTAATGTACATTCACAGGAAATGAAAGGCATGCCTTGAATTTTTGGGGAATACCCTTTGAAGTCCTCTTCGCTATGAATTAGTTTTGTATAACTGGTACCGTAAGAAATAAAAGCTTTCTCGTAGAGCAAACAATTTATGTCAGATTCAATTTAGTGGAGTTAAAACATTTGCGAGACATTGTTATTGGTCTGCATTTTAAAATATTTTCTTAGCTTTTCACAAATGGTAAGTCGTTCATTTCCACCCCTCTCCTGAAAATGCAAAGATAATTTCATTGCCGTTTTAAACCTTAAATGATCTGACTATTGCTTAAACTGTATTGCTTTAATCCTATTTTACCTACAAGAAATAACGGAAGCAAAGAATTTCTGCAAATATGTATCCTATTAACATGAAGTAGACAGAATAATATACTTTGTACAAGGGACGAAAAGGTCATGTGAGTGCAACATATATTTGTCTTCCTAGGATTTTCTATGCGGAGGCCTCAAAATCTACACTTCTGAACAAATCTTAATTTTTGAATGCCTTGCAATACTTCTTCCACCTACTAGACCACAATTGCGTAATAATTGGAACAGTGGTAAGGTCATATACATGCTTCTTTTGATACATAGTGCATGGCTGACAAATTATCGTCCACTTGATGCTTTTGTATGTACGTGTAGTTTATTACCTTGACATGTTTACTTCAATCAGCTTGTCCGTGTTCCACAGACCATGACGTGACAATGTTGGCATCTGTGTTATCTGGCAGGTGAAGTCACGTGATGTACAAAGTTCTACAGGTGCAACTGGAAAATGTTCAGGTTTTCAATCCTTAGCTCTGCTCATGAGCCTGGCAGAATTGCAGTCACCATCTACTCTTACGGCAGTATGCCAACTATACGAGTGTTTTCTTTACATTAAAGCGAAGGTCCCATGTTTGATAATCAAAGTTAACAAATTATTAAGTTTGATTTAGTTTTAAAACACCTATATAATGTATGTTAACAGCACTGTCAACTGTCAAAACCAGCGGTATTTAAGAATTTCGACCCGCAAGAGTTATATTACATGCCAATAAATCTACAGACACTGGGTTGTCTCATTTTAGCCAATTAAAAACCATGGATCTGGGCCAGATTTGAACCCGTGAACTTTGGATCAGTGGGATAGTGCTTAACCATTGAGCCAGCCAGAAAAAAATGGACTTGTATGCATTAAAATATGTACAATGCGAACTACAATTGTTACCTTTACGGCTATACTTTCCTTAGACTTCATTCCGGCCGTTGTAATTTGTTTTCCAGCATATACTGATTAATTTTCTCCAAATGCTAAGGTGTAAGTCAGACATATTTTTGGGCCCCTATGTCAATTTAATTCTCCAACTTTCCTTCTCCAACATCTATGTGTTGCCGGTGGTCGAACTTTAGGGCGACCATAGAAGCACCTTGGATGGCAGGCAAATCGAAAAACAAAAACCGGGCTTGGGTTAAATCTCCTGCCCCCCCCCCCCAAACCAGCACACCAGGTGTAAGATTAATTTATAAAGTTTATCGGTTAGCAAAAGTTTGTGTTTCGAAGTCTACAAAGTTAATTGCCAACATTTCAAAGCACTTACTTTGGGATAATTTCTTTTAAAAATTCTCGGTTTTCCAGATATTATAACACTTAAAAATCACGATTTCTCTCTAAAACACAATAAAATTTACCGTCCATATTAAGGATGCACTAATGCACATTTTAAACTTTAAACTAGAAAATGCATTTTCAAATAGTCAAATTATGAAATATGTGGAAATGTGCAACTGATTGCACTATAAAAGCTTACATACAGACCAAAAGTACGTGAGACATATTGGAGAATTAATTCTATATCAGAAGTAAAAACAAACTAAATGTGATTCAAATCCGATGTATGATTATAGACCAGATGCAAGTGATGAGCTCATTATCACCGGAGGGTGAAGAAGAAACCGAGTTACATTATCAATGAATGAGAAAAAACTGTTGATACATTTCATACCTCTTCTACACGATTGAAAAACGTTGTCCTTCCATTTAGGTCGCAAGCGTTATACCTGCAAGCGATAAATCTTCTGTAACTTTTCTTTCCCTAACCATTCTTTTCACATTAGGTTTAATTCAGATTACAGATGTACGAGGAGCAGCGAACGATGGTGTTACCCAAAAAAGCAAAAAAAGTGTCACGTTCTGTCATGATAGATAGGAAAACGCATATGCAATGTGGGATACCAAGATATACTTACATAGACAACACTGGTACACGTGTCCTATATACAAGTATGTTCCTTCTGCATACTTAACAGTGGAATTTGTCTATATATAACTAATACCATCCGCGTGTTTGTGTGTTAACAGCACAACTTACAAGCGTCTCTCTTGAACGTTGTAGAAATAGTCTGTCAGGTCTTCATCCAGAAGCTATAGCCTCCCCCAATTTATGCCGCCTTTATTTAGGTTTATGTTGATTTTCTACATAAACGTTAAATTCGAAACACATTTAAACTCTCGCTGATATTTCCAGACTCTGGAGAGAATGAGAAACAAATCCTGGCTCAACATCCTCCAGCCAGGCCTCCAAATCGCACTTCTTACTTTGAAAGCTAGCATACCAATCACCAGACCACAGAGTCAGTCTTATATTTGTCTCTCAGGGTTACTTGGAAGGGGCATGGAATTTTACAGCGCCCAATTCATAAACATTTGACAGTCGCTATTTCCTTTGTATCTACAACACAATGTATAATTTCTCCACCAGGCGAATAAAGAAGACACAAACAAATCACCTGTTTGTATCACTCCGCGGCCACGTGCTTTCACAATGACAGAACACAGTTCTTCATTCATGGAAATTAATTATTTGTGGTATCTGCATCTTTCTAACCTGAGCTGGAAATTGGTCTCTTCTTTCCGGGAGTTCTAACCTCACCAACTGTCGATTTTTCTTTACGTGCACTGTAAATATACAGGATAATTTTACCACTTCATCGAAAGCAAGTTTGGAATATTTCTCGCGGAACATGTTAAACACGTCAATATCGCTGTCCCTTCATCACGCCGTTAACAGTTTTCCCTGCTTAACACTGGGTTGTTCTGCTATGCTGATGAATCTCCCAGTATGGCGTATAAGTTAAGCTAGTTACAAATTCATATAATGTACAGTTGTACAACTTAACTATGGTTAGTCCTCAATACTTTGTGCTTTAGAAGAAATGAAGTGAGTTTTTAAACCTTAGTATAAGTACTTTTCCGGGGGACTTTTTAAAGGGCAGAAGCGACAAGCAAACCGTGAAGGATCATTGCGGTCAAAACACACGTGGATTTGTTTATGTCTAAGTTGACCTGTACATAGTATATAGTGTAGGTATTCCTGAAAATATGGACAGAAAAAGGTATGTAAATGTAATGCTTGAGATGTTTCAAAATGGGGACATATGCTTTTACAGTATATGTAGTTAAATTATGACAATTCTCGTTTTCTTCTCATTTTGTCCACACGCGAAAGTAATTTGAGATCTCAAATGGATTTCTGCTTTCTCCTGATTAGACCAGCACGTAATGTGAACGTTACTGGGTAGGGCCATGGGAATATGAAAACCGCTACAGAAACCGTTGTTGGCACTGTCTCATCATTTTGTATATAGGGTAAGGTGTGGTCCACGGAAATGCCTTTGCTTCCTTCCTGCAATCACAATGCGACGGACTTTTGTTTTCCTTCTAGCCAATAAGCCAAGAGTTTACGTCCTTGTGATCTGGGGGCATGATTCTTCTCTTGTCTTTTCTGTGTCGCCTATCAACTGAAAGCTTAACCAGAATCTCCCATACTGGACATCATTGCGACAGAAATAACGCTATTACAACAAGCATTATATTTCAAAATACCCTTAAAAGTTATTAGATAAGTACCTTGTTGTTCACATAGATCAAGCTCCTTCAACTACAAAGATATTAGCGCCTTTTAAAAACAAATCAGATTTAAATTCGAAATAACACATAAATAAAAAAGTCAAAGTATATCTTGATGCATATTTCATTAAATTTTGAGTTGCTATACACGATATAGTTCTTCCAAGCATAGAAATGACATCTCATAAACGAATTGATGTACTTAAGAGAGACTTACTGATGAAAATTGGAAGAGGAAAAATTAATTTTTATTTTCAAATCTCACTAATTATAATTTTCCTCCCTTTTAAATTAAAATCCTCCAAAGTTGAGTCACATCGGACGATGAATGAAATTAGTGAAATGATGCTGAGATCAGCCCAGGATACGTAGCGCTTAGCGTTACCATTCATCTTTCAAGATAAAGGAAATCCTGGATAAAACGTTATCCAGATAACTCACCCTGGCCGAGATTCGAACTAGGGACCTCTTGAACGGGATGCAGACACACTACCACGTGCACTACAGAGGGGGAAGGGCAAAAACGGTGTTGCATTACCATTCCGTATTGCTACTTCTGCAATACTTCACAGAAAAGTAGCCTGAGCTGCAACATTCACATGACTGTGTACCCACTTTCGTTTTTTTTTTTTTTTTTTTTCTTAACTGCTACGAACTATTCTAACGAATCCTTGAGCTATCTACTTTACGATAATCGAAAGAAACATTTTCAGACGTAGTTTCATTGCACATTTCCGTGGAATAGTAAGAGGGATACAAGAAACTGAATCGGTAGTTAGATGTTTTAAAATCGTGTTGCAGATTCCAAGTTTTTCTGCAACCACGAGAAATAACGGAAGAACTCGGAAGCGACTGAGGTTACAAAAACCTTACTTCAAATAAATTGTGCATATTAGTGCACTATGTGAGTCTCTTTACCAGTTATACAAACTTCTTTCCGAATGAAGATGGCCTCACGGTTATTCCCAGATAATTTAACATATACCTTTTGTCATGCAAATATCTTAAGCTTGATGTATTTTAATGAGTCATATTTGAGAAAATTAAATATTTTGAAAACTCTTGCTTGTGAAAGGTAGCTTGAGGAGAGGGAATTTTTGTGTAAGATCTTTGAATCCTATCTTTCGGAAGTTACATAGTCTAAACACCAAGTTTGGGGAATTGCTGGATATTTAGTTTCTGGGTTATGCTTTCATACTCATAGAAGCGAGTCTATGCTGGTTTTAGTTTCAGGGAGCCTCCTCACATCTCCAATGAAGTCTCGATATAGAACTACTGGATACAATACAAGATGTCCTCTTATCGTTAGGTAGACAACAGAAACACCGCAATTCTACACACTTTGGAGTAGAGTATAACATTTATCTCATCTTTTAGGGGAAGTTTCGTTGTACAAATTTATACTATAGCTCAGTGTAACACCTTCTGCGTGCTGTTGCCATGTAGTTTTATTTCCGTGAACTTGTTCATTCCTCTTTTGCTTCCAACGGTTTTTTTTTCTTTTCTCCCCCCCCCCTTTGAATCGCGTTTTCCAGTACAACAACACGGTCCGATTTCTTAGTAACCATTGATTTAAAATACATGAATTTATATTGAGATTAGCATGATATCTTGAATGTATCGTGAGTTAAGATTTAACACTGACGGGAATGGATTTTAAATCTTCCCTCGAAAAATTTAGGATTGGATGAAACCAAACTTTGCACTTCAGTACATTTGAGATGAGTATACCTTACATGTATCGTCAGTTAAGATTTAACATTGACGGGGATGTATTTTAAATCTTGCCTCAAAATATTTAGGATTAAATGAAACCAAACTTTATAGTTGAGTGCAAACATTACTTAAATTGGTAATGAATTAATTCTATCACTGAAGTCGTATGCAGGTCGAGGATGAAAAAGTAAAATCAGACTGAAAAATTCAATGCCATAGTCGTACAATGTGAACCACGGATCTTCCGGTAACTGTCCGGTTGCTCCGGCCAACCGAGTTCCCATGGTAACGTGACAGCACATTTAATTCCCCACCGACTCTCATAAATATATTTGTGCATCGTTTTGTACAACACAGGATAACGTTATACTTCTTGAAAATTATGTCCCACAATGATCTGCATTTGCAACGCACAATGCATATCGTATTACGAATTTTTTAACAATTCATGTGAAATATCTTCAACGCATTTAATGACAGTGTATTGTATATATTAAATATCCAAATATCCAATCTTGTATTTACCTTTACGACCAGTCAGATTGATCAGTCGCGGGATTTGAACCCGAAACCTACCCAATGCGGGCTACAGACATTACTGCTTGGCTATCCTGATCGCAAACATATGGTGCTAAACTTAAATGAAATTTAGGTTTTCTTAACGACGTTGAAGTCTTATTAATTTTTGCTATTAAATACACTCACATACAGCTAGATTCATATTTCCACATTCTGTGGCGGATAGTGAACGAATTCCGCTTACATAGTATTTAATCACTCTGATGAGAATCGAAATAACGACCATTTCCTTCATTTCAATAACTCGCTGTCCTAGATAATTTTTTTCCGTTAAATCCAGTCGAATATTTTAACAATGATATTAATAATACCACTTAGCAATGTTTACATTATATTAATGGAAAATGTACGTACTCTATTTTAACATTTCGGCCAAATTGTGGTGAAAATGCGTTGGTCCCCTCTATACGGTGTCTATGAGTTTGGAAGTCGGGGCTATTTTTATGTTCGCGAACGGCGCTTGAGTTAAGTAATTGCCTTCCCGAACACACTAGAATTTCCATCCGCCAAGATAACCGTAGTAGCGGAAGTTTAATCCATTTTCCTAATGCATTCTCGCACGTGCATAGGCGTCGTCACCTTGAGCGGCGAGTAAAGTTGTCTGGTTGGGGTGGAGATTTGCATTTCGGTCCACAAACTCAAAACAAGAGTTGATATTACATCACGCTAGGGCTGGGATAACAAACGTGCAACTAGCGGTCGTTGAAATAACTGGATGTATATAACCAGTTTCACTAAAGTCTACCTTAAAAAGAAACTCTACTAGAATGAAGAAAAATAAACGAAGAAAAATCTGAAATACTCCATTCGCATCAATATCTCTTCCCACTCTTCTAAACCAGCAAGATAGCTCGGATTACCCAGTCCTTGCTAGTGCACATCGTAGTCCAAAACTGGTGGCCTTCCATACTTTCACAACCACTGTTCACGCTGCAAGCAAAAAGGGCCCACTATTGGTTAAATGAGGTGCCATGCTGCAGTTACTGGAGGATCCTTCGTCAGATCTCGTAACTCCTCAGAAATAACCTAAGTATACACTTCGTTGAAGCCTAAGAATATACAGGAGGCTGAATCAATTGCCATTTTTTTAAGTAGGTCGCTCTATACCCTCTTTTAAGGTCCATCTATATCTTACAACAGCAATAACATAAAGAACGCATACAATATTAAAAATTCAGACCAAGAACAATGAATATCTCCAAAATGTTTAATATTAAGAGTTGTGTTGTGACCAAATCCCATGGTTTACAAGTTGTACAGGAGACGTTTAGAATAAATACATAATAATCTATCTATTGAAAAAATAATGCGAATATGTCACTGTAAACGGTAGCAATGATTGAGAACTTTCCAGAAGAACTTCATGTCGTATTCTTGAATTTAAAATAACGATTTCTTTTTGAGCTCTCATATAATGCTTCTTTTCAAATTCAGCAATTTCGGTGCATTCTATGTCGATATTTTTACTTGAGTACTATACTTCCTCTACTTACGACTGGTAAGTGGTAGAGAAAGTAAACAAACTATAGTTTAAAATGAAAAAAAAATAGAGAAACACGCACCCTTAATAGCCATGCCCACATAACATCTAATGCCAAATTAGTTTCATTCCCACAGCGACATGCACCGCTTACTTTTGGAACACCAGGATATAAATAAATTATAATTTAAAAAGGTAATAAGACAACTTATCTGAAGAATGAACATAGACGAACAACAAATAAGCGGTGTTCTGTCACCATTCCCTGTACCGTTCGACAACAGTGGAGTGTTCGAATCAAGTCAAAATGCAAACACCGCCGCTCAAGTCATACGCTCTAACAGTAGAAAATTAATACTCAACGTGTTGGTTTTGCACAGAAAAGATATTAAAGGTCTAAGTATTTCACTAAATAACGCTATAGAAATGGCAGTGAATGAACAGTGCATAATTTAATGAAAGAGGTGCAAAATTCAAAGCGTTCAGTAGAGAAACTTCAACACTTGGTAAACATTGCCCACAACCAAAAAGGTTCGAACTCGATGTGTGCTGTGGGCAGAAATTTTCTCAAGCTTTACTAACAGAGAAGAGAAATTCCTACAGTACTTAAACTTACGAATGCTGTTAAAGAAAAGGTCCCTTTTGAAGATAAAGGGCACATTCTGGAGAAAGTTAAATACATGGGAAATCGATATCGGAAGAGCAAAAATATGCATGTTACGTACGCTGTACATGTTGATGTACTGCACTATATTCCCGCCTTTACTGACCTCTCTAAACGAGCCATGCTACATTAGCGACGTCCCTAAACTACTCTGTACTCATACGTCAGACAGTAGTTATGAAATTCTTGGTTTGTCATCTGTTGTTGATATATGTGCTAAATACTGGATTATTTGGGCTGGAAATGGTGAAGGTTGAATTTAAAAATCACACACACGCGCACGCACACATGTACATAAATACTCCTACAGGTCAAGCGATAAAACGGCGTTAAAAGGAAGAAATAGAATAATTTTGTGAAAGGTTAACACGTTCAGAAAATGTCTGCAGCTTACAAGCCCTAACCAACAGGCCTGTCTGCAGAGTCAAAAACTCTTTAAGAGCCATGAATCATATTTCCAACTCAGAACTCAACTTAGAAGTTACAGGAATAAACGTGGATATTACGAGAAACTGAAATGCCGGCAAGGGGAAGGTGCGTGAAATCACTGTTAATGAATTTCTCGAATGCGTACCCAAGCTGTTTATTACCAACATAAATAACCAGCCTATGGAACCATTGAAAAACAGTTTGTTCGCGGCAGAGGCAGGAGGCGAACTTTCTTGGCCTTTAGCCAACGTAGAACAAATCGAACAGAGAAAGATGCAATCAACATTCCATCGACAGAAGACGACCGACAAAAACAGCTGTTAAATCTCAAGAATATCGTGCTCTTGCAGATATAAATGTGTAAGAGTTTTATTTTAGACTTGCGAGTTCTAAATACAGACGTGCCATGAGCGTGCACATCACGGTTTTCGCGTGACATGAAATGCATGACCTTTGACCTACTGCAGCTCCTTCATAAACCCAGTTAGATTGCACCACCTCTCTTTTAGGGCAAGTGTGATCACGAGCACTGCCTTCGGTTCTCGTTTGGGACAAATTATCTTCTTTCGATTTTGCGGAACCTTTTCCTTTCGCTGAACAGGTGGATAACTTTCGGAGGCAATGGTTCCGGGCTCACGTGCACCGTCACGGATTACCTGCCCAAGCCATTCTTCGCGAACAATCTTGATGGACAATTATAATATACAAAATGGCCAGCAAAAATTCGCTTCTCAAACTCACAAAATCCACCAAAGTAATGTTCTAGGGGTTGTTCATTCGACAAAAGTTTTACAATTTAACAATGTAGAAAGAATTATTAAAACTGTATTAAGTTAATGCATTTGAGAAGTTTAGGAGATATACGTTTTTAGACTGAAATTTATTCAAGCCCGTACATTTAAAGTAACATAATTTATTAATTTGTCCAGAAGTTACTGAGTCCACTAAACATGTTCATATAGAGATTTCAACTAAAGCATCCTAAAAGAAAGAAAGAATAAGAACATCAGAAAGAATTGCTTTGGGGCCCCATAGTACAAAAGTATGAGTCTGATTCATGTACCAAACCTAAAGGAAAAGCGAGTTAACCACAATATATGGTTAAGTTAAAAGGCCATTGTAGTCAAATACAATTATACAATAGTAAATAAATAAATAAATAAATAAATAAAGAAAGAAAGAAAGAAAGAAAGAAAGAAAGAAAGAAAGAAAATGTCGAACACGGTCCGCTGATTCGTTTAGCTATTTCGTCTTTCATTTCGTCGTAATTGGAGAAATTGTTTGTCCCATAGATGTTTCTAAAGGAATAAGTCCGAAAGGGTTAACTACGCACGATTACATGGTAGGAGAATTAATTCGAGGTTTAACCGGAGTCAAAACCAGGGAGCCACCGCATCAATTCCAGATGCAGGTACTAGCTGACGTCACGAAAACTTCACAAGGCCGGAAGCGAGCTATATTCTTACTGCGCAGATAGCGTGCGAGGCCGTTCTAATAAGTAATTCGTGAAGTGTGCAGTTCCAGAAGCTTCCTGCCGCCCCTGCAGGGCCATATAAAAGCCATGCGAGACATGGTAGCAGGCTGCATAGATTTTGCATCGTTTCTTCCATCCCGAGGAACAAATTGTTACCTCCTAAAGAAACTTAACCATAAAACCCCATATCTTCCGAAAACATCCCAATAAAAACCCCTACCTGCGGTGGGAACGCAGGAAAAATTTTCAGACTGACTAGGGCAGTGTCAGAATTTAGCTTGTGTGCGCTTCGAGTGCGGCTCCGCTGTGAGGAGTCGGCGCAGTGAAACAGTTCACGAGTCAATTTAGTCAGTTGAGTTGTGTGAGTCAACAGAGCAGTGCAGAGAAGTGTGGAGTTTCACGTTCCTGGTAAGGAGTAAGTAGGTAGTGGAAACGTGGAGGGAAGCAGTTCACGAGCGAATATCGGAGTTGAGTTACGAGTCGGCGTACATCTCTATGTGAAAGGTAAACCGTTGTGTATGTCAGAGAGATTACTGGCAGCGTACGTAGGCGTCCTAAAGAGACAAAGAAACAAAAAGCTTGAAGCTGTATGATTATTTAAGGCGTTTCACTGCACTAAAAATTTTAGTGATTAATAAAGAATTTTGGAGCCAATTTCGTCTCGTCTTTTGTGTTTTTGTTACATTGATGTGACCCCCTGTAGCGGCAATATTGGTACATTACTTAGGTAATTGTTTATCCAGGTGAGCGCCTGTATCTCGGATGACCCACAGCCTGGAATGATAGGAAGATGATATGGAAAGAAAAGTGATGACAGAGCACTCGGTGGAATGAATAGCGCGGTAAAGGGGAGAAAATCGCGCACCACAAATCCCACAGGCGGTCCCCTGGGATACAATCCGGTCGGCTTCATGAGAGGCGATTTAACCACTCGGCCGCCATACTACGTTGGTGTACCCACGTTGGTGTACCCATGTAAAATATTGTGACTTTGTGGGTTCGTGAAATGATAAAACGAGGTTACAAAACACAAAAACTACACTTTATTCTCCTCGAAATACACTGTTCACCATTACAAATTTGCTAGAACCTCAAAACTGTTATTTTTCAAAAACTACGTTCAACTGTCCGTCGCTACCGGTAACGATTGTTTCCGAAGTTTTCCGAATCTCCACCGGCCATCATTTTTCATCGGCTTCGCGAGTCTACCGCCAGGGCGACAATATTCTACGCATATAACTGATGTAAATACCAACATTACATACAACTGGAACTTGTCCAATCTAAATGCACACAAAAACTATGGTTGGTTGCAATTAGCTGCATTAGAACTAGGCGTATTAAACCAGCACCGACTTGCGGCCACAGAGAGTTGACTAAAGGTGACAGTGAAGCGAAAAAGTTGTGCCCTATTTTGGGCATATATACGAAAGAACTGGTGTTGCAATCAAATAACTAAATTTACTCTCATAAAACTATACTTAAAAACACCGATTCCTTGATGTATTTCATATTACTCGAGATAAACTTTCACAAAATTGATTTTGTTGCCAATTTTCTTGTAGGTGCTAAGGGGAATATGGGAATACAGAAGGTTTTAACCTGTTAACGGCCATCGGTATATTTGCAGACCACTAGGTATATTACTTATTTACTTATTTTACATGAATTCGCAAGAGTTATTTTCACCATGTATGTCATCACTGAAGTTAACGAATTATATGAAAACATCGTCTTTTAAAACTGTCCATATTGCGTAGTTTATTTATTTTTAACAGTAAGGTGCTAACTACCGTAGTATGTGAAAGTACATTATTGCATTTTACTTGTTGCGTTTCCCTCCCAACTTTCTGTAATATCATAAACTGTCCATAACTGTGCATTGTTGCATCACACAATGAATCCGCAGCTATAGGCAATTCTAATGCTAAGAATCTGAAAGTCAAGGGATCTATTTATAGAGTGGCTGATTTTGGGACACCTGGCGAATAGAAAGGCAAACAAAATATATTGACAGGACATCTCCACACTGCTAAACAACTTCAAACTACGCCGCAAGCTGTTTACTTACCTAGGGAATATTGAGATTTCGAAATGAATATAAATATGTGTACATCAATCTCTAATCAACTGTAATCCATAATCAACACAATGATGTAAAGGTAATGATAATTCCTTTCTTTCAAAAAAACTCTTGTTAATCTATGAGTATGTTCTTGTCTTTGTTTTCAGTTATCTGTATTTAATGTAAATTGTTTTCCTAATTAATGTGTAATTTTATACGTTTGATTGTAAATCTGTGTATTTAAAGTAATTTTTAATAAATGTTACCAATTGTACTATATTTGTTAAGATGGTCGCCATATGACCTAGGAAGTTGAGGCCACCTTAATTTTTTTTTAATATTGTTGACATTCTGTATGCTGAAGTAATACATTGTACGTGGGTTCTTTTTTTTCTTCAATTTTTGAGAAAAAAAAAGTTGAGCTTTAATGGGTCAAGTGACAGCTACAACTTTTTGAGGGCATAACTTTGAAATGACACTCTAATCTGCAGGGACACGAGGTCAAAAAATGAATAACGACTTCCCGTTTCAGAACAAAGTTAAGTTTTGAAAAATTAAGACAATAACAATATCTCATAAAGGATTACTTTACAAAAAGTGCATTTGACATAAATTGCTTGTTTTAACGGGCTCTAAATTTTTGTGTAGTTAGATACGGTTTACTGTTATGCAAAAGTCATCCAGAATAAAGAGAACTTCTGGTGACATTCGCAGAAAATTCAAGATATTTTATTTGGTCTGAAAATATTTTAAACATATGATATTTTAATCAAAATCCTTAAGACATTTTTTGAGAAAATCAAAATTGTCGATGGGTATGTAGAGGGTAATCAGGGGTGGGACAATTTTCTTGAAAAAATCTTGGTGTCGCATCTTTCAAAGACATCTTATATACCACAATTAATATTTAAATGACTTCTGGTTTTTGAGTTATGTAGACACTTATTTTAATTCGGGGGACCTCATACGTGTATTTTCACTGAAATCTAATATCAAACTTTTAGGGGGAATGCGATATCTACCTTCTCTACTCGGTGGAGAAAGTAAAAGTTTTGCAAAAGCGCCATTTTGACGCTTGTGTTGCAAAATAAGCTCTGCATTCTGAAACAATGGGATGTTTAATGAATAAATTTAGTTTAAGGCGATGATCATCTGGAGGAGAACCGGTCTGCAAATGCACGACGCTTAATAAAGATTCGTAACGCGAACACCAGAAGCAAAGTGAGATTTGTGGTAGCAGGGATTAACCGCGCCTCGGTCCAGCGCGGCGTTGGATTTAAAATGGAGTGTCTTAAACGGATGTAGCGAAACTGGTTCAGGAGCAACTCTAGCGTTTGTGGCTACCATCTCTTACAAAAATGACATGCAAAAATTTACAAAGAGTGCGCAATCCATCTTCCGTCTCTAGAATACTCTAGATGGTCACACATTCCTAAATAACTAGTCTGACATATGAACTAGAACACACACGCTATACCCATCAAGCCATGGCCGTTAGAACGTATGTCTCTAGCGTTCCACCGCGTAGAGGGTCGCGGGTTCGAGTCCCGCCCTGGGCATGGGTGTTTATGTGTATCGTGTATGTGTGTGAAACTACAGAAAACAGATAGGTAGTTAAACGGAAACAATAAAACAACGGTTAAATAAGGAAAAGAAAATCTAAAAGAATAAAAAAAAAAAGCCCACCTCGGTACCGTGGTGGTAGCATGTCAGCCTCACTTTCAAGAGGTCCCGAGTTCGAATCTCGGTCAGGGTGAGTTACCTAGATAAGGTTTTTCCGGGGATTTCCCTTATCCTGATAGACGAATGTCGGGTAACTCTAAGCTCCATGGACCTCGGACTCATTTCAGCATCATTTCACCAATTTCCAATTTCATCCATCGTTCGATATGACATACGTTGGAGGACGTAAATTAAAAAAAAAAAAAAAACTATACCCATAAACGATATTACCTAAATACGGCGAGGTATTTATTTTTATGATCTCTTTATCTATTCCACAAAATTCCTAACTCAGTTTAATAGCAAATTTGGTATTTAAGATCCCAATCTTCCAGCGACGCGATACGAAATTTTTGCATAAAAACTCCACTCCAACTACCCTTTACATAGAATCTCATTAACTTTCTTTCTCAGATATAACTTTAACGATATGATCAGATATAACTTTAACGTTATGATTGCCCACCTCGGTAGCGTGGTGGTAGCATGTCTGCCTCAAGTTCAAGAGGTCCCGAGTTCGAATCTCGGTCAGGGTGAGTTACCTGATAAGGATTTTCCCGGGGTTTCCCTTATCCTGAAAGACGAATGTAGGGTAACTCTAAGCTCTATGGACCCTGGGCTCATTTGAGCATCATTTCACCCGTTCCATTCATCATCCGAGATGACTTAACGTTGGAGGACGTAAATTACAACAAACAAAACACACACACAAAAAAGAATATGATTAAAGTAGCAGACGTTGAAAGGAAAGTAGCTATTTATGTAATGAATATATGTAACAAATTGTGTGCTGTGAAGTACCTTCTTTCTTTGTGTGGTAGTGTAAAATAAATGTATTGTAAGTTAATGATACTGTCAACTGCCAAGTTATCAGAGTCGTCGGTGTGCCGAAATGTCTTCCCCTGGAGTTCCTTAAAGCCAATAGATCTCCTGACTGGGACTATTATTTCAGCCACCACCTGGTCTGGACCAGGTCTGAACCTACATATTACCACAAACGTTTGAAAGCCCGCCTCTGTAGCGTAGGTGGTAGCTTGTCTGTCTCACGTCCAAGAGATCCCTAGTTTGAATTTCCGCCAAGGTGAGCTATCTGGATACGGTTTTTTCGGGGTTTTCCCTCATCCTCAAAGATGAATGTGCGGTAACCTTAAGTTCTATTGTTCATTGGCTTATTTGAACATTATTTCATTTATCATCGATATGAGTTAACGTTGGAGGTCGTAAATAAAAAAAAAAATACAGGAGGCTGTTCAAAATGAAACATGAAAAAAACTGCTTAAATAGATACAATTTGCAAATTTCACAAACAGTGATCCATGTCCTTGCAGGTTCGGCGCGACCATCGATGCAGTTCTGCGTCCTCAAGGCCTTACATTGTGTGCCACTCAAAGGAGTGACAAGCCATATAGTGTCTGTTTCCTTTGTGGGACAGGACGGTAGTACGCCACCAGATGTCATGTGATTAACGCGACTATTCCGGGTAACGTGACGTGACGAAGCTTGCCTGACAAACGCTCCTGCCGAAATCACATCTCGTCATGTGAATAATTCACAACTGATGTGAATATGCACGCATGTCTCTGGTAAAGTACATAACACCATTCACAATGAAAAGTCAGCGCAGGCGCAGCAACACTTGGAAAACTCCAAATTGCCTCGCGTGAGTAGAGGAAGAATTCTACCTCTCCAACAGTACACGATCGCTATGCGATGCAATAATATAATTTTGCTCGTTGTTTACTTGATACAACATCTCTTGATGCACTGTCAACTGCCAGAATCAGCTCAGTGCCACCGGTGTGCCGGAATTTCGTCTCGTAGGAGTTTCCTTTACATACCAGTGAATCTATTGATTACTATTCCAGATAGGGCAGCCGCTTTTAAGCACACTAGAACTGATTTGAGCCACTCGACCTAGGGATCAATAGAAGCACTAAGATCGACTCTGTGGCGTAGTAGCGTGCCTACCTCACACTCAGAGGTCCCGAGTTCGAATCTCGGTCAGATTGGGTTAATGGATAAGTTCTTTTGCCGGGATTTTCCCTTATCCTGAAAGGGCTGATTTGAGCATCATTTCATTCATCGTCCAATATGACAACATCGGACGTTAATTAAAAAAAAAACGCTCTGAACGACAGTAGGTTCAGTGTGACATAGGGCATCTCAAGGCTCCCAATCAGTAGTCTTAACTTACCTTTTTTTTTTTCAAATCTTAAGCTGCTACTTCACATCTGAAACAGTACTTTTTCTCTATGACTTGCTAAATTCTAAGACCTTTCCCTTTCTAATTTTCAGAACTTTGTCTCCATGTATTTCTGCAGGCAAATCTGTCTTCTAAACGCAGCTGAATTCCAAGAAAACCTTGATTTAATGAAGTAATTACTTACGCTACACTGAATATGATAATTAGTTCAATTGCCTGCCATTTTAACTAAGACTTTTTGTATTATGCACTAACTTAAACAAATGGGATTTCTTGTAAATTATTTATCACCCTACTATGTCTTTATAAAATTAATAACATCACCACTTATTAACTGAGGTATCCGAGCTAGGCATTTGCATTTTATTTTGTTTATTTATTAATAGAAAGTATATTTGCAGAGATTAATAATTATAAAAATCTAACCTCTTTAAAAGATATACCAACTTCCAATAAAAAATAAGCTAAAAGTAGCACCTCCTGCTTATAGAACGCAACGAAAATACCTGGAAAAGCACTAAATCGTATTTTTGTGCCTTTTGCTACACAATACTCTGTTAAATTGTAAGGTATATACGAAAGCAGCATGATTGTAGCAGACGTCTGAGCCATGCAACCCGAGCGGTCGTAGGGCAGTTTCGTGACGACAAACCGGGGAGATACTACAAATATTCAATAGCAGCTTGGCACGCAACCTAAGAAAACGCTCCTCCACCGCCCGCAATGGTCATTTTCTATAACCTGGTATTGCTCTTCAGCATTCGACTAAGAAGCACCCAGATTCACGTGTATGCTTTAGGACGTGCGGCTTTTTCTTGCATTCCAACAGCCGGTACAATGACATACAAGAAAAACAAACATAAGTGTTTAAGAAAGAGATACATGTTAAAATGAAGGAATAAAAAAAGATACCAAAATGCTATGAATTGGAATTTGCTTATTTAATAAGTGACTTAATATTTAAATTTAAGATATTAACTGACACATAAAACAACAACAATAATAATAATAATAATAATAATAATAATAATAATAATAATAATAATAATAATAATAATAATAATAATAATAATAATAATAATAATAATAATAATAATAATAATAATAATAATAATAATAATAATAATAATAATAATAATGGAAACGTAAAGTCAGACTGAAAAATCCAATGCCATAGCCGGGATTTGAACCACGGATCTTCTGGTTTCCGTCCAGCCGCTCTACCATTGATACTATGGCCAACGTGCCGATATGACATTAAATTCTCCAACTGACTCGTATTTTCCCGGTAAACCACTTAGCAGTTCTCATAAACACGTGAGACAACTACCTTAATGGCGACTTACAACATGTAAGTACTTTTAAAGCCCGGGCTTTATAGTTAACCACTATTAGGTCAATTAATGTAAATTAATTATTTTTTCACACTGGCCGTGTGTAGGCTAAATTGTCGAATTGAATTTTTCAGTCTGACTCTACGTTTCCACTCCACTCCACTCTTACGATTAAAAGAAAGATATAAATACAATAAAATATTTCGCTGCTCCCAGCTCAGTCAGTAAAGCACCTGCTTGCCGTCCAAGGGGTTCTTGTGTTCGATTTTGGCTCTGGGAATGGTAATTTTCGTACATCCTCCCTTGGTTCTAAAACCCAAAGAAATCTAATAAATTTAATCTAATAAAGTAATGATAAGTGCCTGTCGAAGTACCAAGTACCAAGGCAAAGCCCGCTGATGTAATCACTAACCGGAGTTAGCCGATATTCATCGCTTCAAGGTAAAGGAAAACTAGGAAGAAAAAGCTTATCTAGATAACTCTCACCCTAACCGAGATTCGAACTCGGGACATTTTTAATGTGCGGCAGACATGCTACCCCAACCTGGGATGATTTTATTGTTTGCAGTTACATGTATTTTAAAAAGGGTGTGACAATAACTTTTGCTGCACATAAATATATAGACCAATTTCTTGTTCTCAAAATTCTTAATAGACAACTACGTACAGATGTAAAATAAGACCTGAAGCTTTCCTGGCGACGAATATGTTCAAGATCTTCTCGGGAAGCAAGCCAGGTGAAAAGACGATTAGAAATCGACGTTTCGGGAGCGTACATCTCTCCCATCATCAGGATATTTTAATAAATGTTATAACCACAAAGTATCACTGGATATAACACAAATGTAAACAAAGACAAAACACTATCAATGATCGCATCACTGAACAAAAGACCGGTTTCAGTAACTTAAATGCCAGTCTTTTCCCCTGGCTTCTTTCCCGAGAAAATCTCGTAAATATACAGATATATTTTTTAGACGTGACGCATGGCCTTGCTCGGATGTGCGCGAGTGACGTCATGCAAATAATGGTAGGGCTAAGATCTCTGCTTTCACCAGCAGACTGCTGATAAAGCTTAGATGACAGATGACTAACGTGACACCCCTTTTCTTAGAAATAAACAAGTGGACTCGACCATAAACTACTGCGCAACATTACGTCATACACCACGTCTAAAAAATACATCTATACACATTGTCAACGCGGTGTGAGCCCGTATCTGTAGCCTTGGTGGTAGCGTGCTACATCTTGGTCAGAGCGAGTTACCTCTGTAAGCGTTTTCCCGGAGTTTTCCTTTATCCTGGAAGATGAATGTTAAAAGTTCTATGGACTATGGACTCGTTTGAGCATCATTTCACTCATTACATTAATTGTCCAATATGACTGAAGGTTGGAGAAGGAAAAAAAAAAAGCGAAATCAGTCTGCCTGTCGGCTGGTGTCTAGGCTATCTGGGCCTAACCGCAGCTAATGGCCGACCTCCCGCGGAACAGTCCTTGTGTTCCGTGTTTCCCTCTCTGCTCCTGAAGATTCTTTCGGCAGTCTCAAATAGCTTTATTTTCTGGAATGTCCCATTAATGTTAGGGGTCTATTTAATGATCTAGCTCCGGTGGAACAGATAGGCTAAGTCCAGAGAGCAAAACAGATAGTGGATAGTTTTCAGTGAACAGTTGATAGAATTCAATTGTGTTTTGTTTCTAGTGGGTGTTTCGATTGCAACGTTTCCGCTATGTTAAGCGTCTACTAAGTGATAACGTGTGTTTAGTGCTTCCACATGTTATACGAGTATTAACCAGTTTATTAAATGTTATCTACATTTTCACACCGTTCCACTTCACGTACGTAGGTTTTATGTTATTACTTAGAAACCCGTTACACGTCAGTCAGTAAACATGAAAAACAAAAGCATACTTTCAATACTTCGGTATTGCTTGAAAAGCTGAATAAGTCAACGTAACAACTATTGTTGATGGCTTGAATTTAAATAAGTTGAAAAATGGAGGCGTAGATCGATTTCCATGAGTTCTAGCAGTCAGCTGTGTTTGAGGTAACTGTGACTGCAGCGTATTTATTAGTTCATATGCTGAGAGCAGTAAGCTAGTATAATTATACCTAAAACTGATTATTAAAATAGTTGAAGACATAAATGTCAAACTCAGTATTAAAAAATTCTTCTAATCCAAACTATCCTATGCATGGAAGAATTTTCAAAACGTTTGATTTTCTAAAAATAACCATTTTGATTAAATCACCACATGTTTAACATATTTTAATGAAAAGTGAACTGTTGTTTCAGCTTGAATTTTCTGAGAATGTCCCCAGAGTTATTCTTTTTTCTGATTGACATTACATCCGTCAGCGCTAGGTCATATTCGACGATGAATGAAATGGGGAAATAATGCTCAAACGAGCCTACGGTCCATAGGGCTTACAGTTAACCGACAACCATCTTTCAGGTTAAGGGAAAACCCCGGAAGAAACCTTATCCAGATAACTCACTCTGACCAATATTCAAACTTGGGACCTCTTGAACGTGAGGCAGACACGCTATTACCTACGCTATAGAGGCGGGCAAATTACATTTGCATATTTGCACAGTTGGGAATTTGTAAAGAGAAAGAAAAATCTTCGAAAAAAACATACACACGCACGCACACACGCACACAAAATATATTTCGCTAAAATGTACATCTTTTAGTTTTTGGGTTTAATTTCTGAGATATTCGTTGTTATCGTTTTGAATTTTCTAATGTTTATACTTTTCTGAAATGAGAGGATATTTTTCTCTCTACTGATCATACAAAAGAACGGAATTTCAAAGCCATCGATAGCTACTGGCTCGTATGAGATCTCGCTACCCCTTAAATTGTACTGCATCCCTCTGTTCCCACCATACCTATGAGAAATATGTAATAAAACCATTCCTTCAGATGTCTTTCTAGATTAATATACGTGCAACATTACCTCTTGTGAGAATATTTTAGGAAGTAAGTAGAGAAAGTCATGTGAGCAGACACACAGATCCGTATAGAGTTTTGTATAACTCCTATTCTACAGGAGACAAAAAAAAGTCTTACTACACAAGTGGACCTCGATTAGACAATGCCAGAAACAAACATCCGAAGTGTTTGTTCTAGCTGATTTGTGTTTTCTACCACTTTTATCCCAAGGTCAGTATAAGGTAACTCGATTTCAAGCATTTGACTGTCGCCTCAGCCTCTATAGCAAGACCATTTCTTTTCCATTTATACCCCGCCTTTAACTACAGTGGTGGCCGTTCTCCTTTGGAACATAACGAAGGTGTTAACTCGTAATCGTTGGGTTGTATCATTAGATCATGCACACATTCACACTTAAAGACTGGTGAAGATGGGGTTTCATATTGGTTTGAAAAAAATCCCTACCGAAAGCGGGGAATCCAACCCGGGATCCCTAGAACGGCAGGCAGGTGCTCTACTGAATGAGCTACGGGGCCAGCGAGACCATTTTTGTTAATGTGTATCTCCAATAACATGTTTGTGAACCACTGGGTACAGAATATCACCCGTAAACCACATAGGAGCCCAAGACTGCACTCATAAGATTAAAAGTCCAGTGGAAAAAAAAAAAAAAAACAGTTGCTTATTGCTATCATCCACTTCCAACACACTTGGCAGGAATGTTGAACCATAACAAAGGGTAATGTAGATTTGGTTTAAAAATGAAAGTGTGTCATACACGAATGCCATCATCGCGTTGCCAAATTCCTGTTAACAAGATTAATGATGAGGGATAATGTGTATCAGAAAGGGACGATACAATACGCACCTAGCAGGGCTTGGCACGACCGGGGGGTAACTCCCTGTTCCTGGTACCTGTAAGGGTGGAATGGGGACAACATCAATCTAAACCACCCTCTCTTGTTAGTCACCGCCTTCTCTTTCACACTGCCCAAGGATTTCCGATCGGAGATTAGCTCATGGCTAGCTTGATTTATGTGCTGTTGTCGACTGTGGAACTGGCCAATCTTCTGCAATCCTAAATGTGTTACATGCTTTGTAACAACGTCACCATGGAAACTACTACAGAGCGAACTGCTGATCCTCAGATGTTACGAAAATAGGCGTACAAGAGCCAACAAATTCTCTCAAATTATTTATTATAATGTCCGCGATTCTGCTACATAGAATCTGAATAATGTACACAACAATGTCATACATTATGGATTTCGTAAGCTCCGTTCTATGTTTAAATACACCAATTTAAAACTGCCTAATTAGAAAAAGATTAGATTACTAAAATTCAATAATATGCACACCTTCCAGTTTGACATTGAAACCTCTAAACTACCCTCCAAAAAGGGTAATCACTTTGCGACGACATGAAATTTAGAAGTATGTAAAATCTTTATACAAAATCTGAATTTAAAATAAGTAGAATTCTCGTTATATAAAAACCCTTTAGGACCGGCATATATTGCATTTTTTCAGCCTATGCAAACTTGCTTTTTGAAGCATCATGAGAGCAGATGAACAGATAAGCTCTGGCCTGTCCAAAAATTAATTTGCTGTTTTATTTTCACCATATATTTAGAACATCAAAATATATGTATGACTTTATTCAGCTATTAATTTGTTTATGAATAATCATTTTTAACACAGTAATGCTCCCTATACCCGACGATTTATCTATCCTATCCCTCTCCAAGCTTTAATTTATGCTTAATATACAAACATAAAGAAATTGTCGTGCACGCATAGCTTATTTTTTATTATACCTTTATTTAACGTTGCCAAATAGCATAGATTTTTCTTTCTTGCCCCCCCCTTTTTGGATGAGAACTGGTATTTACACTCTTAACAATACTTAAAAATTAGGGTTGTGGCAAATATATTGGCAAGTTCGACAAATGTTCATAATAAACGGAGTAATTTAGTCTTTTAAGAATTTGTTTCAGCTAGTTAAATATTAACATTTTTAATACTACACAGCAATTTTTATATCCGTGGTTCAAGAAATGTTCTGAAGTAGTGCCAAAATTAAAGAGGAGGGGGGGGCAGAGAAAAATGGAAATACCTCAAAGGAAAACGACCGTTTGAATAGCATTTGTTTATTTGAAATGAAAAACAAATCGTGTAGTATGAAAGTGCAGTATTCAACTGCAATAAAAAGTATTTTAAATACCTCGTCCCTCCTTACTAAGATGTTTAATAAAATTAAAGCTAGAAAGAAATGAACTTCAAAGAGACCGACGCTTTTTGCATTCTTACCAAATTTCAGAGATCCTGTGTTGTGTTAATAAAAAGTTTGGCGGAATTAAAAGGAAATTTGGTGACAACCGGATATTTTACTCCGCCGCTATCTCAATTCTAAAATATTTTAAATCCCTTACATTTCTTTCCGGTGGAATAATCTACCGAAAATAACATTTCTTCCTGGTGCTGGGACCTGTTTGCAGTTCTCGTGTGTTCTCCGAGGTTACGGGTGGCTAAGGCAGCATTAGCCGGTTTAATATTGATGCCATATTGGAATAGTTAAGGACTCCGTCTTAGCTAGCGGACATCCGGATCTGCGCCGTCTTTCCTTCAAGGCCAAATTAGAACCCATTATGGGCGTTGCTGTCTGTCAGTGGAGAAACTCCACAACGCATACATTTTCTCTCTTTACAACATTAATATATTTAAAAAGACTATAAATATGTATTTTCCAACAGATTAGGATAGAACTCACCACTCGAGCTTTGAGGCAACACGGCGGCAATCCACTCACCTGAAACAAAGAAAACACCATGAATCAACCAACATAAAAACGCTCTATGAGGTTCAAGCAGCACAGCTGTGTGTGTAGTTTTTGCTACGCCTTGCATTGGCACGTGCTCGTGTGGGCGGAATGAGGCGTGCTCGAAAAACGCTGGCGTTATCAAGTCTGCAAAAATGACGAGCAGTCAGCCATCTGGGTTATGAATCATATGTTTAGTACGGCCATTTAAATTGTCTAATTATACCAACGACACTTGGATACGGTGTGATAGTTGAAATTAGGCGACTTTTTGCGTAGGTATATGCTGTTTCTATGGTTTGTACTTTACTATGCACACAGTAGATGAAAATATATTGTACACGATCCAAAAGTTCTATGTTAAAAGTTGCATAAATATAAACGTTATGCCTTTCTCTACTCACTGTACCTACAAAGGCTTATTTGTTTTTAATATAAATAAACCTTTAACACAAATTTGCCTTTGTATATATTTGAGAAAGTAGGTGTATTTCTATTAGTGATGGGTCCTCGATCTCTCGATACCTCCATAGTCACGATACTTGCATGTATCGACATCGAACGATACTTATAAAATTGGCTTGGTACTTTTTCGATCCTTCGACGATGATTCTGAAATGTTTATTTTAATTTAAAGTCACAAGATATTACTCCCGCAAGTAGAACATGTACGTAATAAGAGCAAAATGTTAACCAATTAGAAGGCGGCAAATGTATGGTAATCTCTCATTGAAAGCATTCAGACTGTTGCTGGCAGTTACAACAGGCACAAGCATAGGTTGAACTTCAACTCTGCCAGGAATGTGGTACCTATACAGTAACATTAAGCACGAAAATGTCAGATTCACTGCCAGTTAACACTTCCCAAAATAAATTACTACGTACTCTCAACGCTTAGTCACTTCCTCTTTCTAGTGCACTGATTACTGGAAAACAAATTCAAAACTTCCAAAACTAAACAAATTAACCGCTAAATATTGGTGTACTCCACTTGCAGCAGTTTTCTCAGTTTTCTCTGAAAGACTATTTAGCACAGCAGGACTCATATATGACAGAAAAAGAAAATTTCTCCTCGAAAGTGAGATTGCTAGTATTTTTTAACAAAAACTTTTAAAGGTGGACTGTTTCAAAAACGCAATTTGCTCTGAAATGTCTAATGCAGAGCTTAAAAATATACTGATGGTTTTAAATTTAGTATAGTTATGTACGTGCACCTAATTAATTCCACTGGCATTACACAGTTCTCCCAACATTCTATTTTCTATTGAAACAATTTGTATTTTGTATCGAGTATCAACAAAAAATGGAATCGACCCACCCCTAATTTCTATATAACAAATTTTGTGCGTTAACGAGAGCTAGGTACATATTTAATAATATTTTCTTTTATCATTAAGAGCTATACAAACGTTTTTAAAAATGAAGAGGATTTTAGAGAAGATTCTTAGATTTTCCATGAAAATAACTTAAAAACCGTTCTTGATGTTTTTGAGAAATCAATATTTAGGAAAAACTTTCCATGTAAAGGGTAATTTGGAATGATATATTATATTAATCCTCGTGTGGCATCTTAAAAAGACAATTTAAATACCAAGTTTGATATTTAATGAAGTTTTCGATGTCCAATTATGTCTATCACACTAGTTCTTTTTCTGAACTCTTTAGAGTCAAACAATCAAATCTTTTAAATCAAATTAAAATAATTTCATAAAGAACCGGGAAAAATAAATAAAATATTTATTTTGTCATTGAGATTAAAAAGCAGTCATACAACTTAAGGCAGTAATCTAATAAAACACAAAATGTAAAATAAGCTTTAAGTACAAAGGATATTACGTTCCCCGGACAAGATCGTGCACCTTGGTAACAGCGACTGTAACTATAAGTTATGAACTTGCTTCCTGATTAAAGGTAGAGAGATTATTACACATGCAAGAGCGGATATCCTGTTTTAATGCTACCGTATCTCACGTTTGCTTTTCGTGGAGATTCGCTTTGCTTATAAACGTGCGTATAGCAACAGCGGTGATATTTTATAGCGTTATCTCCGGTTTAACAGTGACATATAAAACTTAAGTCGTGACTATAGTGAATGAACCTGTTTAGTATCATTATAAAATATTCCTCTTTTGAATCTGAAAAGAGTATATCTCAGTCAGTGCAGTCTAAGGTTCATAAACACTTCACAATTATTGCAAATGAAAATAAAGAAATACAGGTACTACTGCAACTGCACACAACTTCCTGATATTCACAATCTTGTAGAGATTTTGCTCTACATACACCTGTGGGCAAACTTTCTTCTGCCAAGAATGTGATTAAGAATAACAATTAGTTCAATTATTACCGTGCTCATCTCAATATTATACTTGTCCTATGCACGTAACAAATCATCTTACTGTTGCTACTTAGCAGATGAAACATCTTGAGAAGTCATGTTAACATTACACATGTCCTTGTGTGTATGTGTGTGCGTGCGTGTGTGTTTAATTTACATCCTCCATGAAATGGGTGAAATTATGCTCCAATGAGCCCAAAGAGCTTAGGGTTAGCCAGTATTCATCTTTCAGGATAAGGGGAATAAACCTTATCCAGATAACTCACCGAGATTTGAAAACGGGACTTCTTGAACCTGAGGCAGAGACGCTACGACTTAATCTACACAGATAGCCTTACACTGTCCTTATTAAATAATATAGGTATTATTTAATTATAATTCTTTGTGTTTTATTTTATGATAATTTTATTATGTTCTTTAATAATAATAATAATAATAATAATAATAATAATAATAATAATAATAATAATAATAATAATAATAATAATAATAATAATAATAATAATAATAATAATAATAATAATAATAATAATAATAATAATAATAATAATAATAATAATAATAATAATAATAATAATAATAATAATAATAATAATAATAATAATAATAATAATAATAATAATAATAATAATAATAATAATAATAATAATAATAATAATAATAATAATAATAATAATAATAATAATAATAATAATAATAATAATAATAGCTTAAAGGCCGTTTAAGTTTTCTAATACATTCCAAATTGGTTGCGAAATTTAATTAAATAATTAAAATAGCCTACATTGATATATATCTTTATTCTAACCGGAATGATCTCACCTACTGCTCGAAATGCAACTATTCTTCAAAGAATCCGACTTCGTTTACAACAAGTCACCAAAATGCACTGGATCGCCCTGTATATTGAGAAACTGCAGATGCCTGCACGATGATGCTCACGTGTTTTTGAAACAGAGTATCCTACAGATGCGGGCGGCTGGCATGGCTCGTCTCAACAAAGCACCCACTTGTCTTATACATCGCGAATACGGGCATCCCCCCACCCACTTGGTGGGCCCATCAATTTGAAGGTCTTTCGGTTGTTTTCCAAGAAGAAGCAAATGTGTAGAACCGAAATAAATGATACGTCTTACATCTGATAACCTTAGCCAATCAGTTTCCATGCCACATTTGTCATTCAGTCTTAAACTGAATAGGAGTACGTTAGTGGCAAAAGTTTACTACAACTTCTTTTTCTCTAGCCTAACTAGACCTCCTATATTCAAAATCCTCTTTAAAATCCCTCTGTGCCAACATATCTCTAAAGTAAATGTTCAGCTTTTATCCTAAGCATGCGTCATTTTAAGAAACAATTCTTAAGAGCCACTTTTGAAAAAATCAAAATGTTCGAAAAATGTTTCATGTAAAGGGCAGTTGGGGACGGAGGGTACCCTTAAAGCCTTTGTGTCCCATCATTAGTTAGATAACACTGCATTTAAATACCACGTTTGGTACTCGTATTTTAAACCACATTTCACTTCTGAGTTACATTATTTACTATAAATACACATACGGAGCTTCTCTGCTTACTGTTAGTGCTTAGTAACTCCGCGGCCTAACAGCTCTCTCTGAGCCAAAGTCTGCCTCCTGGCCGTTGCGTATCCACCTCCATCCACTACAGGCGTCATGAGTAAAGTGCAATAGTGGAGAGTAGGACACCGCCCTGGTATAAGCGATCTTTGAAACCAGGGGGCACCACTTCTCAATCAAGAAGCTTCTCAACTGGCCCTATAGGGACCTCAACGAAGCTGAGTGCACCCAGAACCAGGTCTCCCAGGAAAAAATCTCCACGTTGTTATCAAGAATCGAACCCGGGTGCTTCTTAGAGTAAGTAGAAAAAGTTACATTTGTTCCCTTCGGGCACTTTAATGGAAAAGATTCCAACAGACATGATCGTTTAAGTGAGATGACATGGATTGACCATCTTTTCGAAACCAGTCCCTGAGACTGCAGTCAAAAGCGAAAGCGGTAAAGGATGGGAGAGCCACGTTGAATAATAACCAGAGTGCTTCATAAGAGGTTAAATTTGACTAGTGGCATGGATTTTGCTTAAAAAAAAAAAATATATATATATATATATATATATATATATATATATATATATATATATATATATATATATAAACTGGAAAAATACATATTTTGTTCCATTTTTATACCCCGCCTTTAACTTCAATGATTATATCGGTGGCCGTTCTCCTCTGGTACATATCGAAGGTGTTAACTCGTATTAGTTTTTTTTATATCATTAGATCACGCTCACATTCGCACTCTCATTCATACTTCCAGACTCTGGGGAAGATGAGGAATTATCTTGTTCGGAGAAAAATCCATATCTCCACCGCCGGGAATCCAACTCGGGACCCCTAGTTGTTGAATACTATATGAAGATAACACTTTAAATATTACACTTTGTGTGGCGTGTGTCACCCCAACCCATCACAACGCGCCTGTATTAGTTACAAGCTCGCGAAACGCAATAATGGTTGTTCAACTACAATTGAGATGTATGCCGCTTTCGCTACTAGAAACTATCATTTAGGAAATTCAAGACACTTCGGATTTCAGATGTTTCTACAACCTTGAGCTGAAGGACAAATAAGGGGCTCTAAAACCACCCACCATTACCCTATAAACCCCAAGATTAGAGCCTAATAAGGACAGATATACTCGGTCTATCCTCAGCCTGCCTGCAACCCCATACTCGGCCAATTAGTGAGCAATCCAACAAATCGGCCTGTGAAAATCGAGAAATTACGAAGGAGTGCAAGATAGTGCAAGAGAGACTTAAGGGAATATCTCTATGGGCCAGATATGTTTATAAAAGTGGAATTAAGTGGAATTTAGCACTATATTGACAACGTGAGTTTAACGCAATTTGTGGCAGTGTCTTCATTTTCATCAAAATATAGCTCTAACCAAACATCCAGGCAGCACTTTTTTGTTTGGCCTTCGGTAAATCCCATATGGCCATCGAAGGGAAAAATAAGAAAAATAACGATAATGAAAGGAAAATTAAGAGGGTGGGAAGAGACTAGATCTGTAGATCACTTTCTTTAAGAAATTGCAGAAGAGCTTGGTATACAGGTTTGTCAGCACTATCTATTAGAATATTAAACACAATCGAGATAAATTACTGTCCATTATTTTGAATTCTCCATACTTTACACAATATTTTTGAAATGTCCCCATTCTTTCGTGTCCCCTGTGATGCATACGGAATGGACAAATATACAGCGACCCGCTGCTGTATTCCCCTGTATATACACCAAAATAGCCATGAAACCATTTCTGTAGACGTTTATCTTTATTGACTTGAAGCAGATATAAAAATAAGAATGACATGTAAAACAAGAGATAAAACTAAACCATTGTGGAGATAAAGTCGTGTAAACGGGGCACATCACGGAGATCAAGAAATAGTCTAGTGATCATCAAGTGAAGCACGACAAAAGGTTTGCAATCTCCGAGACATCTTGTACCAGCGTGCTACATTTAGCACCCCCATGAGCAAACACTGCCGATACCAGCATGTCTGCTGTAATGCGATATTCTCATTGCGAGAGACAATTGCAAACAATCACAATACTTGCCTACTTCTTGTTTTGGAATGCCACTGAAAACTGCTTATTTTCCTTGTCTCCACCCGTATAGAGTATTTCGCTATAAGTGTAAAATACTTAAAATGTTTATTAATAAAATTAAGTGTTCCACCAAGCATTGAACAGATACACCCTGTCCAAAGGGCTGAAAATGACAGTGATAAACGTATTGGTTAACAATGTGTAAGAGATAAGCAAACATTTGTTATGTGAAGAACCGAGTGTAAGTCTCGCTTGCGGGAGGTACCGGGTTCGATTCCCACCAATCCTTGTATTTTTCGTGGTCTTGCCTTGATTGGTAGGGAATTCTAAGGTGGTTTCTCAACTATTATGATTTTCATTCCAAATTTCTCTTTTATTTCGTTTTCCTAGGTTTCAGGCGTGCTTCTAGTTTTCGTAGTTTGTGACGGATGCTAGCTCAAAGGAAAGCTTGTTCCCGTGCACGCCAGAGGCATGCTTACTCTCCAGGCAGCTCCAGTAGTGGGACCGTTCTTCGAAACAGAAACTGTTAAGGAATCGTAGCCATCTCTGTGGCTTGCAGTCTCTCATGGTCCCTTCACGTTTGTGCCTCCTTCCCCATCCAAGAAAAAGTCTACCTTTTTGCCTCAAGTTAAAAATAATTTGATAAGGAAAGGCAATAGCAAACATTCTGGCTAAATTCATTCTCAGAGAAAAATAGGTATTCTTCAGAAAGGGAATCTTAATCTGTGAAAGGAAAATTCTGATGAACCAATCTGATTACATGGCAGCTTCAAAGATTTCTCAACGTATTAATCATTTTGCTAGTTTCGAATGCACCTGCAGAGGTATTTGAGAAGCATAACACCCGACTTGTCTTGCGGTTAATTCGCCCTGAAAAATATGTCTGACGATGAAGTTCTAGATACGTTTGCTGGTGTTTGCATAATTTGATATTGTACTATATTATGTTAGCAAATAAGAACATCGGTTGCTACTGAAGTTTTATTAATTATTTACTTAGGGACACTAAATACATCCCATTCAATATCGGTGTGATATTGTGTGATAATTTTGACCAGAGGTTTCTTTATCACGCTTGAGACTATTTTAAGTAGCCTAAGTGTACGACATGAACCACCAGTTTTACTTCCCTTAAAAGGAAGCCATGCTAAAGATCTTTACACCCCTCGCTGGGTTTGAACCCTCGACCTTGAAAACCAGACATACTTTATCACTTAGGCGCTCAGCGTAAACCAAACGCCCGCGTATTTGCCTCACGTTCAAGACTTCGAATCTTGGTAGGGTAGTTATCTGAATAAGGGTTTTCCTTATCTTGAAAGATGAATGTCTGTTAACTGTAAGATCTATGGACCGTGGTCTCATTTGAGTATCACTTCACCAATTTCATTCATCAATCGATATGACTTGGCATTGGAGGACGTAAAAAGGGTAGAGCAAATGTTAGATTTAAGACATTTTTGTAACAAAAAAACTGGTGTTCATGTAAGCTCCCAACACAAAACACACGTTATAGGAAAGCACCATACTCGAAACGCCCATAATGAATCATCTGGAAAGGGGAAGGTGCACACAATAGCTGAGTTCTAAGGGACAGCAGTCATTAGCTGCGCCTAGACCCAGATAACTAGTCAAGTAGCCTCGTACTGGGTGACAATATGTTTGTACTTCCACATTGTTTGCCGCCTGCGGTGCCGTATGTAGTAAAAGCGGGCGTTAAACACTACACATTTCATTTCATTTCCACATTGTTTTTAAATGTTTAAATTGAAAACAGAAAAGGAGAGAAAAACACCACTGACCTTGTGAAAAATGTAAAATACTCTTTGTAGGAATCAAAAGCGCAGCAGCCTCAAGGCAGTATTAAGGCAGTGTTTTGAAAGATGTAATAGCTCTTGACAATCCCATGTATAGGTATATCATTCTATGATGACAATGCCTGATTTACTAATGTTCTAAAACTTTAATTTTATGTACGTAGTTAACTTTAGGCTTTACGTTTAAGCAAATATCTATATATCTACCAGTAATTTATGTCAAATAATTTTTTGTGGCACTAACCATTCCCAAGTATTCGTTATTACCATTTTTCCAATTCTGTTTAAATTCTTTGGTGCGCTGTCATTGTTTATTGGAGGTAAGGTACCGCCACTGAACTTTGCCAAATTTCAGGGGTCAAGTAGGCTAAGCAATATGCTAATGGAGTGGCGAAAAACTGCGGAACGTTATTCCCTGCACTCCATAGTTGAAAAGGATTCTTAAAGCCAAATACATTTCATTCCCAGAACTGGAAAAAGCGGCGTTATCCTTTCGAGGTTAAAAGAGATAAAAGAAACGGGTTTTTCACTCTCTGGGCGCAATGCACTTAATGCATATTAAAATTCCTGGAGGCGTGGTGTAATTAATACATCGCATCATATCCGGGACAAAGAAGCAGCCTATATGCCGACACACAACCAAAATGCATTAAAATAATTGACGAAACATGTGTGGAGTGACGAAGATGGTGTAAAAGCAAGTACTGAAGCTAAGACATTTTGGAAAATCAAAGAGAAACAGATGTTGCATGCCAACCAAAACCTGGATATAGCAGCACAAAAATGGAAGGCACCGAACGACGTTATATGTATTCTCGCCCAACGCAAACACCATAGGCGCTATCGTTACTTAACCAGAATCTTCTAGAAATTTCCTTTCTTCCAGATCTCGAATGTTCTGGACCACTGTGGAGGATTACAACCACTTAACAGGCATTCGAGAGAGAGAGAGAGAGAGAGAGAGAGAGAGAGAGAGAGAGAGTACACTGCGGGTATGTGCAGTGAGTATGTTACCGCGAGAGATTAGAGGGGCCTTGTTTTGATCTTAGCGGAAGAAAACGCTATGTCGTGCGTATTTCATTACGCCTCTACTTCGCGTACAAAGTGAACTTTTAGCAAAAATACAGTAAAGATAAAGGTGTTAGTATTTAAGTTCATCGTCTTTTAAGGAACGTGACAACCGAGCGGAAGGCTTAGGCGGTTTCATCTGTGGCCCGCATTCGGGAGGCCCGGGTTCGATTCCCTTGGTCGACCTACCTGACCCATGGATTTTTTCGGGGGCTTTCCGGGTCGCCAGGCGAATGCTGAGTAAGTTAATTACATCTCCCGAATTACTTGTACCACCACTACATTTCCATTATCCTTTCACATTATCTCTCATCTGGTGGTCTCTTTCAGGGTAGAAGTGTCGGCGGAAGTCTCAGCGGTGCATGGCAGGTAAACCCTTCCTCCTTCGGTAGGATGGGCTGACCTCGTGGGCCGTTTTCGGATCACGAGGGATGGGATGCCGGTTGTATTGGCCTGCCGGGGGAGTTTTCAACTGGTAAATAGTAAAGTCCGTGCCCTCAGCTCTGCGTGACTCATTGGATCGGCCACCCTGTTTCCTCTCGCTTCATTTTTCCTCCCTAGTAATCTTAACCCTAATCCTAAGGATGTGACATGAAGATTTTCAGGAAAATCCTTCCACTACAGTAAAAGTTTCCGAAAATTTTGTTTTCGACAAAAACACTAACGATTTTGATTAAAACACCATTAGGCTATTTTCACAACAAATTAAGTGTATACCATGAATTTTCTGGATTTTGCATAACTGGCAAACCGTAAGACACGAAATTATACCATACAAAAAATGTTGATATCGTTAAAGCATGCAATTTATGTCAAATAACTTTTAGTGGAGTTAACTATTTTCGATATATTCACTGTTATTTGACTAAATGTTCAAATACCTTTTCCATTTAAGACGTTAGAAGTCAATTTTTTTTCCTTTTACCATGCAAAAAGAACAGAATTTTAAAGCCTCACATAGCCTTAACCAGCTTTTAAAAGATTTACCAGAGATTAAGCCTACTGTATTTCCCTATCATACTTGCAAGGAAACTAAAATAAAGACATTTATACACAGAATCAGAAGTGTAAATAGTGACAAGGGCAGAAACAGAACAAATAAGGTACACGCTAAATATAACTAAGACTACCAACCAATAATAATAATAATAATAATAATAATAATAATAATAATAATAATAATAATAATAATAATAATAATAATAATAATAATAATAATAATAATAATAATAATAATAATAATAATAATAATAATAATAATAATAATAATAATAAAAATTTACATGTGGTATATTGAATAATAAGGTATTGTTGATTTTATCGAAGAGGATGTAACAACAGACTGAACTTAAATGTTAAATAAATAAAAATTTAAATGTTAAGTTATTTACGAGAAGATAGCAAAATTTCTTGCATTTAAAACGCCAACCCAATAAAAATGGACTTGTTAGAGGTTGATTATTTGCAATAAACAGAAACAAAAGCTGTTTTACACTTCGTGGTTTGCATAGCGCCAGTTTCCTCGCTTCAGAGCCGGCTGTTGACCGGAACGGATTTCGCTGCACGTTCTCCAATTAATTAATTATACTAAACGTTCCTCTCGCAGACTTTTTTTAAGCTGAAGCGCGACAGCTGGAACACAAAAAAGAAGTCCCCAGACTCTTCAATTTAATGAGGCATTGTGGTCGCTATGGTTCACGGAGGGCGACTTAACACGCTGACCGCGGATCCTCTTTAACTGATTTATAGCAGAGGCAATTATTTTAAAAGCTGCACACTTCTGCTGCACGGGTCATTCCACTGTGATGCAATCACTTATTTACATCGCAACGTTTACTGAACGTTTCAGCCACAGACGTTCTCCAAAACTTAACTTATTGGATACCGAAAATTTCCTTGGAATATATTTTAGAGGTCAACCTTTTCAGAAGACAGAACAGCTTAAGGGTATACATAAGAAACAAACCAAATGTTTGCTAACCCTGTTATTTTATAGATTGTGCATTTGGAAAAAAAAAAAAAACTGGTTTCATTATTTTCCAAACGTACGTTCAAAAGATTAACTATAATGGCAGTGAAACTGTGCCACGCCCATTTTTTTATTTTCTCTGCCTGGTAGAAAAGGTAGCACAAACCACCCGAACCGATATTTTAACAGAAATGTAAGTTTTAAAACCTCTGAACCCTCTCAACTAGAAAAAGAGTATGTGTGCAACCTATCCAGGTGGTTCATCCTAATTGAGATCAGAACTCGTGCCTTCTTGCATGTGAGACTAATATGGTACCCCATTCTAAGGAGTTGGTCAAATTATTAGAAAAAATAGCAAAAAAAAAAAAAAAAAATTATACGTGTCTACATACTGATAAACATACAAAACATTTAAAATTCTATTTTAATCAGGAAAGAAACCGAAAAAAAAAACTATTTTAAACACAGGAGAAACCTAAAAAGATATATTCTATCTAAAAATCCGGGCCCTAGTCCTCACATAGCCACCAGCTCTTCAAAAATTTGACTTTCGCTGATGCCTGCTACATTTTCATAATCCCTTGTACCTTCTAAAATATTTATTTCAATTAACATGAAGTAGATAAAACAACAGTAGTTTGTATGAATAATTTGTAGATTGAGTAGGAAAAGTCATGTGAGTGCAACCTACCACAATTTTTTAAATTTATTTTCCGTAAATCTATATAGAAGTTGTATCTGGCCCTGTGATAAATGTAATAATTTGCTCTGAATTTGCTCTTTATTTTAGTATTTCTTTATATAACCATGTATTTCGGAATTATATATAACAGTGACGAAAGCACAAGTCGTATACCAAAAGTATCTGTTACTTGCTGAAGTACGGAATTCAAGTTTCAACTATCTATTCTTGGGAGAGTTTCCTGTGTCCGTATGGCGGACACTGGTCGACCAATTATTCCTCATCAGCGAGGTCAGGCAAACCGCATTACATGAAGCGACTGCCGACAATTCGTGTTCCAACCTGCGAGGTTTAATTGGCATGCAGCTGTCAAGAGAACTGCTGCTAACCACCCTAGTCATTTCACCCCATCTTTAAAACCCCTTTTACATGCTTTAGCTGAGGAACCTGTGCGTTCTACGTAAATATTTGATATCGTTATTTTACAACAGATACGCGTTTTGAGGTACATTCGAGGTCTCTAGTCGAACTTCTACAACTAACCTTATAACACAGCTATTAATTTGTGTATGATTTACCTTAGTAATATGTTTTGTATTCCAGAATATATATAATACAATACACCTATACATATAATAAATAAATAAATCATATATATGGAAATTTCGCTATAATGCATTTTTGAGGCTCCCTGAATAAAAAAGGGAAAAAACTGTGAAGGAAAAATGCGCCAACAATATAATTCAACTTCCATCAGCCAGTTAAGTACCACATTTGGATTTCAGTTCAGCATTTTCGAAGACTTTCACATAATCCCACATCGAAAATAACCCTTTACCGGAAGTATTTCTCGTCAATTTTGATTTGTCAAAAATGGTTGTAACACATTTTTAAATTAAAATATTTAAGACATTTGAATGACAAACTGTCCATCTGTTTTTTTTTTTTTTTTTTTTTTTTTTTGGGCGGGGATGAAGGGGGCCGAATACGAGGGCTAATCAACAAAGACTAAGACTGATGTTTTTCATGGTTTTTCATTACTGCAATTCAATATTTACTTGATATTTTTCAAAGTAGTCCCCTCCTACTTCAATTCACTTTTTATAGCGTCACTGCCAGTCCTTGAACACGTGCTGCAGACCATTCTTTGTCAGGTCCTTTAGAATCACCTCACTTTTCATGAGCACTCCTTCAGCGCTCTCAAATCGAATACCCTTAAGCTTTGCCTTTAGTGATGGGATTAAAAAAAGTCACACGGTGCAAGATCGGGGCTATAAGGTGGATGTGGTACACAGGTAATGTTGAATCGAGCCATAAACTGCATGCCCTGATTTGCGACGTGAAGCCGTGCATTGTCATGATGAAGTCGCCACCCAGTCCGAGAAAACTCTGGTCATTTCTTTACAATGTGCTTCGTCAGTGTAGCTAATACTGACGTGTAGTATGCTGCTGTAACAGTAGTGTGAGGGGGGACTAGATGCTGGTAAATCATTCCATTACACTCAAAAAATGTGATCAACATCACTTTCCCAGCAGATGGAACAACTTTTGGCATTTCTGGTGTTGGAGAACCTGGCGATTTGCACACTGTGCTGGCTTGTTTTCCTTCAGGATCATAATGATGCAGCCATGACTCATCACCGATGATAATCGAAGCTTAGGGGTAGGTATTCGATTTGAGAACGCTGAAGCAGTGCTCCAGAAAAGTGAGGCGATTCTCAAGGGCCTGACAAAGAATGGTCTGCAGCACGTCTTCAAGGATTGACAGAGACGCTATAAAAAGTGCATTGAAGTAGGAGGGGACTATTTTGAAACAGATCTTGTAAACACTGAATTGCAGTAATAAACATCTGTGAAAAAATCAGTCTCAGTATTTGTTGATCAGCCCTTGTAGTTTATGAAGATTTAACTCGAACGACTTCTGCATAATTGGTAAACGGTAAGAAATGGAGAAAATGTTTTACACAAAAGTAGACAGCTTAACAATTTCTATGAAATAAAAATTGCAACATTAATCATTTTGGAGTAATAAATGTTATAGTTTGGTTAAAACAGTTATGGCAGTAAGTTGGTATTCTTATTTCTCGTGGTCATACAAAGAAAATGTTATTCCAAAGTCATTACATTGCGAACCGCTTTATAAAACTCTTGACTACCGCTTCAGCCTACTGATTTTAATGTGTTGTTTTTATTAACGTCCTACAACATCAAGCTATATCGGACGATGAATAAAGTGGTGGAACGATGCTCAAATGAGCCCAGGTTCATAGAGCTTACAAGGAAACTATCACTATGCTCACACTTGTACGCGCTTGAGAGTTCCATGGCATTATCTCTGCTCCATGTGGGGCCTGTGTGTCAAAAACAGGGCGCCGGAATATAAATTAAAGTACCCGAAAATGAGTTCAGAATACCTAGGAACTTACAGACATTGTAACGGAAGGATTGTTTACCCCTGACGGGCTGCGGTCTACACATGGCATACGTAAAGAGCGCCGACCCCACACTATGCACAGAGCTGACGAGGGACGTCCAGCAGCTACTTGCCAGTAGTCGCATGCGTCATTTTCCAGACATCAGTTTTGGGCGTTGCGATTCTACTCCGCAGCAGATTTTTGGTACACACGGTTTATATACAGCAGGCCATCTCTACCATGAAATTTTCAGTTGCGTTGAGGTGTGAGTACAGTGATAGTTCTCTTGTTCCAGTCACCCAACATTCATCTTTCAGGATAAGGGAAAACACCTGAAAAAAGAAATTATCCAGACCGAGAACTCTGGAGCTCTTGAACGTGAGGCCGCCACGCTACCACCTACGCTACCGAGGCGGGCTGTGTGTAATTTAAGTTTATCTCAATAGTATAAAGTGGAGAAAAGCGAGTAGGGAAAGTCATATGAATACACCACACCCTAAGCACGTTTTTACGATTCAGTAACATGGGTTCAATAGGTTGGAGAATGATGCATATCTCCGTTGCAGCAGCCATGGAGAGTTTCTGGAGCAAGACGAACCCGTACACCAGAATCAGAAACAACCATCTCTAAACAACAAACCTTTAACAATGGGCTTAGTTCACTCTATTATTCCGTTATTAAGGAAAACATTTGTTCGTCTAGTGGGAAAACCCAGATCCCAGACAAGTATTACACAAAACAATCTTAAGACAGTTAAAGAACGCTTAACGAGAAAGGCTGTTAATGGGAAAAACTGATGGGCAAAAATATTTCTGCTTTGGGAGGTCTCTCTCTCTCTACTTTCATAACAAGTCAGCTTATGTTCGTATTCACGATATTCTGTCACAGAAAGTTTACATA
Source organism: Mantis religiosa (assembly GCA_030765055.1). Classification (NCBI taxonomy): domain Eukaryota; kingdom Metazoa; phylum Arthropoda; class Insecta; order Mantodea; family Mantidae; genus Mantis; species Mantis religiosa. The sequence goes on from CM060952.1 coordinate 98,569,141, forward strand.
TTCTGACAATTTTTTAGCTTTTTTCTTTGAAAAAACAAATTCCCGTGTAAGTTGAATCTAAGGAACTCAAAAAGCAAAATGTCAAGGAAATGGAATACCAAAGATGCGACATGAAGATTTTCAAGAAAATCCCCCGCTTGAAAACATACTTTGCTGGAAAAAGTTGAGAAAATGTTTGTTTATTTTGTCAAAAGTGTTGAAATATTTTGATTAAAATAATTACTGAAGATATTCTCAGGACAACTCAATTATATACATTGAATGGGAAACTCTTCATTCTGAATGATTTCCATTTAAGTGCAGGTTTCGCTAAACACATAATCTGTATCAACATATTTGTGTAATTTTTGGGGTAATCTTTGTAATTAGTTTGAATTTTCAAATACATACTTATTCTTTTCTCAAATGGAAAGTCACTATTCGTATTTACTCGTGGTGATGCAAACAGCTGAATTTCAAAAACTGTCATACGAAAAGCTTCATTGTGTGTGTGTGTGCGTGTACAACTAAATTATAAAAGTGTAACGTACAACAAAAATATTGATACCGTGTCATGAATTATTAGAAATTTCCTTCAATTATTGACGTTTCAATAAAAGTGTTTTTTTTGGGGGGGGGGAGTAAGAAACAGAAATAGGAGTTCGGCTATGAAATACTTTCTGAAAAAGATTTCTTAATCTTCGGCAGGATGCCTGATCTAAATGAACAGGTACTTACATCACCTTTAATTTCGTGCTCAAGTTTTTCTTTTTTTCCTTTCTTTTCTTTTGAGAGGAAAAGTTCCTAAAAACAAATTCCTCTTTCTGGTGAAATCGCAGTATTGAATTTTTGGGCGGGGTTCAAGCCAGGAAATTCTACCTACGGCAAACACAAAACATGCAAATTTAGAAATTAAATGAAGGGAATCGCTTTTCTCTTAAAATACCAAACAAAGGAAAAGCAAGATGTTCAAAAGTTTTACATGCCGGATCTTATAAAATATTCATATCCAAGATCGTAGTGTTCCTGGTTTCCTGCAGTTTTGTTTTTTGCTTCCATAGTTCCCAGTGTTACCCTATACCACGTTTCTTTCTCTCTTCTTCAGTGTTATTCGCAGACACCTTTTGCTCATTTACGGCTTGCACCTTTGTTACCCATTCATTTTCATCTGCATGTCTTTTTTCGTTTACTTATTTTTCATTTATCTTTTTTTTTCCCCTTCGCTTCTCTTTTAGTTTATACCTTCTTCTCTTCTTTGGAGTGCTTATGTAGTATAGAATCAACAGAGCGAGAAGCTTAGTCACGATTCAAAAAAGCGCTGGCTTTGAAATCCAATGCTCTCACCCTTCACTTTTTGAAAAAGGAGAAGAAGAAGAAGAAGAAGAAGAAGAAGAAGAAGAAGAAGAAGAAGTATTACAAAATCTAATTAGCGTGGTGGTAGCATGCTCTATACCAACCGGGAGGGCCGGGTTCGATTCCCGCTCTCTCGTTGATTCAACCTGGTCCTCGTTACGTCCACGAGGGGTCAATTAAGGTGGTACCTGATTGAGAAGTAGCGCCCCTTGATTGCTTAGACCGCGTATAGCGGTCTCATGCTCCAATACTACAAAATTTTTATTTGGCATACATTTTATGCTTTAAAGATATATCTATATCTATCTATATACATATACATATCGGAAAGCCCGACCAACGACAGCTGAGAAGGGACCAGAGGCATCCGGACCACACCCACCCATTAATCTCAGTCACTAACTGAGGGGATGATTAGGGAAGTGTCACTTGTCGCTGGCCGCCTCTTCCCCCTTCCCCTGCCGTCTGGAACCTTCGCGGTGATTCACTGAAACGAGAGGCTTCCAGAAACAGTGATATCCCTACAAAGGGGGCTGCAGTGAGTGAGTCAGTCAGTTCTTGGTGAGCAGTTGTAAGGAGTGCCCAGCGAGGGAACGGACTGCGTACGTGCGTCGGAGGAGTGTACGTAATTGCGAGTGCAAGTGGAACTATAACGGACGAACTGGTGAATTGTAACTGTGTGCATTACGTAATTAATTCTGTGTAATCGGCAAGTGTTCAACTGTAATTCGGTAAAAATAAAGAACATTTTTGAGTGGTGCAATCGGACTTTTAATTTCACGAATCCACAAAGTGACAATATATATATATATATATATATATATACATTTACAGTAAGATGAGGTACTTTATACAAGAGACATTGAAAATAAATTATACCTTAAAGCTATTCGCCGAAAATTCAAAATACGAAGGGTCGCCACGAAATTCTTGATTTGTCACCAAAATCTGTTAACTCAATGGTAACTTAGCATGATCTTCTCTTGCACACAAGACGTCTCTTTACGTCTCTTTAGCACACACCAATTTTTGCTGCTAGTAATCTCAAGTACACACAGGTTCACCTGTTACCCACAGCTGCAACCCAATTCTGATCACAACTCCGATATTTGCTTGCGAACTGCTTCACTGCCTGCTGATTTCGCACCATGGAGTCGCACTAACTCGTGAACTACTTCCTGCGCCGTTCCACGACCTGCTCTTAACACGGAGCTTTAAATGAACCACACTTCTCTGCGCAACTTAACTGGTTGACTGATACATAAACTGCTTCACTTTCCCGATTCCACATCAAGAAGCCACACTCAAAGCCTGAAACACACATAAACCCTAAACACCAAACACTCTACCAGGCCTCGAATCGACCTCCTACCGGGTGCAGAAGATCGTTCAAGTAGTAGAATGTTCTCGAATTACATTGTGGAACAGTATGGAATGGCATTTGTGCAGTAATACAACATTCTAGCCTTGTGACGTCAACTAGTGGCAAAAGCTTCCTATATTCTATTTATAAAAAATATTGTCTTTTTTGTTTTTTAGAAAATTAAAGGGTAGTTTGGATGGAGAATATTGTAAGTTTATACCGCAACCAAATGAATCTGAAAGTTCATCACAATTAACTATAAGCCCTTGTAACAAAAGTAAATACTGAATTAGCACATAAAATGTCTCCCACACTCTCAGCTGTACACTAACTCCAGTGATGCTAGGCGAAATTAAAATGTGACCACTAAATCGTGGCTATACACGACGAAGCGGAAGAAACTCCCAGAAGTCCAGTACATTATTTATCCCTGACAGGGGCAGAACCCATGTCACCGCAGCTGCCCAAACGCGGGAGAGATTCATGTGAAAGCATACCTCGAGATCAACCAAACCGCGAAAAAAACTGAACTGATTTAAATTCTTTGCGGACCGAATGCCTATTTGATTCGCCAATCCATGTGTGAAATCGCTACACAACCTCGCTCTCATTATATTTTACCACACGAGTAATTCTTGCCAATCTTTCGGGGTTAGAGTTGCCAAAAGAGAGATTTACTATTCCGGACAACGCACGAGATGTGATTGCATTGCCATATCTGGGAGAATAGTTCATGGCAATTACAGTGTTGCTGGCAAACGATTTGCAAACAGATACACAAAGTGAACACAATACTGTAGCGGGATTCGAGCTCCTGGTCGATTAGTTATTACTTTCTCTACTACGTATAGTAACTAGGGGAAGTATTATATCGTATCTAAACATTTGAAACTGATGTTTTGCTGGAAATATATGTGTTGAGACTCCGTGAATCCAAGAGTTTTTTAGAGGGAGGGGGTGATCAGTGTAAGGAAAAGACTGTCACATATTAAACTTAGTATTTAGGTTGAACATCTTCAGCCATAGAGGATCCAAAACACAGTAAAACGTCATTAATCTGGACCAATTGGGGTTTAATGATGTTCGGATTTTCAAAAATCCGTATTAAGTGAAATTGACACCACAGAGAAAAATTGTGAATGAAATTAGAGTATGTACTGTATACTTTTATTAGAGCGTAAGATACAAAAGGCCCACCAGATTTTAATTACACATTAATTATTTGGTTTGAAGAAACTATAAATTTTTTTGTGGTTTATCACACATCTCTTTCACAATGAGATCACCAAGGCTCCTCACATGATGCAAGTATGCGGAAATTGTCAGTTTACTAGACAAAGGCTATTACACAATTCAGATATTAACCTCACATAATTCCATTTTCAACTTTCCGAAATCCACATTCTCAGCCTCAGATTCGCTACTTGTGTCCCTTGCATTGCTTACGCTTTCCAAATCTTCGTCAGTCATGATGTAAATAACCTGGATCTTTTTCATTTCCACCAAGCCCGTCTTCGATCTCATCTACTGTGACTGCTTTCCCCCCATCCCCAACCAGAGTTTAAGGAAAGGCATTTAATCCAATTGCATTTGTGTCTAATTCAACACTATGAGCATGTAAATATTTCTTGCACGCATTAGTGTGCTGTTTACCGCACTTGTAAAATTGAAAATCAGGCATCTGAAATAAGACACGCGCAGGAGTGGTACCATTTTCAAGCCTTTAGATAATTTTCAGTTTCTTGTGTATTGTAAGCGATTTAATGCTTGCGTTTCCCCGATGCCACTATAGGTTTACTAAACGGCATTGTGCACTCAATTTGTTTCTTTAGTTAATGGCGGAGAAAGGCAGATTTTAAAACTAACCGTTCTGATAAGAGTTGCAAGCCCTAACGCAGGTACAGCAAGGGAGTGGGGAAGGAGGGCAGCCTAATATACCATTGTCACTAATATATTCCTGATATTCCTAAGAAATTCCTATTGTTCAGTCTGTGCAAAACTAAAATGGCCAATTTCCTTAAGTTTGTCTTAGTTCAGTCCTATAATTTAAATGAGCAATTCGCAGTTTTTTTTAAAGATGCTTGTACAGATTAAATGAAATCTGGTTAAAAAGGGGCCCGGATTAACAAGGTTTTACTGCATATAGATAGATACATATATCCCTCCATCCTAGGGACATTTATGACATTTTTCAAAGATTTTTATTTTCTGAATAACTGCTCTAACCATTTTGACTACAATACCATATATTAGATAAAAAAAATTCATGACAAATAAAATAAATATCTTGAATTTTCCTGGAATAGCCTCTGGAGTCCTCTACCCTGAGTGGCATTTGCGTAACTGGTCAATCGTAAGAGATAGACAAAATCTTACTACCAAAAATGATACATCTCGTAAAACGTACAAGTTATAACAAATGATTATTATTATTATTATTATTATTATTATTATTATTATTATTATTGTTATTGTTATTGTTATTGTTATTGTTATTGTTATTGTTATTGTTATTGTTATTGTTATTGTTATTGTTATTGTTATTGTTATTGTTATTGTTATTGTTATTGTTATTGTTATTGTTATTGTTATTGTTATTGTTATTGTTATTGTTATTGTTATTGTTATTGTTATTGTTATTGTTATTGTTATTGTTACTGTTACTGTTACTGTTACTGTTACTGTTACTGTTACTGTTACTGTTACTGTTACTGTTACTGTTACTGTTACTGTTACTGTTACTGTTACTGTTACTGTTACTATTATTATTATTATTATTATTATTATTATTATTATTATTATTATTATTATTATTATTATTATGTGAACCATATCGAGATCTTCTAGTCACCTGCTCAAATTTTCTAAGTCCTTAGTAGTTTTTTTATGCCCTGGTCATGCAAAGTGGACGACTTTTCAAAGTCCTCACATAGCGACCAGCTCTTAAAAGATTTGACTATCATCCAAGTCTGCTGTATCCCCATATTCTCAATGAACCTACAAGGTATATGTAATTAAAGAATTTCTACACAAATTGGTCTCAATTACCACGAGCTAAATAAAGGAATAAGCGGTTTTAAGAAGAGTATATGCAGGAGTGAATACAGAAAGTCATGTGAATATACAGTTACTCTCCCCCTGTTCAGTGACGGTCGCATTTTATGCAAGGGAGTTGGGGGACCTGTTTTTTTTTTTTTTTTTTTTTTTTTTTAAAGACAATAGAAAATTGTTGTGTGAAGAAACATGTAGCATGTTAATGGCAGCTTCAGTTAGTTATTTTGTAATATGTTTTAGTGTTGAAACTAGTAATAGACTTAGTCAACGTTCTTCATACCTGAAGTATACAGAGTGTTTAGCAAATGATAAGTATGATGGTATACTATCTTTGAGAAATTAAATACATCAAATATAAGCGTCAAACATTTTCTTCTCCTGACAATTGGCCGATTCTTCTGCAATACAGTCCATTTAGGCTGTGAACTTTAATTTGATAGCCACAACTTACACCAAGACGGAACACCCCCTTCCCTTATGGCCATGCAAAGAACGGATTGTCAGTCTTCATACACCAAACTACTTAAGAGTGAAATAGCTCCATCATAACGCGTGAAGCTTGTACTTGGGAAGTCCTAGGTCCGTTTCCCAACAACTCTCCACTCTGAAATTGTGTTTTTTGTGGTTTCCCCTGGCCGGGAGGCGAACACTGGGATCCACGATTTCCTTTCCATGATTTCAACGTTGTCTCTAGTGGAACGGGTCACTCTTAAGGACTTTCGCACATTCCTGTGGTGTGTAACCAATTACATCCCTTCACTTCATCCCCTTCTCCTGAGAATCGTAGGCAACAGCAAACCAAGCTCCCCTATGCGTTGCACTACTTCTACCTATCGTTGATAATAATTATAGACCTGGCTTTTATTGTACTCCCCTTGAAGGTATACACTTACAGCGAAATAAAAATATTTCTGCAAATTTTGATCTCCATTAAAATGAAACAGATAAAAGAATGAATTTTGTGAGTACAGTTTGTTCAAAATTATACGAAAACGCAATCCATTCCATTTTTATACGGAAACAACAATCTTAGGAAGAGGAGGGTACAATAAAATAAGAGAATTTAAACGATATTTGGTAGCAGAACACATTTTCTTCGTGTACCATCTGCTGGCAGAGTGATATTCGAGTACATATAGTCATTACACGCCACGACTCAGCTAATGTAGAGTTGTGTTTGAGGTCCAATTTAACGTTGAGTTATTATGCAGCATTTAATTTTGTTTTCCCTCTAGATTAATGGGGAAGAGGGCGATAAATCAACCATTTCTCTGGAGGACCCAAGGATTACTAAATCAGAACATGTGATACGGAAGTGTTAAGCACAGTGCTGGTCCGCAAACCAAAGGCAAAACCGCACAAGCAATTAATAAAACAGTGCCATCAACCGTGAGAGACATAGAAGTGTGTTTGTAGATTATCTCAGTTTGTTTTCCACGCTGTCGCCTTCCATTCTAATTAATGGGTCCATTGAGGTACGCCCCTTCCAAAACGAAACTGCAATCCTTCCTAGATAGTAAGGCATATGTTGCCAACTCTTGGTGATAAAAGGTTGCTAAAAGTTACGCAAAAGCTAGGAATTGTGTATTTATGGAGAAACTTATATGAGCAGATTCAAGTTTCACATAAAAATGAGAGAAATGACAGGATTTTCCAAATGTGTAAAATAATTTTACGACGCCACGTTTCACACGTGGCTATCTCGCGACGGATCTCTTAAGGGAAACCTCATCTCTGGCGCGCTCTCTAGGTACCCCAGGGTAATGTAAGTTCTTGTAACTTTGGGTGTGTACAGGGTGTAATAAACAGGTATGTCAAAACTTTGGGAAAACGTTTCTTGCATATAAAAGATACAAAAATATTATATGAACATAGGTTCTGGAAATTTTTATTTCCATGGCAGAGTTTCTTTTCTACAACTCTGATTACACGGTGAGATGTGTAATACAAAGCTATCCGTGGCCATAATTACACAACAGAAGAGTGCTTTAATTATACAGTAGCAAAATTCGCTTTTACATCTGGTTAAATGGGGTGAAGCTGATGCATTTCTCCGTTGGTGCCATTGTGCTACAGTTCGACTGTTAGGCACCGAACTCAGTTCATGCACGATGGAGCTGCTTCTCATTTCAGGCTTTCCTTCCGTAGATTTCTGAATAGATTTCCTGGTTGATGGATAGGAAGAGGTAGACAAATTCCGTGGCCTCCACGCTCGCCTGAATCAAACCCACTACATTTTTTATTTGTTGTCACATTTGAAATCTCTTGTTTATGTGACTCCAGTTCCAGATGTAGAAACTCTTCGTGTTCGTATTGTGGATGTCTGGCAGACAATACGAAATTCTCCAGGCTCAGCGTACCGTGCGATGGTGGGTTGATACATGCATTAGAGCTAATGGAGGCCACTTTGAGCATGTGCTATGATTTCCTCTTTTCCAACAGTTCTGCCATTGAGTGTTATATAGGGTTCAGTTGTAGATAAGTGATCTAAAAACAAATAATTCCTAGAACTATGTGCATATAACATTTTTTCATCCTCTATCAGCAAGAAATATTTTTCCAAATTTTTACATGCCTTTTGGTTCACCCTGTATATAAGTGAAATGTGTAGTGTTTAATGCCCGCTTTTACTATATACGGCACCGCAGGCGGTGACACTGATTGTACATGAGATGAAGATGGAGCACCGGTGGAATGAGATGGCGGCGGCGACCGGAGGTCCCGGAGAAAACCCGCCCCAGCGCCGTGTTGTCCACTACAAATCTCACTTTGCGGTCACCTGGGATCGAACCCGGGCCGCCTTGGTGAGAGCCAAGCGGTCTAACCACTGAGCCACGGAGCGGCCAAACGCAACACAGGAAGGCAGGGACAAATGCAGTGAAACTGTGTGTGCAGGTGTGTGTGTGTGTGTGTGTGTGTGTGTGTGTGTGTGTGTGTGTCTGTGTGTCTGTGTCTGTGTCTGTTTTTGTGTAAAATTAAGCAAGCGAAATCCTGTGGCGTGCCATTTTGCTTCGTCACGTGTCTACATGGGTCTGAACAATGGGCAACTAGAATACCTCTACCTGTGTACGTGACAAGCAGTTTCGGAATGTGCAGCGTAGGTGGTAGTGTGCCTGGCTCAGGTTCAAGAGGTATCGAGTTCGAAACTCGATTACGATGAAGTAACTGGATAAGGTTTTTTAGGGTTTCCCTTTATCCTAAAAGATGAACGTAGATGTCGGATAATTCTAAGCTCCGTGAACTCTTATCATTTGAGCATCACTTTACCCATTTCATTCATTGTCCGATATGACCTGATTTGACGTTTGAGGACGCTAAAAAAGAAGGAAAAAAGTGTGTACCTAACCTTAGTCTAGCGAACTGCATATTGATTACAAATGTACCAAGCAGAGGAAAGCTATGACACGTGAGGCATGGTGCGCTAGACAACTGCATCCTTGGCAGTTTACCTGCTTTCATTATCTATGGATAGACGATACAGCATTCTTCATGACCACGTATTTTCATCATGTATACTATGATTTTAACTATAAGCATAAATTCTGAGTAGTGGCATTTACATTAATATAAATGTCTCTTCCAATCGTTTACAAACAATTCTGACAAAGTTGACTAAGTTCTGTAATGTTCACCTGTAGCAGTATTGCATTCCACTTATTGGAGATCGAGATTGCTCTGAAAATACACTTTTGAAACAGCTTTGATAAAAAAGTAAAAACTTTTGCTGTTGCTGTGAACAGCACAAACCAAAGATGAAAAGTTAGTTAAATGCCAAACTTGTATCCACATACATGTCATCCAAAGATGGGATACGAATATTTTAAAGAAAATCCTACTACGTAAACTACCCTTAACGTATAAAAAATTTAGTTGATTTTAACCTTACTTATTTTTATTAAAATATATATGTTTAACATATACGCGCGAGAAATAAAATGTAACCTTCGAATTTTCTGGAAACTGCCTAAGAAAACCCTCTCGTTCTGAATTAGTTACTTATAGGCTATAGATCGTAAAAGTATTTTATATATGGATGTCTCTAGGTTTGAATGATGGATACTTACCACACTGTAACTAAGATAAGCATTTGCAAAAGTTGTTTCACTTCACGATTCATACGTTTTATTCTAATTTACATTCTCCAACCTTAGATCATATCGGACGATGAATGAAATAAGAGAAATGATGCTCAAATGAGCCCAGGGTTGGAATAGGATTTTTCCAAATTTCAAGTTTTGTAATGATATACTTTTATAATGTTCCCCGATGCTGCGAAAGTCGATGCATGAAGATATCTCTCAGGGGTGGTCACGGATGGAGATCTTCAGGAAGTAATTTACCAGATAAAATTAAATAATTATTTGGCTTCTTCAATTTATTCCGAATTATAATTCTGTACGAAAATTAACAAAATGCGTCGTGACATTAAATATAACTTTATTAATATCTTCTCACTTTACAATATTAACTCAAATATACTTATATGACTCTACAGAACATCTACTATTCGTAGAATGACGCTTTCGTAGAATGAAGAACATTATTGATTTTGCCATCACTATGGTAACTAAACATCCATTCGCCACGTCATACGTGACAAGCAATGCAATCACTTTATTTATTTTAATTAATTTTAAAGTTCCTTTTTAAAAAATTCAGATAAGTTAAAATTCAAACCTTATTCCAAATAATTTTAAACTCCTAACAACGTCGTTAAAACAAATTAACATTACTGAACCTTCTCCATTCCTAACCTATGGCCCGCCTCGGTAGCGTGCTGGTAACGTGTTTGCCTCACGTTCATGAGGTCCTGAGTTCGAATCTCGGTCAGGGTGAGTAACCTGGATAAGGTTTTTTCCGGGGTTTTCCCTCATCCTAAAAGACGAATATCGGGTACCTCTAAGCTCTGGGTTCATTTGAGCATCATTTCACCAATTCCATTCATCGTCCCAGGAGGACTATGGAGGACGTAAATTACAAATAAACACCCCTAACTCACTTTTTCACACGTCCTCTTTTTTTCATTCATTTAATCTCGTTCACTTCAGAAACACTTCAAACAATTCATAATGGTTTCTTGAATATTTTTAAAATAAATTTAGAAAAATGTATATGACAATAATATAATAATAATCTAATCCTGAAGAAGGTCATAGAGTGAATATGGCAGAAAGTTCTAGCTACTTTATAAATATCGCACGGCTGGTAACCCGAGCTCTACTTAATAATAATCTTTTGGGCTGAAGTTAAAACAACTGTCTCAGGGTCCACAGAGCTTGGAGTTACCCGACATTCAACTTTTACGATAAGGGAAACCTCGGGGAAAACAAACATATCCAGATTAACATAGAGATTCGAAATCGGGACCTCTTGGACGTGAGGCAGACACGCTGCCACTACGCTGTAGAGGCGGGCACATCCAATATGAGTTAACATGTTCACACCACTGTAAATTGGAAAGACCATGGTCAAATGACCATGGCAGTTAAAGAATGGAATGAGAGAGGAAGGGAGAAAAAGAAATACTGAACTTAAAATATGACGTTTGGTGGTTATCCGAAATTTCCTTTTTAAAACATGCACGCGCGCAGCCTCACACACACGCACACACACACACACACACACACACACACACACACACACACACACACACACACACACAGACTCTTAAGAAGAAAAAGAAATAACCTCGGATAATGAAATATCTCCTGCACCATCCATCGTACTTCAATGGATGGTTAACAAGCTTTTTATTTTTAGCACGCATTAATAACACAGGAACATAGTTCATTGATATAAGGTAAGCATCCAATATCGGAAATCAAATATTGACACCGAGATTTCCAGAGAAAAACGCGGTATTGTTCCCTCTGCTATATTTAATATCGATAGCGGTGACGCCCTGGAACAAAATGGTCAGGTACCAGCGTGCCTAAGGAATCCAAACTGCGGTCCTATAAGCTCCTTTTCCGTTACCGAAGATTGGAATTTATGAAAGGAACATCAGGGTAATGGACATTATCGATGACTTTGCACTTCTCTAGTTGGTAAGCCTACAAAATCTGCTGGAAGACATGCCAACAGCAGTTCCACGGCTTCCATGTAATACACGCTGACAGTATAGAATCCTTCCAGAAATATCTCGATCCATAAACAGCCTGGCTAAAGTTTGTTGATGCTCTGGAAACCAGATGGGGTTAGTGTATTACGATACAAATGTGTTAGTGAAAATGCCAGATGATGTTGAGTTTCTGAACGACAGTGAATAATACAAATATTGCTCAAACGCAACTTGAACATGGAGGTACGTTCACACAATTTCTATTGGTTTCAAATCCAAATCTTCATCTCGACTCTCCGCTGGAGAATGCGAATTTTTCTTTAGTGGAGAAAATTTCACTTTCTCTTTATACCAGAAATATGAGTTTTGTGTGTGTGTGTGTGTGTGTGTGTGTGTGTGTGTGTGTGTGTGTGTGTGTGTGTGTGTGTGTGTGTGTGTGTGTGTGTGTGTGTGTGTGTGTGTGTGTGTGTGTGTGTGTGTTTCAACTTTTAAAAATGGTGGCAATATGGTCCTGGACGAAATACTCTTCCGTTACTTAATAATGCCATGCATCTTACCAATTTTCACCAGTAGTTCTTCTCTGATTTCATATCGATAACAATATTTCAGTGGAATGAGTCTAATTGAAGATCCTCATAAAAATGTTTAAAAATACTTATGTTTTTTTCCCCCTCCAAAAGTGCTCTTGGCCATTTATTCTGAATGGCTCTTCTGTGTTTTAAGAACTTTCATGATTAATGATAAGTACACCATGACTTTTCTGTGGACAGTCTTTAAGTCTATCCTAAATAAATGTTCTATATAACAGATAAACCATAAGAGGTAAACAAGCATCTTACGCGATTCTTCACTTTTCCTCTTATCTCTTGTTTTCATTTTATATTGATGGGCTTCTCTATTTGAATCTAACGTGACAGTTGCGGTAACTTCGTTGGTTGGCCCGAGCCAGCGTATCTCGGAAAGGTAGCCTTAGTTGTGTAGTCATCATCCTGGACTAATTATTTTTTCCTATTATACTTGAGGCGGAAAATTGGGTAATGGCATTGAATATCCAGTCCGCTGTTTAACTGCCAACTAATTCAGGGCAACCACTAGGAAATCCATCATATTGATCGGGCCTCTAGTTTTGAAGTCATGACCTCTCTAATTTGAGTACAAATGATACCAGCTGGGCCATTTTATTGTACGACATTTTACTTTCACTACTGTTTGCTAGAGAACGCATAGGAAGTACTGCACTGTAAAATTCAATAATCACAAAGATTTTACTGGAAATACACTGCATAAAGAAAAATAAACATATTTTCCCTTGAAAGATCCGCGTGCGTGCGTGCGCGCGCCTGTGTGTGTGTTTGCGCGCGCGCAGTTCCTACATATAACTCAACATTAAACGTCCGTTAATATAAAAATTGAGTATCATCTAAGGATTACGACTAAATATTTTCAAAAAAAAAAATCCTCCCTCACTAAACAAGGTACCCCTGGAAAAGTTTTAGTGTATTTAATTTTCTTAAAAAATGGCAGCGTTAAGATTCTAATTAAAACGTCATATGTTTAAGATATTTTGCATAAATAATATATATCTTGGTCCTGCGCCGTGGCGTAGCGGGCTAAGGCAGCATGCCTTGGCCCCTGGCCACGGAAAGCGTCCGGGTTCGATCCCACCCGTGGGGTGGGGATCTTAGGTCCCGTGTATAGGACCGGTGCCCACTCAGCATCGTGAGGAAAGTGAGGAGCTTACGCTAGGTAAGCGGCCCTGGTCAAGAAAACCAATATTCCGGCTGGGGTATGCCGAGATGCTGACCACATCTCCTCGCCGTATCGGTTGGATGATCGCCCACCTCTGCCGTGCGTAAGTGGGCGTGAGGCCGGCAGTCGGGTTGGTAGGCCTTGGTCCTCTAAGGGCTGTCGCGCCATGGGTTACTATTATATATCTTGAATTTTCTGGCAATAGATTTTGAAGTAAACCATAAAGATATTGTCACGGCAACGGGCATAAAAGGTTTGATGCAAACAAATAACAGATGGATAATGTTTCACGGAGATAAAGAGCTTGCATAAGCAGATAAACTTAGCGCCGGAGATAAACGACTCTCCGGCACAGATAAAGTTACACTTCTGGAAGGTGATAGAACAGTCCATTTCTTGTTTGTTCCAGAAATCTCTCGATTTTATCAATGAGGTATTTAAGAACGCGACGACTCGCCAAGAGTCAGTCGTAAGCAGTAGTGAACAGATGCTGTGCAACGAGAGTTGATGCAAACAGATGTAATCAGAAGCTGTTTGTGTGGTCATCGACCTTGGTAGATTGTGTTGTGTATGTGCCGTAACGTTGTTACGTAGAATTGAACAGTGTATTTCTACGGGAATAAAGAACATCTAGAATATCTGCAACTCGGACTTTTAACTCTACTAACCCACAAAGTCACAATATAGTTAAACTTCAGATTTCGTTAAAGTGTTCAATACATTTCTTATGGCATTAACCATTTCCGAGGCACTCCTTGTTGGTTTGAATTATTAAATACTCATTTTTTCAAGTGGTAAGTCGCCATTCGTATTTTCTCGTGGTCATGCAAACAGCATGGAATTACAAACCAGTCACATAGTGAATCCTTTTTAAAGATCTGATTACCGCTTTACCATATCCTTCTTATAACTACAATAACATGCCCAATTAATAATTTGTAGAACAGTTGAGAATTTCTAGAGAATGCAACAGATGGAATTTTTCGGCGTCGCGTATGCAACGACGCCTTCATTCAAAGTTTAGAAATTACTTCATAAAACATGTGATGACGTAATGAGAATAGAAATACTATGTTTTATATGAACAAAGAGAGGAGTATATTTATAAATATTACGAATTATGGATCAAATACACTTTGGAGGTAGTAATATCACTTATATTTAAACCATACCAACGCTTTCGAACAATTTAAGAAATCCTCATTTATATGTGGTTTAGCGAAAGAGATACTTGCCAATCCGTCCGGATACGATCCTGGGGGACGGTATATGGAATTTGTAGTGGACAACATCGGAGTCTTTGTTTCATAGCTCACTGTATAACATCAAAGTAGGTTTAGACCCAATGTTACTTCCCAAGAAAGTACAAATGTTCCTGCTCAGTTCTTCCAAAGTGGGAGGTCAAAGCACTAAAAAGTTTGGAGAAATATGTCGGCATTCCGGACTAGCGGGTGGATCAACAAAAATCGCCCGGACACTGAACAGATCTCAGAGCCACTTCATCACAGAGAAAGATGTCCGACCGTCCACATGGAAGACATCACTCATGTGTCAGCGCTCGGTACCCTTGACATTCCGTTAGTCTGCACGAGTGACCTCAACACCAGACCCCTGACCTGCATGCAGACATCACTATACCTACTTTACAGTGTCTATTTATCCTGCGTTCCCATGGATAGGCAAGAACAATTGATGCCTATGCCATACGCACTAAAACTGTGCTGAAACTGCTTCTGTGGTCGCGCGGGCATGCTAGCTTCCAAGCCCTGATTCGTTTCCCGACTGCAGGACTAGATATTTTTAAGTGAGAATTATTCCCTATTATCCTAGAATGAGTGAGTGAGTGAGTGAGTGAGTGAGTGTAAACGAGATGAGCGAATTTAATGTTTGTAAAGAAGACTCGGTATAAACAGTGGCTCATAAAACTGATGAATAACTCTCCGAAACGAAAACTCGCCCGCGTCTGTAGCGTAGATGGTAGCGTGTCTGCCTCACGTTCAAGGTCTCAAGATCGCATCTCGGTCAGGACGAGCTATCTGGATAAGTTTTTTCAGGGGTTTTCCCTCATCCTGAAAGATGGATGACTGGTAAGTCGAAACTCTATGGACCCTGTGCATCTCTTCATTCACTGTCCGATATGACAATGTCGGAGAAACAGAGCTTTTCATAACTAAAGAAGCGTAACTGTGTTGCAGTCACACGCCTTTTTCTATTCCTTTACAAATTATTCCTACAAATGCTTATTCCGTTACTTGATATTAATAGAGGAAAACATTGTATTGATAATATTCTTGCAGATGAAAGGATAATATAGGAATACTGTGAGCTTTAAGTGGTAATCAAATATCTTAAAGCTGATCGCTATGTGATGGCTTTGAAATTCCATTCTCTTTGTATAGCCAAGAGATAAAGACGAGCAATGACTTGCCATTTGAGAAAATTCAGACAAATAACAAGAAATATCTAGGAAATAGTTCACTAAAAATGTATTTGATATATTTATACTGTAAATATTTATATGAGTGCCACAAATCAGGTTTTTTCATTACTACACGAACACAAGAACTATACAAGCATTACACAACTGAACGGAATGGCCTGAAGTTTCAACTGTTTGATCAGTTGTGAGAGTGAATTTGCAAGTACAGGTATATTTGTGCTATTGAATTTCTAAAGCTGTTAACAATTAAGTATTTTAAATTACTTTCCTCCGTATAAATTAATACATAACTTTTATAAATCTTACGAAATGCTTAACAATAGGCTTTAAACTTGAACTCAACTCCGAGAACTCCTTATCGGCTATGGCCAAATAGCGAAAATTCGCCAATATGACATCAGCTGTATCAGTATTATAAAGTTTCAAGACTCACTCGTGACGAATAATATTTGAGAAATGTCAAATACTAAATTAAAGATAAAATTAAATTATATTTATAAAATATAAGTGAAACAAGCAAATACACAGCATATTAAAATATTATGCTTATTAGCAAACTGGATAAAGTATGCATTATATCCAGACTTAGAATTGAACATACAAAGCTTACACATGATTACCTATTTTCCAGAGAGAGGCCTCCCCACTGTGAACCATGCAACCAACCATTATCAGTAAATCATATTATAAATGAATGTACTCGCTACTCAACATATAGGACTCTTCATAAAATTCCTACAGATCTTCATGCCCCACTAGATGAACAGAATGGTCTACAATTACTGTATTTATTTCTACAAGACTGTAAATTAACTTCTTCAATATGGAAATCTATTCATTGTTACCTGGTTTCGGTGTATTCTGTGAACTGAGAATAGCTATAATTAATAAGTAATATATAACAAGTATGAACGTACTGCTATGCAATATCGATTCTTCAGTTCTTTATCATTGTATAGTTTATATGAACTTATATGTTTATATTGTACGTGACCTAATAGTTCCTAAAATGTTAATTGTACTGACCAACTGAACGCGTGTGCAGTTCGGACTCAAAGGAACCTGACCTTCCCGCCCACTAATGACCATCACAAACCCATCTCCGCACTTCAGAAATGGAACACTGTCGTTGAGGACCAATAGCAACCCTGATTTTCTTGAAATGACAGTCGCATGTTTACTCCACGTGGAGTCTCAGTTGCCAAAGTTCCAACTTCTAGTTGATCTGTTTCATTACGTGCAGAAATTCGTTGTGTGTCACAATGTGGAGACCGTGGAACGGAATTGCAGTGGTGAATGCAAATGAAATAGTAGATAACTTTCAGTCAAGTAAAAATAATCAAAGTGATGACAATAGTGTGAATAAATTGGAAAGTGTTGCTGGGTCGAGTTATGTTACTGAAAAATCCTCAAAAAACAAAGTTATAACGGGAACTGTTTCTAAGCAAATTCAAGCGCTTGTTTTGAACACATAAATATGTGCTGAAAAATAATCTTGGTAAGGGATCGTGCAATGAACCTTATGATAAATTCTGGGTATTCACAGAAATACAGTAAGAAATATTGTGACGAAAGGAATACCAAAGACGCTGATCAAGTGTGAAAACAAAAGGAAACGTTTCTCTAAAGTATATAATTTCACATGCGATTTAATTCGCCGAGAAATTTATAGATTCCATGCAAAAGGGGCAGCGCCCACCTTAGATGAATTGGTTGCACATTTGCAATAAATTTGTGATTTTCCTTATGGGCAGTGCACTTTGCGCGGCCTCCTAAAGGAGCTGGATTTCAAATACCGTACTTTGAATAAGATAAGGGTTATTATGGAATCCAGAAGAATTGTAGCTTGGCGATATGTATACAATTCGTCAAAACTAAGGAGGCTTCGCAGTACTATATATTTGTCAAAACTAAGGAAGTTTCGCAATAATGGACATAAGATAATTTATTTAGACGAAACCTCGTACAATACCCATGACGTATTGAGAAAGGTGGCAACCTTGCAGAACGGTCTGGGAGAAGCAGGGCCGAGGTTGTAAAACGATTATAAGGGTTCGTCAAAGGAGTCGGCCGACGTGCACACGAGTTAATTAAACAGACTTAGTGTAGAAGCCCGGTCCTTTAATTTTCATCTAGGAAAACGAAGATATGCATGTACAATTGTGTGTGCGCAGTAAGATCATTGAAATTAAGAATATCTTTAAAATTATATCACAAAAAGAAACTTTCTGTTGTTATTTCCTCATTTTACTTTATAATTCTATCCGTTGTTTTTTTCGTTAATTACGTAACAGAGCGTATTAGTCAAACTGAATTTTCAAAAAAATATCCTTAAGTTTCCTTTTTAAAATTACCTTTGCAAATCAATTAAAGTCACATTTGTTACAATTTTTTGTGTATATTCTTGAAGGTGGATAAAGAGACCCAAAGAAGCGATCTCGGATAAGTATAATTCAGTAGTTTTATTTGTAGTGTTTAAAGTGATTCATGCATTCTTCAGCGAAGTTTTGTTAAGAGTTAAATACTTCAGTACAAATAATAATATTCAAAGAAGAAACATAGGAAAAATTTAAGTTAAAATTTTCGAATATTTGTCACCAAGCATTTTTCTTATTAAAAATCTGCTATACAAAATCAAGCAAATTGGTTCAAATTTGAGAAATTTATTTTAGCACCTAGTATCCTTATATATTAACCCGCTGTAAAGTATTGGACTAGAGGGAATGTCTACATATTACACAAAATTTTCTATTTTCTAGTAGATACTATCACGTTATATTTGCCATGGAAAATGTGTAACAGTGACAGCAACAGAAAAATAGAATTATTCAAGATGCAACTGAATCGCAAGGACATGAATAACTTATTTGAAAAATGACGCAAACGAAGAATTGTCTTTCCAATAAAAAAGCGCTCATTCGCTTATATCGAAATGTGTGAAATGTGCCAAGTCTTGTTTTATATTTATGCACACCCAACAAACAAAAGCGAAGCACGTCAACACCGGCAATAAAAATAACACAAACCATCGTGCGAGTATAAAATAAAATCCTACATGTTTTTATTATGCACCCTTTTGTGTCGCTATTCAGATTACACAGCATTCTTTGTACATGTGACCTGAACTGCATTTTGGGGAATGCATTACAGTGAAAACATTCCAAACAGTAAGCTGTCTTTTCAAAAAAGTTGTCCAAGCACATCAGTGTCCAGTTTCTTCAACTGCCAGAAAGTTATCAGAATTTCTTCCCTTTTCCCACGTTCCTCCTTTTTGTTTGTATTCTGCAAGCCTTTCCAAAGGAGCTTTCATCTGCTGTATTCTTTTTGTGCATAACAACCGATTTTACTTTCTCCCTTTGATTTTAGAGGAACGGAAGGCTAGGCCTTCCCCATCCTCCACACAGCACGGACGGTATTCCACCAGCGTTCGCAAAGGATTTTACGTGATGTCAGGGTTCCTAAACTATTTTATCGGAATGCGAAGTTCAAACTTTTATAGCCATGTCGAACAATTCTGACCACTTCTTTTCTACAAAACAGAGAATCTATAAATATGTCCTATAATGTTTCTTCACCATATGAGCAGTTTAACATAAATAACCCTCTGTAAAATGCATTGCGATACACACAACTTTTCTATGAGGTTTACGATGTATGGTGCAACTCTTGGTATAGGGACTTCAGTTTGCGTTTCCTGCATGCATACTTTCCCCTAATTGCCCAGTCGAGCTCGTGATGTGTAGTTACTTAAACCTAGAAATTTCTGGACTCACTGTACTAAATTTACATGAAAACTTGATTTAATGTTATCCGAGTAATAAAGATTACATTTATGAAATTAAAACTATTTTGCAAATATCACAATTGTGAAGAAAAAGAATGAAACGTCCAAGAGAATAAACTGTTACCAGAAAACACCTGTCATTTATTGAGAAGTTTACGTAAATTACTAATATACGCAATGTTACCAATATACTGTGAGCACCGCTATGGTATTTACTACACGGCAAAGCGAGAATGCGTATCGGAAAAAATTCGCAATACACAGATGTTTACCTCAGCTTATCGCACATACACGGCGAGTCCAGTGTATGCATACTCTGTTCAGATGTAATCATGTCTTCTGGACAACAACGTGTCACACATCGGCTGGCGCGAGTCTATCATATAGACACACGCAGCTTTCAATCGCGCTCTTTGTTTCGTAACTTACTGTGCATCAACTTACTAATATTTCACTCTTCTAATCGACTAGATAAGACCTGATAAGGAACGATCGCAGCGCTTGTCACTTGAAGATCAATACGCCTCAACGCTCTGTCGAGTAATACAAGTTTATTGAGAGATCGGCGCCGGGAGGTGGGAGCATAAAGAAGCAGCGCGTTCGCTTATCGTGAACACAGATATCGGTATTTGTAAGTAGAATCTTCTAGACGGTTACCCTACTTGAACGTTCTGGAACTGAACGACTACAGAAGCGTTTGGAGTCTGGTGCAGTGAAGTGAGTACCTGAGTAAGTGAATGAGCCAATCAGTAAGTGTGTTTTGTTTCCGGTGCGACGAAAAGCGCTGTTTTAACAAGTCTGTGACGGTGCGATGATAATGTAGTGAATTATATTGTAAGCGATTTCCGCAAAGAGTGAACTATACGGAAGAAGAGGTTACTTGGGACATACGTTATTACGCCGCTATGTTTCGAAGAAAAGTGAAGTGAATTTGAAAACAAAATGAAGATAACTGAACTAGTTCACATTCGTGAAGTGAAAGTGTGAGTTACGTGAACTCTATGAAATAAAAATTACTGAAGTACAATTGCAAAACTGAACCGAAGTCCCAGTGCTTTGAGTTATATCTTTTAATTCTCAGCCTAAGTTCCATCATGTTGCTTAAGCATTATTATAATATTGTGCCCTCGTTATTTTTTTAAAATGTTAAATCGATCTAAAATTGGGGTGAAGATAAGAAAACACTGTCCACCAACGCAAAAAAAAAAAAAAAGGTTCCTGAAAGGTATGTGCTGCCTTACACAGTGGGACAAGAACAGCGAATGTGTGGCAGAAACTGCCTGCTACACAAGGAGCAGAACCGTTAAAAAACACTCTATTCACTAAAACCGAGAAGATTCATTCACAAAAATAGAAGCCTTCTGAATGTTTTTGAATGGTGTGTAACTGTACTGACATTGGGTGTCATAAACCCGTCCAGGGAGGGTGTGTGAATCTTCGCCAACCCCCCTGCGTCTCATCTCTCGGAGACTTACTCTCCTGTGGAGGACAGTACTAAAAATAGGGGAACATGTGCGTTTAATTGTTACAATCCCTATTACATATCTATCCAAAATATAAAAACACTACTTTAATCCATTCATTAATAACATATCCAGAAAATATCTGTTTTGACACCCCTTAAATTAAAAAGGTAAACTGAGCGTAAACTGCATAGCTAATAAAATTATCAACATTTTTTGAACATACACTAGTTTAATTAAAGAATCAGTGTTTCCAAAAAATCAAAGAACGGAAATATGATGTGAGTGACTAGTGTGGATGATTTTGTTTTTTTCTTTCAAAGAAAAATCTTGTGTTACATCCTTGAAACATATATTAAAATACACAGTTTCATATTTTTCGGTTTTTGTTTCTTGAATTATACTATTCACGCGTGCGGACTCTCTCTCTCCCTCCCCCTCTCTCTCGCTCTCTAGTTCAGGGTAATGCAAAACATGCAGTGACGAAATGTCTATAGGAATAGTAGAATGCAATACTTCCCCTACCTATTATTATGTAGATGACAGAAAAATAAGAATATATGTAAATAAGAATTCGTATCCCCAACCCCTAAACAGATTGAAATTGATTTTTTAATCTTAAAAAGTAGACTTCAGCTTTCTCCATGTCCTCTTCAAATACTTCACAGAATAATTAAGGACTTCTAAATTTATTTCTCTGCAATAGAAAATATAGCACTGAAGAAACACGGTGGAAGTTAAGTGTTCACTATGGAATCCACTTATGAATAGCAATACCCAGCATAACTTCCACACTGTCACTATTGGAACTTCTAGTTCTCGACTCGCCCGCTTCACGCACACACCTTATAATAATTGCGTACATCCTGGATATTAACTTGCCTCTCCTCAGATCCATACCATACGAAACAGAAAAATATCAAGATGAGTGGCAAAGAAAAGAACGTCTAGAATAGGGCTGGTAAAGGCTTCCAGTCTATTGTAAAGGAAATATTCCCGTAGTATAAAAAAGTCTATACTTCAACATAATGCCATTTTAACTACGAGTACATACCTTCTGGCACGATCCAATAGCTTTTGTATTCCCCTTCGAATAAAACTCGGACATTTTCGAAACGAGCGCTGTTTCGCTTGCCTGACGTTCTTTTGTTTCCCTGACAAAGTGGACTCGTACACTTTTCGTGGTATTCTTCCGTCGTCTCAATCACTGATTAAAAAAAGAACCATGCATTTAAGTGAAAGATCTCTAATATGCATCTTTTGGTTTCTCATTACCTTTGGACTCTTCAAAACCTTTGTCTAACTTGTCAGACCAAAACTATAAGATTTTGAACACTTAATTCTATCAGGCATACTGGATTAAAGTGATTAATTATATATTGGTTTCTTTTCTACTTTCTTCAGCAACTATGTCAGGTAGACGAAGTACGCATTCCACAAAAACTGATATCGGATTTTATCATTAAAACATAACCTCAACTGCAAAACGTCTAGGACATTAATTAAAAAACTTAATATATAACATTTATGAAAATTTCTTTTAACCATTCCCGATATATTCTATGATTTTCGTTTTTAATTTTGCAATTCTTTATAATGCTTGCACCGTTGATCACCATTGTCATGCAAAGAATACTGTGGGTTCGTGGAATTAAATGTCTTGTTTGCACAAATTTAAAATGCTCCTTATTGCAGTAAACAGTAACTTTGTACACCCCTTGCAACAGTAAAAATACGTGACATACACCACAGCAGTCTTCAAGGTCGTATCGTTCTCAGCTGCACGTAAACAAACGAAAGAAAACACTGCGGTACACTTCAAATGTCCACTGTCGTAATAAACATCACACAACTGAAACAACTAACAACTCAACAACTGACTACGATCTAACACTTTGCGGGGTTTTTATACCTTCAGTTATTGTTCTAGAATGCAGTCGATCGTTCGATATCAATCACGACGCAGCGACAGACTATCCAGACATCACTGTCTCTTTCTGTTTCTCTCTCTCGGCAAGCGTTTAATTCTGTGCGCCACTATCTGTCTCTTACCTGCCCACATGTAAGTCTGGCTTTGCGGCGGCTCCATCGAAACAATGCCATCGGTGACAATATGAAACTTATTTAACTAACCCGTTGTATCATAGCGGACGATGAATGAAATGACTAAAATGATGCTCAAATGAGTCCAGGGTCCATGGACCTTAGAGCTACCCCATATTCATCTTTCATAAGGGAAAACCCAGAAAATACCACTTATCCAGATAATCACCCAATTGGTCAAGATTATAACTCGCGACAAGCATGTCTGGATTAATACTAAGCGGATAAAAGAAACAAAAAGCTTTCCTAAAATATTGTGCATAAGAAATAATAAAAAAAAACAATGTGGGTTGGGAATAGTATGTCATTGTAATACATAACGCATTTTTCTTTCCTCTGCTAATTAAGTATATACTGGGAATTTATTTTTCCATTAAAATATTGGATCTTTTTAACTGCAACGGATTCCGCCTAACAGCTAAATCGTTCCGACAAAAACTTACAAGTACTCCTTTGAAATATATTTCATTTTAGTAACTTTTTGGGATGTGGACCTATCAATTTCTTTTGGTTTGAATTTGGTCAACACGTCAATTTTTAAGTGCTTCATTTGTTTCTTGCAGCATGGAAAGAGTAAGGAACTTCGTCCTGAAATTGCATATACCCGCTTCTAAACATTTGACTACCGCTTTGGTTACCAATGGTAAACGTGCATCTCGGTTATATAAAAGAACATTCAAAGACAACTTTTTATAAGCACACATTGCAGAAGTTATATAGAAATAAGCAATAGTGGGCCGACAAAGCAATGTGAGGGTAACGAATCATTATTTTAATAAATACAAAATAAAATTCGAAGTTTTCATGAGTTAGAGTTAAATTATTTTTTTTAAAAAAGTGCTACCCTAATTGGAAGGTGTCGAGAATAGTATCTTCTGCACAAACGCAGCCTAGGGAAGTACGTAGCTCTTACCTTAAACGTTACATAGCTTCTTCGCAGTAGGCGCAGTACCCTAGCTAGAAGGGGAACATGATGAAATAGAATTTACGTGTCAGGATCAGTGCCATGAAATGTCATACTAGGCATATCAGATCAAAATAGACGCAAACAAAACCACGTGCGTTTCATTTCTATTTGAATTTCTTTTAAACTATATTCAATTATAAAACTAAGTAAATTTGTAACTAGCCTAACTTATATGGCGCAACTGGGAAAAGGGAAAGGGGGCAAAAAGGAGGAAACAAAACAGTATACATCAGCATGGCGGAACAAGCGAGTGCTGTTAATATAAACGCGGGAAAACAGTTACGAAGTGGCGAAAAGATAACATTGAACGTGCCTAACAAGTTCTGCAAGAAATATCCAGGACTTGCTGTCGACCTAGTCGTCGTAATCATCATCGACATCATCATCCTTCATGCTTTAGCCATTACTGCCTGTTGCAGTCTACATTATTATTATTATTATTATTTTTTTTTATTTTTTTTTTTTTTTGCTTGTTCCATTTATACCCCACCTTTGACTACAATGGTGATATCGGCGGCCGTTCTCCTTTGGAACATATCGAAGCTGTTAACTCGTATTCGTTAGTTTTTTTTTAATCATTACATCACACACATTCACACTCTCACTCATACTTCCAGACTCTGCTGAAGATGGGGAATTATCTGGTCGGAGAAAAATCCCCATCCCCACCGCCGGGAATCGAACCCGGGACCCCTAGCACGGCAGGCTCTACATAATTTATTTCATTGGTTCCATTGTTTTCTTGGTCTTCCTATGCTCCTCTTTCCTGCTGGTCTATAGTTCATAAAATAGAGTGGTAATCTTTCTTTCTCCATTCTTTGTACATGGGTTACCCATTTACTTCTATATTCTTGTACTATTCAGGTCGAATATCTCTAGCTCTTCACGTATATCTTCATTTCGTTTGTGGTCTATTTTTCTATATCCCGCAATGCTTCTTAGAAATTTCATTTCACTTGCCTGAAGTTTTCTTTCATCTTTTTAGTTATGACTCATACTTCGCTGCCATATAGTATTTTAGGTACTTTGCAAAATTTTAGAATGGTATCTTTACTTGTTTTATTTTTTAGACTTTTTTTATTGGAAATTAATTGTTCTTTCACACTGGCCGTGTGTAGGGTGAAGTATGGAAAGATAGAGCCAGACTGAAAAGTTCAATGCCATAGCCAGGATTTGAACCACGGATCTTCTGGTTTCCGTCCAGCCGCTCTAACCATACAGCTACTATGATCAACGTACCGAAATGACATTAAATTCTCCAACTCACTCGTATTTTCCCGGTAAACCACTTACGAGTTCTCATAAACACATGAGACAACTGCCTTAATGGCGACCCACAACATGTAAGTACTTTAAGGCCCAGGCTTTATAGTTAACCACTATTAGGTCAATTAATGAAAATTAATTGTTCTTTCACAGTAGCCGTGTGTAGGCTGAAGTACGGAAAGATAGAGTCAGACTGCAAAATTCAATGCCATAGCCGGGATTTGAACCACGGATCTTCTGGTTTCCATCCAGCCGCTCTAACCATTAGAGTGGCTGGACGGAAACCAGAAATTCCGTGGTTCAAATCCCAGCTATGGCATTGAATTTTTTTCAGTCTGGCTCTATATTTCCATTCTTTTTATTGCTCGATTTATATAGTTGAATGTTTCTGACTTTTTTAATTATATGTTTCTTTCTTATATGACATGTAATAACCCAAGTATTTGAACTCGACCAGTGATGAAATTAACATCCAGAGTTTATCAGTGTGTCAGTTTCAAGTATTTGCAGCACACGCAAAGAAAAATCATTTGGTGACCGGCAAGAATAGACCAGTATCCAACTATGCAGATGACGTAAATGGCAATTAATTTCCGTGACTAGTGTGCTGCATATTATTTATATTTATTTTGAATAAAGATGTCCTTTTAATGGTGAAAAACGCTTAAAGGTAGCGATGATGTATTTTGTCACTGTGAACGCACGTGGCCGCGCAGTGATGCAAACCGGTAATTTATTTGACTACTTTATTCACCTGATGAACAAACTGTATAAAAGCCTGAGACCTTTTTAAAAGCTAAGTTCCAAGTTTAAAAACTGCAGGATATCTAACATGCATTTCTATTTACGTTTTATTTAGGAAACATTAACTAACATAGTTACACGAACTTTCATATTGCAAATTATCTTCATCACCCAAGGCAGCCGTTTCGAATCCACAACACGATGATAACGTTCTCTTTCTGCACAGAGGCTCCATCTTTTTTCTCCAGTTTTTCAACCCATTAGCCTTGCCTAGCGCGGTTATCAAAACAAGAGGTAGTATAAGTAGTTCCTGCGGCTCCAAAATAACTTTTAAAGTTCCCGGAACACATTACGGGAAAAGTTGAAAGTTTATATTTACACGGGGAGCCCTGGGTGGTAAAAGTGACAAAGAGGCGACTTAGCTGATCAGGAAACTGGATGAGAGAACTTGTACAACTAACATTATAAAGTAGGGAAGCAAACCCTATCTCATAGGTACTCAGGTTATAAATAAAAAGTGACAAACTGCGTATCAAATTGAAATTATTAATGGCCCTTACCAACAGACTTACCAGTCATTGCAAAAATCGAACCTCCTTACTTTCTATAACATCTACCTAGAGTATATCAGCATTCTGCCCCAAAATGTGATATATAGATATAGCAAGTATACTTTGGCACCCCTGAGTACAAAGAAAAGTAATTCTTTATGATTTAGAATGAAAAGCAGGTTTCTATTCTAAATGAGAATAAGGTTTCTTTGAACATGAGTTATACTTTAGACAGTCGTCTAAATATAGGCAAAGTTTAGATTTTACCTACTTCGTAACTGTGATACTCAGCACAGAAATGACAGTGGAGATGAACTGGAGGGACAGGAAATTCGGGGGATTTAATTAACCTACCCAGCATTCGCCTAGCGACCCGGGAAAATACCCGAAAAAAACTCATTGGTCAGGTAGGTCGGCCACACGAATCGAACCCAGGCTTCCCCTGAAAGCAGATCAAAGTCCGCCTTAACCATCGCGCTTGGTACAGCTGTGATAGTCACTTGTTTCTTTTTAGCATCAGTGCTCATGAGTTAGGAAAAAGAAAACATTAGGCGTAAAGAAAACAATGAGAATATTCTTCTTCTAGCCTAGCATCGCCTGCGGTGCCGCATGTAATAAAAGCGGGCGTTAAACACTACACATTTCATTTTTCTAGCCTAGCATTTGTTTCAAGAATGCTTTTATTTTGTAGTATTTACTAGTCCCTTAATTGCTCTTGACATTCTGATCATAGAAAATTTGCTCACAATGAAGATAGTATTTTCCTTTTTAATTTCAAAATATGCTATGAACATATTTTCACTATAATTAGTTTGTACGTGTTTTTACCTTGCTAATTGCTGAAACTTGTTATATACTATTACGCACTATTTCCTTGACTTACTTTTTTGGGGGGAGTGGGTGGCAGAGATGGCTGAAGATCATAGAATCTAATGGTCTATGCTTTGAAAATTAGTTAATTGCTTGTCAGAACACATTTTAAGTAATTGTTTTTCTTAAAAAACGACATTACTTATGACACAGTATCTATAAGTTGCACTGTCTCCGTGATCAATTGACTTCTCACCTGAAGGTCTCGGGTTTCATTCCCGCCCCAGGAGTGGGAATTTTTATTTAAATGGCGTTATTTCTCTACCTTCCACCTGTGCCGTGGCATAGTAAACTGCAACGTTGTACTCTGGTTCCCTGCCACAGAATTGTACCCAAGTTTGATTCCTCCTGGAGGGCGCGGGGTTTTAAATCCCGAGTATAGGATCGGTGCCCACCCAGCATCATTAGGAATTTCAGGAGTTGCAATAGGTAGCAAATCTTCGTCAAAGAACGCCAACTTTCAGACTGGAGGTGTCGAGATGCTGACGCTTCCTCCCCCTATCTGTTGCCTTACGTACATGTGGAGTGAGGCTGGAAGTCGGGATTTAGGCCCACACCCGATTTGGACTGTTAAGACATGGATGATGATGATGATGATGATGATTATTATTATTATTATTATTATTATTATTATTATTATTATTATTATTATTATTATTATTATTATTATTATTATTATTATTATTATTATTATTATTATTATTATTATTATTATTATTATTATTATTATTATTATTATTATTATTATTATTATTATTATTATTATTATTCCATAGCGTCTGAAAGCGTAGACAGAGAGAATGTGCGCACGAAAATTAAGCAAAGAGTTGAAAATTAACCTAAAATTTAAAGAGTAAAACCACCTTCAAATGTTAGTTTTACATACAGAGCGTTAAAACTTTTGAAGTGTTTGTACTGACTTGAGTTTTCAATATCTTAAACATTTTGTAAAGTATATAATTAACATTCTTTGTTTCTTGTTATGTCATACAAAGTTTACAGAATTTCAAAACTGCCATATACCAGGTCCTTTTAAAATTTTAGCCTCTCGCTTTTTTTATATTTATCTCGATTAACGTAAAGTAAAACTAAATTTCAATTTTTGCAGGGATAGCTTATACAACGATATAAATAAAATGCAGAGGTTGAGATATAAGTGTAACTTTTTTTTCAAGTGTTTTTAGCAACGTATTTGAAAACTTGCGGGAAAAGTTTTATTTGCTCTTCGAACCACGGTGAGATTACTAATTCAATTACCAGGGTAAAATCAACACAAGATGGGCACGCTGTTAAGTACCAACTAAGTAGATCCTTATTGCGGTGGCGCATCACGACCAAGAGCAAACAGGGCGGTTTGTTCGCTCCTGTTTGCCTGAGGCATTAGCTCCCCCGGACTGGTTGAGGGATCACAAACAGCTTACAACGACTGATAGATCACGTTAAGTATAGCAAATACATTACAGAGAAGAAATGTTCTTAATCCTACTGACTGTTCACTAGAAATGATAGAAACCGTCCAATCGTTACGCAATGGCAGTTTGCAAACCATAGCTGAAAATCATTCACTCCAATGATCATAGCCTCATTAAATCCTCGTTATTAGCTATGGTTTTGCATTTTCAAAACACTGAGTAGTGCAAATTAATGAATTTGATATAAAGTTTAAACAAATCCTGGTAAATGATACGTGGTTACATTTTGAAAACACCAAGAACAGCAAATCATTAAATTCAGTGATCAAATTGTCATCAAACACTGGTGATCATGTATGGTTACATTTTCAAACCACTGACAATTACAAATCATAGAGTTTGCCCAAAACTTAATTTTCAACAAATCCTAGTAATTATACAGTTACATTTCAAACCAATAAGAACAGCAAATTATTATATATTCAATGATCAACAACTAACCACATATTGGTAATCATACTTTCAAACTTCGGAGAATTTCAGCTTTTTAAGTTCAATGCTGGCCAAAATGACATCATATACTGGTGAATGGTCACCGTTCAAATCATTGTGAAAATGATTATAATAATAATATAATAAATGATCAAAATGATCAAACTTTCATCAGATCCAGATGACTATGTGTGACTGCACTTCCAAACCTCAGAGAACTGCAATTATTTAATTCAAAAACTGATATAAAACCCTGGTGAACATGTATCTGTAATTACTTACGTAAGGAAAACATCACAGAAACATCCGCAAGTAGAACATGCAAACGCAGCTGCTAATAACTCACCTGTAAACAGAAAAAAGTATAATTAACGGTAAAAAGCTAAGGTATCTTATTGAAAAAATTGTTCACTTTGTTCATTAATATTTCCTTAGATCCCAATAAAGAATTCGATCAGCATTTCAACTGAAATGCGCGTTCAATCTCTCAACAATAAACAACAATAATAATAACAACAGCATCTGCTAGATGAGTGTCCTGCACCGCAGCGTAGTAGACTGGGTTCGATCCCACCTGTGAGGGGCACAGATTTTAAGCCACACAGCATTATGAGGAGTTTGAGGAGCTGCAATAGGTAGCGAAACAGGTCACATAATGCCAACTTTCCGGCTGAGAGTCCTGAGATGCCGACCACATCTCCTCTATGTATTGGTTGAATAATGGCCCACTCCAATAAGCACCACGTTTTTACTTAAGTCGGATGCTTTATCTCAATTAATTCTGTTGCTCTGCAGATTTAAAGCGGAGGCAAATAGTTTGCACTATGTGCATTTGTAATGGTTTGAGAAATTTATGGCAGCAATGCCCCCCCCCCTTCTTTTTCCATCATGAGCTCACTCTAACATATCCAATTTCATGAAAATCGACATGAAATTTTTTCAACTAAATGTCTTACCTCCTTTGAAAACCCTTAATGCTGCATTCACATAATTTCCACTATTCATTCTTCAAAGAACCATTCTTACAATTAATTTCTTACAAATCAAGGTGAATTTTCATTACACACGTGGTAGAGAGAGATAAAGAGAGAGAACTTGGAAGACAATTCCTACAGAAAATCTTATGTCATGTAAATGTCCTAAACATAAAGATTTTAATTAAAACAGAGACAAGCTTGAAAAAAATCAAAAGAAAAAAAATGACTATATACAGGTGGTTTTTTTGATGGCAGTCTGAATTTTGACCTCTTCTTTCTTTCTATTTATTTATTTATTTTTGTTTTTTTATTTTTGTGGCTTCAGGTATATAATAATTCATTTCCGGGAAAATTCCTTTTTGTTTGGAAGGCACATAAAAAAAAACTTATGCAATAATTAGTAGAGTAGGGATTAAAATAGCTAATAAGTATATATTCTCATAAGAGACTTTTAAGTCAAGCGTACAAAGGAGCTGGAAATTTATATTCGTGTACTTGTAGCAAAACTGTGCATCTTTTTTAACCTAAATTCAGTATGTAACTGGCCTAGCCACAAATGTAATATCTGAAAGCTACGATGGGCAATTTAGCGTCACTTTATAATCTACAGATGTTTCTTGTCAAACAATGCATTCGTATTGTGACAAAGCGTGGTTTTAAATTTCAGAACCAAAGGGCGCTTACAGAGGTTTTCACTTTTAGCATTTTAAAAATTTAGCATCTCCCTAAGCTTCGGAGGCTAAAGCTTTTCCAACAGCAGGGGCGCTTTTTAAAAACCTAAAATCCTGATGTCGAGTCGCATCCTATCGTTTCCTCTAGTACTATACGCCGAAAATAAAGCAAACCTCTGAATACTTAGTGATGCTGTACCATACATAAATTATCTGCAATTACAAAACTGCTGGACGATGGAAAATTGTAAATAATGGGTTTATGTTTGTTGCTTCTGAGTAAATATTACATTGAAATCCGGGTATGTACAGTCTTCAACTGGATCGAAGTAGATATAAATCCTAACTTGTCTCCAGCCTTGCAAATGAACACATATTGCGCTAAAAGTTTCATTTTAAAATGTATCCATTTTTCAAAAGCTAAGTTTCAGCAACTTAAAAACCCTTACAGCAATGAAACTTCGACAAATCATCATTAAATAAATCCCTAATATAAATAATAAATCACTTTGCAGAGCTGTTTGTTTTTCTATATGTCAAATATAATATCAAAATATTCTTTTGGAGGTCATTATAAAATCTGGGGATATTTCTGTTTTTTCTGGTTTCATTCGGATGTTTTATTGACATTATATGCTTTGAAAATGCAAAACAATTTTAAAACGTCACAGTCTTGACAGGGCACAATAAGTTTGTGCAGTAGCGTTTAACTCTGAGATTTGATGCATGACGAAGTTTCTTATTCATTTGTCAGAGGGCAGTGTACGTTTCTCATTTTATCGTCCATTAATGTACTTCAAGACAAAGAAAGGGCTAGACAGCGTTTATGGCGCGCGTGACCCGAGGGCGGAATGCACCTTGCGGAATGCACCTTGCGCAATGCAAATCCACACACGAACAGGTGCACTGCCGATTCTATCTCGCAGAACGGGAATGGAAAGTGAGTTTGAGGCGGTACCTACCGTCTCATGTAACTGGATAAAAGCGGTGTGAATTTGATAATCTCGTCACCAAACACGTGGTGCGTTTCTTAAACCTGATTAACAACTGTTTAAAGCGTGATAAAGGAACGAACGGTATTCATGGTGTGAATCGACTGTATCTTTTGACTAACGTCAAAAGACATTAAGTTTAAAGTTATATCAGACGTAGGCTCTCAAAACTCGCATGCCGATTTTATTCTTTACGAATTTACACTGGACCTCTGAAGAGAAAATGTCTGCGAGGAATGTAGCTGTTATTGTACTACATGTAGCTCACGAGGTCATAAAATATACAAGACAAAGCGTGGAAGCGTATCGGAAGGAATGTCTAACAAAGGAGTTGTTCACGTGAACTTATCGCACATATATGGTGACTCAGACTTTGTTCAGATGCAGTCGTCTTCCGGACGCGTCATATAAAACAAGAGGGAATCAAAAACCCTTTGTGTCAAGCGACAAAACGGTCGGTTGCAATGGTAGGTTACATTTGTGTATAATAATTGGCTAACGTTTCATATCAAAAACACAGGTATATGTGTTTTGTCACTTACTGTGCACCAGATTACTAATATTTCTCTCTTCTAGTAAGCGAGATGGGGGGGAAAAAAAATCAGCGCTCTGTCATGACGGTCAATACGTCTCGCTTTGCCATGTATTATCACCAATATCACGTGGAATGAAATGAAATATGTAGTGTTTAACTCCCTCATTATGTGGCACCGCAGGCGGTGTCACTGATGATACATGAGATGAAGATGGAGCACGGTGGAATGAGTTAGTGGCAGAGACCGGAGGTCCCGGAGGAAACCCGACCCAGCGCCGTGTTGTCCACCACAAATCTCACTTTGTGGTCGCCTGGGATCAAACCCGGGCCACCTTGGTGAGAGTCGAGCGGTCTAACCACTCAGCCTTGGCGCACCAATTTCACGTGACATGAACGCAATGAATGATCTACAACATTTTTATGGGGAACTTCCCATTACCTTGTATAATCCCATTTTGTGCAATGTAGCTATTCCTAAATTCACTCCTTCATATATAACATCTTTGACTTCCTTAGCCTTTCCCCGAAGGCTAAGATCTGAAAATGCTGCAGAACCTCAAGTCGCCTAACACGGTGGAAGAACCTCTGGCGGTAACTATACACTTACGTAAAGTTGTACAGAAAAGATTTAAGCGACATTATATACGTGTGCTTTGGCCAGGTTTTGTGACAGAAACGTCACTGAATTTTTATGGTCAGTAAATCCACGAGGGCTGTTCAATAAAGAATGATCATAATTTTTTACGATCATAATTTTTCACGCTAAAATTCAATCTTATTATATTCGTTAGCTTAATGTGAAATAAACACGCCGTAGTAGTTTCATGGTTGGTACTCCTGGTTCCCGCCTGTGAGAACCAGGTAAGTTCAGACATGTTCAGTATCGCCTACCGCTGTAATTGAGGTAACACGCAGTTAAAGTTGATGTTAGAGGAAGATCCGGAGTTTCTTTCAAACGTAATCACTGCTGATAAAACTTGGCTACATCATTTTGCTCCTGAGAGCAAACAGCAAAGCTCAGTGTGGAAAGCTCCTTCATCACCAACCCCCCAAAAAGCAAAAGTGATTGCTTCTGCTGGGAAAGTTATGGTCATCTGTAACTGGACAATACTACAGAGATGTCCTGAAAACATTGCAAGTCCATTTCAGGCGCAGAAGACCACATTTCCGTGAAGCATGCTGGCTGCTGCACCACGATAATGCGCGGCCACATATTGCCAGGGTTGTTGCAGAATATCTTGCAAAAGTCAACGTGAAGTGCATTCCTCATCCTCCCTATAGTCCAGATTTAGCCCCATGTGACTCTTTTATATTCCCTAACTTGAAGAAACGCCTTCGTGAGAGGCATTATCTATCATCAGAAGCAGTGGTGAAGGCTGCGGAGGCGATTTTGAAGGATCTCTCAAAAATGGTTTCCAGCATTCTTTGAAGACTGGCAGAAACGCTGGGACAAGTGCATCGCATTCGGGGGAGACTATTTTGAGAAGGACCATCAAAAGTATGAGGATGAGTAAAGGTACGTTCTAAAAAAAAAAAAAAAAAAAAAAAAAAAAAAAAAAAAAAATGTGATCATTCTTTATTGAACAGCCCTCATAATTCAAGCTTCACTAAGACTTCGCTTAGCTCATTCGTCACTTAACTAATCTTCCGTAGTGGCGTAATGAACAGGCCCAACGTAACCTCTTCTTCCGGGCGGTTCACTAGCTGGACTTTGCGAACACCTATCTATAGTCCTCACAAACGTTTGGCAGTTTTTTCGCAATAAAAGCACTCGTTAATTCGTTTGCTGGCTTGCTCACTTTCTACATGAATATGTTGGGACAGCGCTGGATTATTTAGCAGTTGCAAACATCCACACAGCAGCAGAATCTCTGAGAAGGTGAAACTTCTCGAATATTTTAGCTATCTGGTGATAGCGATGCTCATCTACATATTACGTTCCGAATGCCCAGTAACCTTGCGTCATGTTTTCTGCATCACTATATGGTGTATGTGTGAGAGAATATTTTAAATACCAAACCATTATTATTTTTATTAGTACACAGATAGATATATCTGAGTCACATCACATAAGTTACTAATCTGATAAATGACCGTAGACTGGTTTTACTGTTACAATGAAGTAATATATCCATCCGTGCACACGTGCGTTTATTCTGGCGAGCACCTGGTACATTACAAACCATTAAATTCTGAGGTTAATTAATATCATAATGTCCCCTAAATGAGAGGCTGGATTCTCCTCACTAATCTTATTTAACACGTTTATAACACTGTTTTCCCTGCATTCACAATGAAAGGTAAGCGTTAATGTGAATTTCAAACGTAAGCTTCATGCGACACGTTGCCGTTCATATCGACAGTAGCGAATAATTAATTAATTGCAAGGGACAGTTAAACTAAGGAGCTAATATGGAAGCCTACGTAACGACCACTCAAAGAGGTTACGTACTCGTATATCAACATTTGCTGCGATTTTTAACTCTATTGCAGTGTTTTCTGTCTCGCAGTTACGAGTGATACCACATGACGACGGAAAATATGAGGAGAGATGGCAGAATGATAATGAAAAACACTCTGTGATTAAGTCTGACATATACTTGAAAACTTTACAGGACAAGCTGCATTTACTGCTAAGCTGTGGCTTCCAAATGTACCACTGTTTTCACTATACAGATCTACTACAGCATTGCTGCTCACTTTTCTCTGAGCTCTAGTCTAGACAATGTTGTGGAAGCGAATAAATTCTTCCAAGTGCAGCACTCATATCGTATTCGACTAAACTCTATCTCATACTAGTTTAATCCTGTTGTAAACAACAAGGCGGAGCTGACTCAACTCGCCACGTGTTAGACGCTACATGCACGCACCTAAGTTTTGCAACACTAGCAGTGCTAACTTCTAGACAATAAATAATAGAGTTGGGTTACACATTAACTTATTAAATCTATGAGTTGGTTCATTTCTGAAAAAATAATCATGAACTTTACTACGTACAGTACTTTTCGTAAAATTGTCGTATTTCTCCACGCGCTGTTTGCATTTACGCGATTTTCCCGGTGTTCTTAGAGTTCCGGACGCTTGCTGTTTCATTCTAGCACTTTGTAACACTATTTGCGGAAACACCAAGGAGATCATCAGTTTCTTTCTCTTTGTTTTTATATATGATTCCAGATTTCTTTAAGCACCGCGAAACAATGCGGGATCATTTGCTCCTCACCACTTTTTAAAGGTTTGCCTCTGTGTTTAATTTAGGCTATGCAGAAAAGCAACACAAAAGAATTTAAATAAAATACAGACTGCAGAAATGAAACTTTTAAGAAATGTTAAAGGTTGTACAATACTGGACAAAATAAGAAATGAGGATATTAGAAAGGAATAAGAAATCGAACCAATTCCAGACAAAATATCAGAACGAAGGCAACAATGGCATGAGCATATATTAAGAATGGAGGATGGAAGATATCCAAATGCAGTACTAAACTATAATCCAAAAGGAAGAAGAGACATTGGACGACCCAGGAAACGCTGGAGAGATCTATGAAGCCGGAACGGGCGATATGCCCAAACCATGGAGTGAAGAAGAAGAGGAAGAAAAAGAAAAGCTTACTGATATTAAATTGCATATACATAAGTGCTCTTGGGCTTGTGAGGTACGGGAGATGTACAGGAAATACAGTGTTAAGAAGCAACTCCACACTATAAGCAATAACATCTTAATCAGTATTCAGCTCGAGAGAGCTGCCTGGTATAGGAATGCAAAAATATTATATAATAGCAGTGTCCTTTAGCAATTGTTAAATAAACTGAAGCTAAATGTAATATAATATGTTAATAGTGTATATAATTTCACCTGTCTTCTGCCTATTCTGTATATAACAGAACACATCTATGTGATACGTGAAGCAGAAAGATGAAATGAGCGACTATTACGTTTATAAGAATCGAGACATTTGCATACTTTTCTCTCTCGGAAATTAGCTCGCGCAGAGCAGTGAACAGAAAACTACTTACAGTACTGTACTTAAAGGAAGGGTTTATCGTACGCATGCACATAAAAGAAAACGCCCATTAAATTCGCTAAACTAATCAACAGCTTAACCGTCTTCTGTCCAATATCTGTCTCTGTCTCTCTTCCCACCGAGATGTTTATAGCAGGATTAAACTAGGTTGAGATAGATTACGAGGGCTGTTCAATAAAGAATGATCACAATTCTTTTTTGACAACATACCATTACTCATCCTCACAATTTTGATGGTCCTTCTCAAAAAGGTCTCCCCTGAATGCGATGCACTTGTCCCAGCGTTTCTGCTAGTCTTCAAAGACATGATGGAAATCATTTTTGAGATCCTTCAAAATTACCTCCGCAGCCTTCACCACTGCTTCTGATGATGAATAATGCCTCCCACGAAGGCGTTTCTTCAGGTTAGGAATACAAAAAAGTCACATGGGGCTAAATCCGGACTATAGGGAGGATGAGGGATGCACTTCATGTTGATTTTTGCAAGATATTCAGCAACAACATTGGCAGCCGCGCATTATCGTAGTGAAGCATCCAGCCTGCCTCATGGAAATGTGGTGTTTTGCGCCCGATATGGACTTGCAATATTTTCAGGACATCCCTGTAGTATTGTCCAATTACAACATGCTGATAAACCATTCCATGAATATTAAAGAATGAGATGACCATAACTTTTCCAGCAGAAGCAACCACTTTTGCTTTTTGGGGGGTTGGAGATGAAGGAGATTTCCACACTGAGCTTTGCTGTTTGCTCTCAGGATCAAAAAGATGTAGCGAAGTTTCATCAGCAGTGATTACGTTTGAAAGAAACTCCGGATGTTCCTCTAACATCAACTTAAACTGCATGTTACCTCCATTGCAGCGGTAGGCGATACTGAACATGTCTGAACTTGCCTGGTTCTCACAGGCGGGAACCAGGAGTACCAATAATGAAATACTACGGCATGTTTGTTTCACATTAGGCTAACAATATAATAATATTAAATTTTATTGCGAAAAATTATGACCGTAAAAAATTATGATAATTCTTTATTGAACAGCCCTCGTATAATTGGTTGTGTCGTGGACCAATGGTAAAATGTTGACTTCCATAGCAACAGAAGAACCAGTAAATAAAGATTGGATAAAGCATTTTTCTTCTGCGATTAGCCATCATAGAGAATGGATGTGTGTTAGTATCCGTAAGTTTGCAGAAAGGACGCAGTGCATAAAATTTTGCGAAAGCAACACAACTGTTTTGTTTTTAAAATGATGTAATATCCATGTTAACAAAAGTGATTATTTATTCAGTCTTTAAACGATTATTTCAAAAGGTTTATCAAAATTAAATTTACAATTTAAAAAAAGTATTGAAAATTTATTTTACTCCACCATCTCTCATCTGCGACCGTACCCTGAAATAGAATCTCATACTAATGCAAGAGTAGCAGAGGTAAGCTCCAGAATCCAACTTCGAGTAAATCTATGAGAACATCAATTCCATCATCTGCAACATCTACCCATATGCGTAATCCTGTTGCATATGTCTTACCAACGAGGTGCTTCGAGAACTACATTACCTCCAAACATATGAAATTTCTGTTGCATAGTGCTTCCCAGCCTGGAAATTCGAAAGGATCAACATAAAACATCGCAGCTCCTCATACACATCAAAAATTTCTGTTGAATTTGTAATAAATGATTGCCACATATTGCTCACATGCACGTAACGTCGGTCTAGGTGGCTCAGTTGATTAGAAGCTGGTCAAGGTAGAGGGTCAAACTTGGCCCAGAACGATGCTTTTTAACCCTTTAATGCATGGAGCTGCCGTATGGCAAAAATAGGCAGCATTAAGCTTGAAAAATGTTTTAGTGATTTTTTTGTTATAATATTGAACTGGTATGAATTTATTTATACAACTTGCTATTTACAGTATTTTTTATCTACAATACATATACATATATTCCATATTTTAGTTGTATAAATTATGATGCCGTTTCCCTTATTAACCTTGCTAACTCAACCTGCTTGGTCCAAATGCCTTTTAGCCTTGTAGCATAGTCACCCTTCTATCCTCTACTCTCACTTGCCGTTTCCCCTTAACCCATCATATTTTCTTTCCCACTCTTTAATTTTCTCGTCCATTTCTCTTTAGCTTTCCACAACATGCTCCCTATATTCCTATTTCTATTTTCCTTTTTCGCTGTTTCCATTTTTATAGCTATTAGTTCACAATGCATATTTTCCCATTTATTTTCATACTTCTTGCCTCCATGCTGCTAACTCTTTACACTCTATCAAAACTTGAACCACACTTTCTGTTTCTCCACATAATACACACATTTCTAAATTGTTACTTCTTAGTCTCCTTAAAACATTGATCGTGTACTAATCCAAGCCATTCCTTCCCTCTCCTGTCTGTTACATTGGTCTATATATATCTTCCCCATTCTCTATTTATTAAGAAATAAAATTTCAATTATCTTCTGTTTTCTAGCCCTCACCATATTTCTTGATTATAATATTGCAATGGCATTTGACAATTATATACACAAACTTTTGATTATTTTGAAATGTTAATATTATATTATTTTTACAATTACATTGTAGTTTTTTATCATAAGGCAAAATCCAAGCAACTGCAATCAAATTATACCTCGTCAACATCCACGCGTGCAATCATACAAATTACTTTACGTGGTATGATAATGTCCTTCACCACAGGCACATTTGACTACAGTTGCCGAGATTAGAACTCAGGACGTTTGGCTTTGAGTGGATGGACAGTCCATTACCTATTGCTTTAATGATCACGGCTATTCGCATCGATTGTATTGAGGCACCGCAGAAAGCGGTATGAAAACCGATTTATGAATTATAGCAAGGGCGGCATAAATAGCAAAATAATTAATGCATTAAAAAGGTAAGAATACTTAAAAGCTACGTACAACATCTATAGACTTACTAGTACGTAACAGAATTCCTGCAGGACAAAATTTCGGCACACCAGCGGCGCTGATATACTGACAATTGGCGCGTAGTTAACAAAATATTATACGCATAGTTAGCTTTGCTTTGGGTACGATAACACGATAATTTAGTAAGAGGCTTATGCAAACACTTACGAGGCGTGTCCATAAAATAAGGTCTCCAAGTCGCTGGAGCCGTGAGGAACGCTATTACGCGACATCCTGCAACACTGCCGTGTAGCTTGGTTTCACCCCTTCAAATCCCCACCACAGCGAACCCGTTGCAACCATTAGTCTTGGCAGGGCAGCCATTTGCGATGCAGCTTCCTATCACTTCCGCCGCCAGGTGCGAGTTGCATGCAGTGATCCGTCTTTTGAGTGCCAAGGGCATTACCCCAACTGAAATACATCGTCAGTTATGCGAAGTCTATGGGCCACAATGTATGGACGTCAAAAACGTTCGAAAGTGGATCAGAGAGTTCAAAGACAGACGTACAGACGTCCATGACGAACTGCGTTCTGGTCGGCCTTCGGTTTCAGCCGAAACAATTGCAAAAGTGGAGAAAGCAATGCTTAAAGATCGGCGTGTGACAGTTCGCGAGCTGTGCGAACTTATCCCTTAAGTAAGAAAGACTGCGATTGACAAGATTTTGACCGAACATTTGCATTATCACAAGGTGTGTGCGAGGTGGTTCCCCAAAATTCTCACCGAAGACCATATGGTCTCCTGGCACACCTAACCCATCCCCCCGACAGTTCAGATTTAGCACCTAGTGATTATCATCTGCTTCCTGAGTTGAAGTCACACCTGAGTGGAACACATTTCCAGACCGACGATGATTTGAAAAACAAAACGAGGTTGAGCGCTACCTGCGCAACTTGGCGGGAGAGTGCTATGACAAGGGTATACAGAAACTGCCTCAGCGCATGCAAAAGTGCATCGATCGCAATGGTGATTACGTTGAAAAATAGCTGTAAGTTCCGCCTTTCCATCAATGAAACATTCATTAAAAATAAACATATTTTCTATATTAAATAAAATTGGAGACCTTATTTTAAGGACACGCCTCATATGTATGCATATCAGACCGAATCCATGCACATTCACTTCATCAGTACACCTTGTGGAATAACTGAAATAGAATTTAAAATTTTTGCCTAATGTGTGTATGTCATGTGGTTATTTATTTGCTTATTTACGTCCTCCGACGTTGCGTCATACCGAATGTTGAATGAAATGGGTGAAACGATGCTCAAATGAGTCCAGGGTCCATAAAGCTTAGAGCTACTTGACATATTTCAGGACCTGGAAAAAAACCTTATCTAGGTAACTCACACTGGCCGGGATTCCAACTCGAGACCTCTTGAACATGAGGGGCACGACTGATAAGTACCGGTGAGTACACAGGAACGTTTACAAAACAAACAGCAGAAAGTTTTAAAAAAGTATAGGAAGTCCGCCATTGTTCATAGTAGAAGCGAGGCGTAACTCCTCGACTGTCTAATGCACGTGAACCTGTCTCCAATTTCCTTGTGAAATTTCCTCTTTCTGCTGAGAGCTCATTAATTGGGACCCAGGGGTCAATACTCGCAACTTTACAGCCGATAAATGAGCTTCAATCATCTGCAATAAAGATCGATGATGACCTCTTCCAAAGGTCACATTTTAACTGCTCCATCCTAATGAATTGATTACATGCCATCGAAGGCGTGTATGTTAGTTAATAACCTCAAACTAGCGGCGGTGTTCGAACCCAGCAACAGTAAGGACTCCCCATCAATTATATACACAATTCCTACACGGCGAAGGGTTCACGTAAAACATGTTCAAAGGGCGTTAGTTTTGTTTACGAAACACAAGTTAAACGACAGGGAGCAGTGCAAACTCAGTGATTTACGTGATTGTCTTTATTAGTTTGTAGATTGCACCTATCCTTTTATTTCGTCTGTACAATTTTTGTTTGTTAATTTAAAACACATGTAGGAGCTATGAAAATGACACTGTAAATTTTAATTACTGTAACGCGCTGAGGTTTTTAATTTGTGATCCGTGGACCACGTGGTACAAAACAAGCCTATTACCGTACAACAAAGCTATCCCTAACCAGTATTTTTGTATTGTACATATTCCAACTTGACACATTTCGATACATTCGTTCGTAATTCTCTACTCTACTAAACGGTACATGCTTAGTTCCTTCATGTTACACAACCTGTATGGAAGATTTCCTGGCCTTCACAATCAGTACTAATGACAGATCATTGCAACGTATTGACCTTCGGTGATAGTGCGCTGCATTCGTTTGTTATCTTGTTTATAGAAGAGCGAAATATTATTAACCTGGCGTACAGTAATACAGATTGACCAGATTGACGAAATACAGATTGACCACCTAGGAGGCGTGTGCATAAGGTTAGCTGATATTATTATTATTATTATTATTATTATTATTATTATTATTATTATTATTATTATTATTATTATTATTATTATTATTATTATTATTATTATTATTATTATTATTATTATTATTATTATTATTATTATTATTATTATTATTAAACATAAATTATCTACCATTGCAGCCGTTTGTCGCTTGACACAACAGGGATTTTGATTCCATTTTCTTTCTCCTTGTTACAATTTTCAGTCACATCATATATGATTCCCGTGCATGCCGATGTGTCACATGTTGGTGGGATTGCGTTTTAACAGAACGTACTTACACTGTCTCGTCGTGCGTGTTCGATAGGCTTGCCTAAACAAATCTCCTGTGCGAATATTTTCCGGTAAGTTTCCAGGCATTTACTTCCATGTGCGACAACCATTGTACAATTTATTTTATCTTCCCTCTACTCATTTTTCTCCTTATTTCTCTTAATCCATGTTTTACTTTTATTATATGAAATCTCCTTGTTCACTTGCAACTAATTTCACTTTATACCATTATAGTTCTTGCTCAACATATGTTCTCTCCATTTTTAAAATCTTAAAATACAGTTAAATAACCCTTTTCTTATAACATTAAGATTTTCTTTTTCTTTTCTATACTTCCGATATCATCTACCCTTTCTCATTGTTTCCAAAATTTTGAACTACTATTTTGATCTTACTACCATGTACATTTCACCTCTTATCTTCTAACCCTGTACCCCGATTATTCTCATTTTTATACTCTCTCGTAACATTCAAATTCTTAATACGTTTATCTCCTTTCTGTTTCTACCAACAGGATGCCACTCTCTTAAAATTATAAATCTTCTTCTTGTCTTTGTTAATTCTAATAAAGCGACTTCCCAGGAACAATTCGCGGCAGACCTAGTAATTCTTATCAAGTATATAATTAAAACACATTTCTTGTTCTCACCGTGATCAGTTCAAACTTAGATCTTAACTAGACAATAAAGAATTGCAATGCAGGTATAAAACCAACTGCATGGAACACTTTTCAAACTTTAACGTCATATTTTGCATTTGCATGAAAGTGACAATTTTCTCCCAGACTGTGCTTAACATATGAAAAAATGTTCATTTAAATTCATTAGTTTTGCTGTAAGTAAAATAAATGCCCCGAAATATGTGTGTAAAATTATAACGTATAACTGTGACCACCT
Source organism: Mantis religiosa (assembly GCA_030765055.1). Lineage (NCBI taxonomy): Eukaryota > Metazoa > Arthropoda > Insecta > Mantodea > Mantidae > Mantis > Mantis religiosa. The sequence continues at coordinate 98,612,553 of CM060952.1, forward strand.
CACGTTCAAGGGGTTCCGAGTTACCTGGATAAAGTTGTTCCAGGGTTTCCCCCTCATCCTCAAATAATGTCAGCTAATTCTAAAGTCTAGGCTTATTAGAGCATCATTTCACCCATTTCATTAATCGTCCGATATGACAACGTTAAATGATGTTAATTACACACACACACACACACACATACACACACACACACACACACACACACACACACACACACACACACACACACACACACACACACACACACACACACACACACACACACACACAAAGTCACACGTACACAACCACGTGCGTGGTTTTAAAAAAAAATGTTTTTAATTGGTTAAATGAACCCTAGAACATACTATTTCGGTGACATTTCCAGGTTGTTGATTCAAATACTAGAGTTGTTCGAAGATGATGAGACATTTAAAATCAAAGAAGCAAAACGTGCGCACTGTTCACAAAAGGGAAACGTTTTAGCACAACTTAAATTATCGACTCCCAGGAAACTTCCCTGGACATCCCCAGCCTCCAAAAGGTCCACCACGCCAAGAGACACGTGCAAGTCTGTCTGTGCAGAGCATACCAACCTTACGGACAAAATGTATTTAAGATAGGCAGCGTCCAAGAGCAGAAGTGGAAGATTTGCCTCCATTTCTACGGTAACTTTATTATTATTACACACTAGCTAAAGTTGGAATGTTGAATTACATTTAAATAAAATGGCCATATCGAATTTTACCGAAGGCAAAAAAAAAAAAAAAAAAAAAAAAAAAAAAAAAAAAAAAAAAAAAAAAAAAGAGGATTTTCTGCTTTGCTTATCGACGCACTATCAGCGTGCTACCGTGATGAAGAGAAAGCGAATTGGACTCATCTGAATCATATATCTCAACGATACATGAGCTACTACGAGATGAGCTTTAAAGGCAACTTGCAATGCCGCAAGTATCTTTTAGGACCTGTCTTATAGTTAGCTACATTAGAGTTAATATCACTATCCAGTCTACACAAGTGACATAAAGTGAAATCATTACATTTACTGGTTCAACGAGTTAGTGAATGTTAATTGTCTTTAGTTGCATAGTTGCCTTCTTGTACCACACATGTTTAGGTATAACTTTGGGTCGTAGAATTTAATATGCAATTAGATATTTTCCTAGAGTTTAAGAGAAACCACAAGAAATAATATAGATGAAATGTGTATTGTTTAACGCCCACTTTTACTACATATGCATCGCAGGCGGTGACACTGATGCAGTGACGTAGCGTGGTATGTGGACTAGGGTCTGCACTTTAAATTCTAATGCAAATAATAATAATAATAATAATAATAATAATAATAATAATAATAATAATAATAATAATAATAATAATAATAATAATAATAATAATAATAATAATAATAATAATAATAATAATAATAATAATAATAATAATAATAATAATAATAATAATAATAATAATAATAATAATAATAATAATAATAATAATAATAATAATAATAATAATAATCAGAGTGAAAGAAAAGAGATAAGATTTTTTAATTTAAACAACGAATCTTTCTTCTATGGTTTTTTCGGTTGTCACATAGCGGAAGATAATCGACAATTGTGACTTCTGGCCAACATCAGAAGTTTCATCTAATATTAGAGAAAGAAAGGATGCCCTAGAAACCTTTTCTAATTTCGTTGATCATTACTGTGCCGATGCTGGAAATGAAATCATTATGATAACCTGTCGAGGTGGCACGAAGTACTGTGGACTTTTCCAGGTGCTATATGAGAGATATACTATACTCCGTTAGTTTATATATTCAACAAAATGCCCTCTGTTATATGATTCAGCACCCTCAATGTGGCTACGAAATGCAAGTCCTTGTTTTCCCAAAAAGCAGTTAGCTCGTATGAAATGTGGCAGTATCGCTCTGTTTTTTCTAACTTCCATGTTATACTGCTCAACTGATAACTCATATTGGTCACTTAAACAAAATTCTATTTTCCTGTTTTTACTGAGCATTTTAGTACTTTCTCATAAATAATATAATTGCAACAATATTTGTGCTTTTTTTTAACTGCTTTATATATGTTGTTCAAATAATCATATCCTCCTCACTTTTCTTTAGACAATAAAAGACAGGACCAACAAACCAATTGTTGATGTGGGGTTCTGCACCCACAGGGTCATGCTTCACTTTCACACACTTTATCACTAAAATGCCTCAAACATTTTTAATATTACTGGCTATACTTAAAGAATGTCCGAGGGTCCGCTTTGATTAATACTTAAAATGATGGAAGTATCTCACTTTCAGTTTGTTGATTGCACAACACTCAGATTCCATTTTCGGTGCACTTGGTTTACGAGAAATGCAGCGCTCTCTCGACAACACGTGTTTCCCTTGTGGTGACTCGTGCAGATGTACATCAGCAATGTACATGTTCCGCTCTCAGTTGCTTGATGTATTTTCCACTTACACTAAAGTCATAATTATTATTGCCCAACATGCTGCTTGTTGTAAAATAACATGGTCACAAGATAATAAAAGTACTAAATTAACCTTCACTGCCAGGCAAAATACCGAAAACTTTGATTTAAAGCACTTTAACCATAACAAGCAATATGTACTATTTTGGGTAACATCCAATGGGCGCGCATCACCTCCTGAGGCTGGCGGGCAACATTAACAAACCTTATTCACCCGCTCTGCTTTTCATGACTGACGTGATACGCTAACAGCAATTCATGGAGGATGATTATTCAGGACATACTCTTCAGCAAGGATTCTGCCTATAAGATTAATGTAGTAGGAAAGTGTTAACTAAGGCAAATTGCCAGGGTATGTAATACATCAACCACATCCATTGATGCTACGCTCCTCTGCTGATGATATATGAGATGAAGATGGAGCACCGGCGGAATGAGATGGCGAGGAAACAGGAGATCCGGAGAAAACCCGCCCAAGTGATGTGCTGTCCACCACAAATCTCACTTTGCGGTCGTCTGGGATCTAACCCGGGTCGCCTTGGTGACAGCCACGGCATGGCCACAACCACAAGAAGAAAATAGTGTATCAGACTACGAATTTCAACATGCCAACTTACGAATATGAGATACAAAAAGTACATTGGAACTATTTTTCAAAGTGTAGAGGTAAAAAGGACAATACTGAAGCGGATTAGAAAGAGAAAGATAAATAGATAGGTTGCCCAAAGATAAAAGGAAGCAATGGTTGTGGTGGTAGTTTTCAAGTCCAGTTCCCTCCCCAATATCGACTGTAACTTTCGGGGAAATCTCGTTCCACCAGAAGTGATACCCAGCCGGCGGTGTTCGTTGTGCCCTGTGAGATGGCAAGAGGATGGCGATGGAATGAGTGTACCTAGAGCTTTCGTCGTGAACTCGATTCAAGTGAGTTAAAGTGGTGAGGACCTGAATTCTACGATTCTACTTAGAATCGTCAACTCAGGAGCCAGGAACTGACTCTTGGTTTGATAGCAGCAAACGAAACCACTAATACTGCGAAAAATACTGATTGGTTTCCGAAAACTAAGTAAGGTAACTGATTACGATTAGCAATGAAATGGATGGAGAACTTGTGAAGTGGATATGACGTGTCAGCAGAGACTGTACTATACCACACGACTGTGACATACGGAAGCCCTACCCAGCGCTCCCTTAGGGAAGACTCACTCAAGACGGCCTTCATTTTGCTTGTTGCATTTCAATGGATTCCTTCACGCCAAGAGATGTTGCAGGTAAACTAGTGACCCCCTACTTCTCTCGAAAAGTTTATCTTACATGTACAGTACTACTTTTTTCGAATGATCCACGATCAGTTCATGGTGGAAAATTGAATTTCCTACAATCAGTGCTGGTAAACTAATCTACCTGCGCGGTTCATCTGTTTTACCACACTTGGGTATGAGCAAGAATTCCATTAATAGCTCTACACACGGCTAGTGTAGAAGAACACGTAATTTCCATCAATTAACGTAATAGTGGTTCAACTATGAAGTGTGGGACTTAAGTACTTACAATAGTAAGTGGCCATAATAGGTATGTATCTCATTGTATATCAGAACTCCTACTGGCTCACCGGGAAAAATCCGAGTCAACTGGAGAACTGAATATCATGCTGGCATGTTACCATGGTAGCACAAGGTTAAGAACAATCGGACTGAGATCGGGAGATCCGTGGTTAAAATCTCGGCTATGGCAATGAATTCGTCAGTCTGACTCTACCTTCCAAATAATTATATTAATTTCTCTTCCAATATAGGCAGCTTTCTTCTACTTTCAAGGGTCCGGTCTGTATCGTCAATCCATCTCGTACGAGGTCGCCCCAGAGCATCGGCCAATATTTCATCTATATTATTTGGTAATCATTTCTCCAGCTTCTATCAACGTAATATTTTCATTTCATTCTATTTTCTCCTACCCTATCATTAACTGAAAAATGTCTTAAACATGATCTTGTTTATTTTACCAATTTTAATATATCCACTTACCCATTAACTTCATCTCTCTTAGCTAAATCCAGATACTTCTTGTTTTGTTGATGTCTATGATATATATTAACGCTGGGCACGCAATAACTATAAAATTTCATTTGTATTTTTTTCTCTAGTTTTTCTTTTCAAATTTTTTCCATTTGTTCTACAAATAGTTTGAAATCTATTAACTTTATGTCACAATGTTTTTGTTAAATGTAAAACTGTCACCTTCTAGTTAATTATAGTGGGATGCTTCTTTAAAGATTCTCCCCTACTTTGAACATCTTCGAATTTTCCGGATTCTTCACCGAGCGGGATGGCTCAGGCGGTTTCGTCTGTGGCCCGCATTCGGGAGGCCCGGGTTCGATTCCTGTGGCCGACCTACCTGAGCCATGGGTTTTCTCGGGGGTTTCCCGGGTCGCTAGGCGAATGCTGGGTAGGTTAATTACATCCCCCAAATTCCATGTCCCTCCATTTCATCTCCATTATCATTTCATATCATTTCTCATCTGGTGGTCTCTTTCAGGGTAGAAGTGTCGGCGGGTGTCTCGGTGGTGCATGGCAGGATGATATGCTCCGAGGAAAACTACGTCCTCCTCCGGTAGGTCGGTTGCCAGTTTTCGCTCCTCTGCTGGGACCATTTAAGGACCACCTGCCAGGGACCTATGGGGCTCGAATCGCCTGCCTTGGGACCGTTAGGGCTCAGCTGCTGGGCTCGTTGTCGTCCCGCTGTGGGGGAGTGAGTTCGCTGTGCTGGCCTGTCGGGGGAAGTCTCTATCAAAGTAAACTGTAGGGACCCTGTCCTCTGTATGGTCGTGGCTCCTTGGGCCAGCCGCCCTCTGTCTCCTTCACCTCATCCTTCCTCCCGGGGGTGCCCCCACTTGGGGGCAAAGGAACAATGGGCCCAGCATGGTGGCCTACGTACTGAATCCTCTCCTTAATGAAATACCCAATCCGGATTCTTCGCCTTCAACATCTTTGTAGCCGTCGGCCCACTGATCCCAAATCGGGGATTCAAACCCGTCCCAGAACGATAGTTTTTAATCGCCCTTAAAACAACCTCATGCCAGTAGATTTCCGGCATACAGGTGTGTGTGTGTGTGTGTGTGTGTGTGTGTGTGTGTGTGTGTGTGTGTGTGTGTGTTTGTGTGTGTGTGTGACTAAGAGAGAAAGAACAGTAGAACTCAGTACTACTTCCTAGGTAATCATGTGCAGCACTACGTGGACAAATTTTTCAGTAGTGTTCTGCAAGTTTGCTAGTGGGAAGAATGATGGTGACAGTATTTAGGTTGTAGCTGTTTGTGGTCTGCGGAAAATGCAAAATCATTTTAAACCGTAATTTTGGTTTGTACTCGGCGAGACAATCTTTTGTTTTTTTACACAGCGCTAAATGCCTGAAAGGTCTTGCAGAAGATGAATGACGCGTGTATTCGCGCTTCAGATTAAAAAACCTCGCAGAGAATTCAACCACAACGGAGATGAAACCAAGTCCTCCGCCTGAGGCGCGCTCAAGTGAATCCAATTCACAAGTACACGATGGCTGGTCTCAAGTAAATTAACAGAAGTTTTGGAACGTGAAAGCAAGACTAACTCTTTTGTAAATTGGGAGATAAAATACATCTTTGTTTCTTTCCGCCTTCATTAAATGTTGTTGCATTACTGATGGAAAATGAGTTTTCTTTAATAATTTACCTACTGATTGTACACCTCTTGGACACAATGGTTTTTACTATTCGGGGTTTACGGTAGATCATGATAAACCGATTGGTAGCCGAGATACTGCTTCACGACTATTGCTTCAATTTAGTCACGTGACGTTTCCATTTGTCACTTTCATTTATCAGGTAAAGTCAGCCCTAAATAGCTCCGTTTAAGTCAAAGAAAGTTAGGCTTTCTCTAAATATGGCTTTGTTAAATATGATCTGTTGTACGGACCATGTTCGAACAATAACATGTTCAAAAACTTGATGTTTTGTCTTCAGCTAGGAGAACATCCTCAAAAGAGATGGGTGTAATTAACGGCTCACAGCTGAGGAAAAAGCGTCAAGTTTTAATCATTTTATTGTTCAACCACCAACGCTTCATATAGATTTAGTTAACATTTACTTTTAAAGCTGAATTTAATAATAGCAACTAACCTACTATACGTTTAATATTCAGGATGGATAAAATTTCACGTTAGTGTAACTTAAGTTACAACTTCTATTTATTTAATAACTAACAAATATTTTCATAGATGTTCACGTCTTAGCCATTACATTAATTCCCTAGAAACGACTGGTCAAAATCGATTTTTTCATATTAGTTGTTACCCAACGATGTTTGTGACACACATCCAGCTGGTCTTGGTCTAAATAGCCCTATATTCCATAAAATAAAGTTACAAGTAGTTTTCCTGTTCTATTATAATTTAATTAAAAAATAGAAAGCCTTTTTAATGATTACGGCAAGTGTTGGATAAAAACATTGTATGTTACTAGTGAATCAGACCTATTTATACACTCGTGAAAATTAACAAACCTCCCACTCGTGGATAAAATACGTCTTGATTCACTACTACCATAAATAACTACCATTTAATGTCTCGGTGGTGGTTTTGGTACATTTCACCATTGAATGAAAAAGAAAACTGTTAATGTGTTCATGATAGCTAAATTGTGGAAATAAAAATAGAGTAACCAATGGAAATAAGATTCTCAATTATTTTTTCACAGCCCTGAAGGCGATGAGATTTTCCCATCTGTAGATAAACACGCTCTGTGTACATAATTTCCTCTGAAACTCCTTAATTTCCATACCCCCAACCTTATCCGACCTACTCCTCTTCTTCTTGTGTATTTTATTGCGCAATACAAACTTTCCCTTGGCTCTAGGGACCGCAGAGAGGAAGTTTTTCCGGACACAAACCCAACAAATCATCTTTTCTTCTCTGTTACGTTTATTTAACTTTGAGAATACACTTAAAAGTAGACCACGGTGTTGCATTTCTCAAACATGGAAACACCTATAGGTCGAATTATTCGTAAAGTTGGCAGCAAACTTGGATCCCGCCGCGGAAACGTGCAGGTCAGCGAATTTGGACATGGTCTTGGCAAAACACAATGACCCAGTGAATCTACAGTTAGCTTCCTGTGTACACACTTCTTTTTCTGGCAAACGTTGCACCAAAAATGTTGAGCTTACAGCTCTATACACGGCAAAACTACAGGCAAAAGGTTTCTCTATGTCCCGCTTTAGAAAAATCACTGCACTCTTAAGTTGGTACAATCTGAAAAATGGACTCCTCAAAACTATAACTGGTTGGCCCCGTAGCTCAGTCCGTAGAGCACCTGCCTGCCGTGCTAGAGGTTCCGGGTTCGATTCCCGGCGGTGGGGTGGGGATTTTTCTCCGACCAAGACATCTTTCCCAGAGTCTGGAAGTATGAATGAGAGTGCGAATGTGTGCGTTATCTAATGATTACCTAACGAATACGAGTTAACACCTTCCAGATGTTCCAAAGGAAAACGGCCGCCGATATGACCGTTGGAGTTAAAGAACAAATTAAAAAGAAAAAACTATGACAACGTGAGCAGTAGGTATGGACTGGATCTCGACTCCAACAATTCGGAGTCGAAATATCACGTTTTGATGTCCTCTTACTAAAAAGCATTTGTGCGTGTGTATACAGTGCAACTCAAAAACAAAATACCAAATTATGCCGATTGACCTAACGCTCTGATTTTCCATTTCTTCTTTTGTCGCAAGGCGAATGCTGGGGTAGTTTCTCTAATCCGCTGAGTGGGGTATTTTATCATAATTTAATCATCTTTTCCGAAAGCGTCTTTTTAAGTACTAAAAAGGTGCCAAGTGTTGTGCAGATGTAAGAGGGGGATGCTTCCCTTAAAATGAACTACACGTGTATTTTCATTGTGTTTACATCATGTCAAATTAGGGAGGTAATTTACGTAATTGCACGGAGATTGGAGCTGGCTGCCACAGCTGTGTACATGCCAACATGCTAACTTGTACGAGAAAAGCAGTTATATAGTATATTTAAATAATATTACATGAATACAACTTTAAAATGCTCATTTCTAAATCTAAAATAACGACATTCCAAGGTAAATATCCAGCAAAAGCAAACATTATATTAGAAGATAAATGTTCAAGTTAAAGTTTTAATTATTAGGCTGCTTCATTACTGACCATTAAGGGAGGAGGGATTTCTATGACCTAAAAATGGAAAATATGCATGCATTTATGACCCATAAATTGCTAAATATAAGCTAAAAAGACAAAAATATCCTTTATAACACTGAATTTACTAATAATATTATATTAATTGACAATTAAACTTTCATTAACATATAATAATTGCTCATGCTTAAACATTTTTAATCGTTTCTGCAGAGGAAAAAAAAAAAACTTCTCTAGTTCTTAATTCAGATTTTATGGAATCTGTAGGCTTAAAAAGTCTTAAACGACAAAATAAATTATTGTGACGTAAGAAAAGAACATTTAAGAGAAATAAAATATTCATATCTAGGAGTTAGTCTTCATCAACAACAAAATTGCTTTAAATGACAAATTGGAACCTCTTCTACTTTACCACTTTAGCTTTTGCTCGCCTTAATTCAGTTTCAATTTCTTTCACAATTTCTAATGCATCACGAAGTGCAAGTCCTATAGTTTCCAGACGGGTGATATAGCAACTGATATTTGATCGAAGTTCGATTTTATTTATGTCGAATTTGCTGCCAAGATCGGTGAAGAAAATGCATCTTGCAAAATCTTAATGGATGGCGAATCAGAAGAATCAAAATCTTGAAATACTTTTTTTCAAAAATCATAATTGGTGCAATACTATGGGGCATCATTGACAAGTTCCCCGAGTCAAAATAAGTTGAGGAAGAAATGATAAAATAGCAGCTACTTCTTCGAAATTCTATGTAATGAGTGGGGCTTTCAAAAACATTTTCTTCCCAATAGAATCAGGTCTGTCTACATCCGAATAATTGCTGAGCCTCTACTGCCACTCGATGTAAACCATGCGTAAGGATGTAACATGGATCATTTTGGAGTAAAACAACTTCAGTCCTTTTGCCGCTTTAGTCATATATGGAGCAGCGTCGGTTACAGAAAGAAATATGTTCTCTCTTTTCAAATATCTGGCTACAGTAATTTCACTGCTTCATCAAAGAGCACTGCAATAGTTGAATGATTTATACCTGCTAAAGGAACCTTCGAAAAACAAGTGAGCAGTGCTGCTGGCGACTTTTATGCAGACATAATGTTTGTTTATTTTATTTCTAATGGTTGCTGACTACACTACAATAATCCCCAAAATATGACTTATGTAAATAAACATAAATATGACCAAAGATATGAAAAAGTGAGAATATTACTTTAAGACTCAATAAATGACATGCCATAGAAATCCGCCCCTTATTTATCGTATTGGTCAAGATATTACAAATAAATTGAACAGATATTAAATGATGTTTGAAATAATTAAAAACCAACTCGAATATCCACTGAGAAGTTCTATAAAGTAATGTAGTACCGGTCCTGGCAGCTGAGTTCTGAACATCAAATAAAAAACATTATAGTCGTATTGTCATAAGTGTTTTAATTCAATTAGTGTGTTGTAAGTAATTATTTGGGTATAGTAGTGCGTAGTGCGTGTGACGTCACGTGACCTCTTCTATCTCTGATAAAGCATGTAAGACAGCTTCCTCTCTCTCCCTCTTGTGTACCAGCTCTGGTCAAAAACGGACCTCGGTACACTCTCTGTCGGGTAAAGGCCATGTGGCCAATTGTGTATTTCCTATTATTGTAGTAAATCTTTTATGTCTAAATTGTAGTATTTCCTATTATTGTAGTAAATCTTTTATGTCTAAATTGTAGTTTCAGTATTTGTAATGTAATCGAAACGTTATATAGAAATCCCAACCTCTCCTGAGTACGTCTACCTCTGAATCATTAGCCCCTGTGGTGCAGCCTGGCCATGTGGCATCCTTTACAGTCCTGGCCAGGTTGTGACAGTATTCAGGCATCGCAAAAGAGATTCCTCAGAGCACTGTTAGGATAGACAAAACTGGATAAAATAACAAATCAAGAAATTAGAAATGGACTAAATATTATGTAATAAATAAAAGAACAGACCAATGCAGGTACAAATGTGATAGGAGAATACCAAAAATAATTCTATCATATAAATTAAGAGAACGACGTAAACTTGGACCACCAAGACAGGGATGGGACGACTAAACCACGAAAAAAAAAAAGGACATACGTTAAGCACATTTAGTTAAAATTTCTGAACCTCTATCTTTAATTTTAAGACACTGAATAAGAGGGAAAGAAAGACCGATGCATTTATACGGCTTTCTCTACCCACTCTTGTACAGATTTATACAAACGTTTATTTTTCTATATAATTCATGTTCATTCGAAATCAAAATTTTCAGAAATTATTACGAACATATTTTTTAAATTAACGTCATCCAACGTGAAGTCATATTGGACGATGAATGGAATGTGTGAAATGATGCTCAAATGAGCCCATGGTACATAAGAGCTTAGAGTTAACATTCATCTTTCAGGATAAGCGAAACCCCCGAAAAAACCTTATCCAAGTAAATCACCCTGACCGAGATTCGAACTCGGGACCTCGCGAACGTGAGGCAGAGATGCGTGAAACAAACACGCCGTAGTAGTTTCATTACTGGTACACCTGGTTCCCGCCTGTGAGAACCAGGCAAGTTCAGACATGTTCAGTATCGCCTACCGCTGCAATGGAGATAACATGCAGTTAAAGTTGATGTTAGAGGAAGATCCGGAGTTTCTATCAAACGTAATCACTGCTGATGAAACTTGGCTACATCATTTTGATCCTGAGAGCAAACCGCAAAGCTCAGAGTGGAAATGTCCTTCATCACCAACCAACAAAAAAGCAAAAGTGGTTGTTTCTGCTGGGAAAGTTATGGTCATCTCATTCTTTGATATTCATGGAATGGTTTATCAGCATGTTGTACCTGCACACACATCAGTAACTGGACAATACTACAGGGATGTCCTGAAAACATTGCAAGTCCATATCAGGCGCAAAAGACTACATTTCCGTGAAGCAGGCTGAATGCCGCACCACGATATTGCGCGGTCGCATATTGCCAATGTTGTTGCTGAATATCTTGCAAAAATCAACGTGAAGTGCATCCGTCACGCTATCTATTGTCCGTATTTAGCCCCATGTGACATTTTTCTATTCCCTAACTTGAAGAAACGCCTTCGTGGGAGGCATTATCCATCATCAGAAGCAGTGGCGAAGGCTGAGGAGGCGATTTTGAAGGATCTCTCAAAAAATGGTTTCCAGCATGTCTTTGAAGACTGGCAGAAATGCTGGGACAAGTGTATCGCATTCAGGGGAGACTATTTTGAGAAGGAACATCAAAATTATGAAGGTGAATAGAGGTACGTTGTCAAAAAAAAGTGAGCATTCTTTATTGAACAACAGACTTTAAACGATAGTCAATTTTTTATGTGATGACTTCCACTTTCCTTGCATGGGGAGAGGTTTAAAAACAATTTCCTAAATGAGAAAAGTACGGGAAACTGAAACCAATCATAAGACATTTAGTTTGACATGAAAATAAAGTATGTTGAAATCATTTTTGAGAAATTCAAAATATTCGACAATTTTTAAACGTAAAGGGTAGTACGAAGTGTTTGTGTCGCAATCTTGTTGAACTCAAAATATCAAGTTTGGCATTTAAACGTATGCTTTTGAGTTATGCCCTTCATACACATACACACACAGAACTTTTTGCATTTTTTTTTTTTTTTTTTTTTTTTTTTTTTTTTTTTTTTTAGTGGGTCCCAATGGCGATGTATGTTAGAAGCTGAGCAAAGATAAACTTTATGAGCAGGGTTAAATAACCCGCGTCCAAAACATGAGTTGCATTCGCCGTAGGGGGTTGACATTTCACAGAAATTTATTTTAAGAGTATGCTGCATTAGTTTTGCACAAAACACCACTAAAGCGGTCAATACAGTACTTCGGTTCTCTCTTAACGAGGGCGATTTTTAGCTTTTATCGCTATATATTTTAAGCGTTTGTTTTTGTTTGAAAGCCTTTGAAACTATGGTGAAGCAGCATTGTGTTTAAACCGCCCGGATCAATTGCGTAGCAGTAACAAGCACTACAGAAGTATGTATTGTCAAGTGAGCCCTTGAGTAGCTGGCAATGGGCACAACATACAGTGTGTCCCAAAAGTAAATGCACTGTTTACCAATACACTTCGTGTTTGACAGTAGTACACTTAAACTCTGGCAAAAGAGAAGATCGACGTTGCAGTTTTTTTGCACATAGTATACAATCTCTATTTGATCCTATATTTGAAAATATCATTAATTAATTGCTGTAATTAATAACATGTGCTGCCGCGTTCATTAAACATTTTAGGATATAAAAATCAGAACTACAAAGGTAGGTGCAGTTGAGTGAAGAGTATATATTGGTCAATGGCCCATAGCGGACTACGCTGATTTATGTGTTCCAGGTTTCATTTAATCTATTGGTTCATATCTAACAACTCAAAATATTACCTACTTATGATCTATCCGAGCAGAGAATGGATCCTACCAAAAACAATGCACATAGTATCAATCTGAATTTTGCCGTTTAATCAACACCTCGCGGTCTGCACAGATCTATTACAGCTATCATTCTCCAGGAGGAATGGATGAAGTGAAGGAGCCATAGACCGCGTGCAGATAGGGCACAGAGAAGCACGGAAAGTGTTGAGAGTTCATCCCGGCGTAAAGACCTACTGCGCAGCCGCTAACACCACGCTAATAGCCCCTCTCTCCACGAACTCATGGAGAGGAAACCGTGGTGCCAAAGTATGTAACCCAGTATTCACGAGTAACAAAGAGAAACCACCAAAAGAGAGAGTGCGAGGTCGACCGGGGTCGAACCTGTGATCTCCTCCAGAAGGCGACGCTACCTTCCTCAGTAACGCATGGTGCAGCTTCCTCTAGACCAGCGGTGTTGAAATGCAAGCAAGAGAGGCGAGATAGAAATCATCTTCACTCTCTGCGACTGGTTGATCAACTCAAAGCCGTCAATGAGTTTCAGTGATGCCAATGCTGTGTGTTTCTTACGTACAGCAAATCAAAGGCTACACATTTAGTCACCACTTAAGTACTAGGCCCCTCTGTCATTGCCTTGGTTACTGGGTGGGAGGAAGCGAGCATATGCTGCACTGTTCATCACTCCTGCTCTAGCTGTATGGACCTCAGAAATTAGCAATTCTCTGTATTGCTATTCAAGAGGTCCCGAGTTCGAATCTCGGTCAGGGTGAGTTACATAGATAAGGTTTTTTCCGGGGTTTTCCCTTATCCTTCAAGACGAATGTCGGGTAACTCTAAGCTCCATGGACCCTGGACTCATTTGAGCATCATTTCACCCAATTCATTCACCGTCCGATATAACTTAACGTTGGGGCGGATGTAAATTAAAAAAAAAAAAAAAAAAAATCTGTATTGCTACATTCCATTGCACCGACACCGAGGTTAAAGTAAAACACGCCCCTATACTTAAACTAAATGTCAAGATTGGATGAAGAAATGAAATAAAACACTTATCAGTAGACCACTACATGTTAATCGAAGTCATCTAGTAATACAGTGACATCCAGCTCGGAGTAAAATGTGGTAAAATGTACTGAATTGTTACTTTGTGAACACAAGATATTTATAAAGATAAAGCTGGGCCATGTAGATATGATATTCATATTCATGATAAACGTAGGTCATATCAATTTAGAATCGAACTCTGATTCTGACTGCAGCATTATGTAACTGCCACGTAACAAATTAATGTGTGTGCAAGCTTCTTTCACTGGATGTAACATATGTCAAATTATTTTCAGTGTTCATTTTAATAAGCATCATTATAAATCTAAACATAAGCATAACCCATGGCATAACGGCCCAAAGTGGGTCTAAGCTTGCCAACCCGATTGCCGGCCTCACGCCCACATACGCAAGGCAGTGGTGGACAATCATCTAACCGATACGGAAATCTAAACATACTGATGTGAAAACCAAAGTTGCTCATTTTCGTTAATATTACTTCATCTTATTTTCTCTATGCTAAAATACATAAACGAGTATGATCTTGTTTGGTAACAAGAATATTGTATATTTAAAAGATCATACGTGGGTAAATAGCCGCGGCTAAGGAAGTATTCGCAAATACTATATCAAGAAGACTGACATTACGAAGTTTGCAACTGGGACTTCTACGACATATCCACGAGCACCTACCATTAGAATGGCCAACAAAAATCACGGTAGATAATGAATCTGATAAGAGGTTAGCGCTTCGGATAATTTGTTAGAATTAGCATGCCTGATATGAGAAGTTTCTGCTTAGGATATTATGATTCCTTGACGTGAAAGGGACAGTTCCAATCTCCGGATAGCCCGCACTTGAGCACGTGTTGTGCGGAGTATTACTGAAGTACGACGATTATAGGGGATGCAGCATAACTTTCCATCCCTCCGATCGTCATGTTTTTCGCCGGTAGGAATAAAGCTCGTTGCTATACCGCTTCCAATCTGTGGGAATTGATTCATATCTATAATTAACCATTCCGAGACACCAGAATATACTTCACAAGTGGAGTAAATCGTGCAAAAGGAGTTGGTTCTGCTTTACTGCTCTGAACACATTAGTTGTGAATGACAATTATATTTTAAATGGAGTTTAATTCGCGGGATTGCAGAGTGGGCCCAAGTATCACTGCAGTGTCATTGTTGTTTAACGAGGCAATAACATGTGGCTTTATTACTTTCAGGAATAACTAGGCACAATTTAGGGCAGCAGTAACAGCGAAAGCAAGTCAAATTTTGACAACTCCAGCAGCACAATGCTACAAAAGCTCCATGGATTCAATTCCTCAAACGAGAGAGAGACATTTCTCTCCCTTTGTTGTCATACGCATACAAATGAACGCAATATTTACGTTTAAAGGATTTCTGAAAAAAAAAAAAAAAGGCTAATCTCAGTTGAATAATTGAAAAAAGGACCTCCCACATAAAAAGAGAAGAGATTACGGATATTATTTCGCGACTGAGATTGGCTATTTGCAGTACAGGAGAACCAGAGAGCAGCAGCAGCAGCAGCAAGCGAGGGGGCGGTATGTTATCTGAGTGGTGCTAAATCGAGCGTAGCAGAAATGGAACGCGAGCAAAACATAGCAACGGTGAAACAGGAAGAATTAAAAACTAACAGATCAGAGCTTTGACGGCTTGACTTGTCAACAATCCAAATCCGAAATATAACAAAACTGATACGTAACATGTCACATTATGTTGATATCGTAAGCATATATACTACACACAATAAATAGGGGATTTAAAGTATTTCACTAACCAAATTCTATACTGTGATTTCATCGGAAATACGTCATTTTCTGAGTTCCCCGGAAAAATATATATTATATATAGAAGAAAATATGTATATGAATTCCCATGTGTCTGTAAACAAAAAGTCTGTGAAATATCAAACCCGGGACCGCCAAAGTATTACACCTTGACCTACGCCGCTCCGTCAGTATATCTTGAAACATCCTGTTATAATCGTGCTGCTCAAAAGGTTACCCTGGCTTTATCTTTGTTAATAGAAACCTTTCAGATAACGCACTGATTACTCCACGTGGACGTAACATTATCTGTCAATTCTGACTCCTGCGCATTCTATTGGCTGAAGGGATGCATTTACTGGTACTTAGCACACGTCCGAGAAGCGCGCCAGTACTCGTGTCACTCCTTAGAGAATAATCAGTACGTTATTTTAGATGTTTGTATTAACAAAAATAAAGCCCAAGTACCTTTTGAGTTGCACGATAATGGACGGCAAAATTCTCAAATTACGAAACTTGTTTAAGTTGTGTCAGATGTAAACAAAATACACCCTTGTGAACGACATTTGTGCCATCTGTGTCAGCTGGCAGGGGCTCCTCAGACAGCTGAAGAGTAAGGTATCAAGAATGCAGGAGCATGCCAACATCCGCGTTGCAAAAGCTACCAGTTTCGTGGAAATTTATGTGCGTTTTCAAATGCATGTACTGAACTGATTCTTAATATGCAAGCATTTCATTTAGCAGTAGTGATTCCGTAACAATTTGATAATTTTAAGAGCTTTAATCTTCTATATCTCATAGACGATCTGGGAGGACGAGTAAATGTGGCATTAGTGTCCTGAGGATCCGCGGGAGGAACATAAAACAAAGGACAGTTTCCTCACAATAGAAGTTACTGCCGTTAGCTGTGTCTGATGTGAAGTGTATTGGATGGTCCTAAACTATTCAATACAACATGCACACCTAACTGAGAAATTAACATGAGTTCAATGACAGCCACTAACGACAGCAAGCGAGTCGTATTATTACTAAGCAAAGGACCTTTCGAGACTGTAACTCGTGAGGTTTCCAGTTCCAGAAAGATCTCCCGCCCGCGATAGAGCATATAAAAGGGCGCTGTGACGCCTGGAGACTAGTGGTGTTTGCTGCTCACTTTACGTGTGCTTCGAGCTTGGAGTTGAGTCGAGTGCGGTTTCGTGTAAGAGATGGACCTTGTGTGTGCAGCAGACAGATTACTAGCAGCACAAGGGTACGTGCTAAAGACACTTGAATGAACACTGTAGAGATGTGTCGAACTGTTGTTGTATTTGTGTAAAAGAAATGCTGATTGTATGTTAGCATTGAGCTAATGATTTTGGTGGCAAAGCAGTTTTAAGGTGAACTTTGAGTCTTTTGTCACTAATTTGGTACTCCCTTTCCACTATGTAGTTTTCTGCACCTGTCTTTCCGCACCAGTTTTCAACAATTTTCAAAATGTATAGGTAAAAATATTTATTGCAATATTTCAATATAAAATATTTGAGATAGAATTAATCACCTCTCTAGTTTAATGCACAAGTAGCTGTACACTGTGCAGTAATGATCGCAATACCTCTGTCAGATAATAAAAAGCTATGCAGTTGCCATGGCAACAGATCGACCTTGTGATGGATGTCTCGTCTTCTCAGGACCTGTACTTCTATCACGCAGCTATCTGCAAGATTCACAATTAGTCGCCGAGCTAATTTGAAAAGCAAACAGCTGAGAGAGCGCCGTTCTTGTGTACACAGCGTATGCACGACTGTCTCTACCCCTTGATGATGGCAAAGACCTCTGTGTCAGAATCGCGCGATTATTTCAACAATTTATAACACTACTAGCGACCCGCATCCTGCCATTTTTAAATTTACTCAAAAGCTTTCAATGCTATGTACTGGATTTATAGATGTTATTGGTACCTACGAAAAGAAATCATGGATGTGTTTCTTCAGAATGTGGACGAATTCGCGCAATTCCTTCCAGCACTGTTCCTACAGGCAAACTGAAATAGTGAAAAACGTTAAAAGAAATAACTTATCAATATTTCTCATATTCTTGTTCTTCCTTTCATAGTTTCGGTCTCACTTGTATCTTAACATAGGTCTCCCTATAGATCTTCTCACTTTTAATTTATAATCTAACACGGTTCTTGGTAGCCCTCTTGTTAAAATGGACTTCTCTATTTCTATTTAAGATTTTCTATGCTTTCTATACTTAAAGGGATAACCTGCTCTTATTTCTATATAAGGTAAGTTTATCCCGTCTTGTTACCCACTGACAAATCTCAAAAATCCCATATCTGCTCCCTGAATTTGACCGTTATCCTAAACTTTAAAGCCCAGCTTTCAATCCTATAAAGTATTACTGGCACGGCCATGAGCTTATAAACTTAAGTTATCATTTTTTAAAAACACTTCTTATAGATGTTTTGATAGGTTGAATATTATTATGTAAATCTTAATTTCTCTTATCCTGAAGCACGAATGTCGGATAACTCAAAGCTCTATGGACCCTGGTCTCATTTGAGCATCATTTAACCCATTTCATTCATCGTCTGATATGACTTAACGTTGGAGGATGTAAATTATATATATTATTTGAACTCATGAACTCATATGACAACTACGATCGTATTTACCCAGTTATGTGCTCGTTCACTACATGCTGCTTTCCTAGGAAGTCCATTACTTTCGTTTTACTACTGAAATTGTTCTGATGGTAGAGTGCTGTGCAATTGCCACTTGAAACAGTAATATTTGCATCGTAATGCTGTGCCAACTTGAAGCTGTATTGTCGCTTCACGATGTTGTGATGTCTCTTTCTTGATGTTAATTTCGGCTATCTGCTCAATCTATGATAAACCTTTCTCAGGATATGCGTGGGTGTGTGTTATTCAATGAAAAGATGACACTAGCTCTGACTTCTAAGTCTATACCTATACTTTAAGGGAGAACCTACAGAAACTACTATATGAATGTCCGGTGTTGAAGTATTTGATTCCTCTACCAGGCGATAAGTCCTGCGCGAGCGTTGTGCTTTGGTTCCCTGCACCCGGGATCGATCCTGCGAAAAGCGGATTTTAAGTCCCGGTGTCCACTCAGCATCGTGAGGAAGTTGAGGAGCGAACCCTGGTCTAGAAAGCCAACTTTCCGACTGGGGGCACCGAGATGCTGACCACATCTCCCCGTGTCGGTTGGATGATCCCCAACTTTGCCTTGCGTATGTGGGCGTGAGGCCGGCATACGGGTTGACAGGCTCAGGCTCCCTTTTGGCTGTTACACCATGAGTTACGTTTTACCAGGCAGAACACGCTGTTCTGCCATTGAGGCATCCATCTACCAGCTACGTCTTGCCCTACCAACGATCAGACCAGAAGTGTCTTAAATTATGCGCAGGATCTGCTGTTAAGCTTGAAATTCTTCTAAAAACCTCCCCTTGGGTAATGACACCCACTCCTCGCTTCTAATCCGATGTTGCCACTTCATTTCTACTTTTCTTATATTTGCTGCTTTACAACTCAAAGTCCGTCTATAAATGTCTAAGAAATCCTACATTACATTCCAAGAATCCCAAGCTAAGCTGATCAGGGGCGGCTGCTGTTTAGGAGCACAAGAGCACGTAAACTCCCAACATTTGTCTTGTAGAAGCCCTTTTCCTCTTTTCATTAGTTATTTGTATTTACCGCACTCATTGCTTAATGTATAGTAAGTAGACGGCGATAGCATGAGTATGTGGCAACGTTGCAGGTAGCACACTTCTCTTGTGCTAGCATATCATGTAACGTTTAAAGCTCTGTGCATGCGTAGACGACAAATGCTACAGACAGGCATTGGTTGGGTACGCCCAGATCAGAGCAGTTCCGATGTGCATGTTAATTCACATTGGCAACGCCAGAATTTTTGGTCATCTCTAGAAAGTGCTACTATCTATAGCGTTTAAGCGCAACTATCTGCAAATACAAAGAATGTTTACAACTCCTAGCGCTCTCAGCCTTTGCTATGTTGCTTTGAATACGGCGTGTTTTTACAATCCAGTTTCTAAACATGTTTTGTTTTAAACACTATGATAAACTTGGAATTTGTAGATAAATGAGACAATTGCGAGTTTCTTAGTACATCAAGCACAATTAGTGCTTTAGCGCAAAACAATTACTCTTTATTGTGTGCACCGACCCATCGCGAGGTTTTCGAATATTTGTGACTGTTGAACTTCTCTCAAGAGGTAGCTACGAACTCGGTGGATTCCATTTTAAGAAATAAAATAAAGTCACTTGCGAATAAACAATGAATAAAGCGACTAGGACGTCGGCAGCCCAATTTGACAGTTAAGCGTGTTACAAAAATCAGAAGCGGGACTACAGGCGCAAATTTAACAATGTATACTCAACTCGTAAATGACTATGCGGTTGCAGTATTATAGATGCGCTTTTTTGCTTTTCGTGCCTTCTGTTTAGCTCTGAAGTGAGTAACTGGACGAAAGTAGGATGTGCAGACTCAGTACATCTTAAAAGATTTATCTTAAAAGATAAAGAAGCACGGGAATTCACGCTGACGTAAAAATGCATGTATTCAGTTCGCCGTGTTTGGTAGTGTGAATATTAATGCTCAACTTACAGACTGTCAGTAAAGCGAAACAATAAGCAAGGTGATAGGAATAGATACATTCTTTCTATGCTAATAGATTGTGTAAAATTTTGTGGGGCGTTTGAGCTAGTACTCATTAGTAGTAGTGGTGGTGGTGCTAGCAGTAGCGGATAGTGCTAGTGTGCATTTTAAGTGTAGGTCTTGTGAACACCCACATTTTTATTCCACGAGCCGCCACTGAAGCTGACATACTAATCTGACAATCTTGGGCAATTTCACTCGCGTGACCGTCCGAACTACTTCAACGAATTTGCCTAAAAACCAGCCGTCGTTAGTTACCATACTAATGTCATCTTACCCCAAGCTAAAATTTACTCATATTGTATTGCCAAACCTACAACACTAAGCATATTCATATTCATTTATTGCATCCGTAAATCATACATTCATGATGTGGAATTGTCAAATTACTAACTACACAAAAAATAGTAACAAAAAACAAGAATTACAATAAGTTGTTAAGCATAATAACCAAATGAATAAAAATTTACATTCCTTTTATTCCTACCTTTTGTCATTTAAATACTCTTCTACTGAGTAGTAACACTTTTGTAACAAATACTTCTTTGATGTGGTTTTAAACTTTGTGAACGACTCAATGTTTTTTATTTCAGTTGGTAGTTTATTGTAGATATGAATTCCGTTGAATTTAAAACTGTGCTCATACATTTTCTTTTTATGATAGGTGACATGTAAGTTTGAACTATTTCTCGTGTTATGGTCATTAATATCATTGCTTTTTTGAAATTTATCTAAGTTCGTTTTAACTTGTACTATTATTTCTAAAAGGTAAATGCTTGGTAATGACAATATGCCTAATTTTTTGAACCATTGCTTACAACTATCTGTTCTCTTTAAATTCATCATAATTCTAATTACCCTTTTTTGGATTCTAAATACTTTGATAATGCTACTACTATTTCCCCATACTGCTATACCATAAGAAATTAATGAATTAAAATTTGCACTATTCTTAATGTATTCAAATGTACACTGTGCTTCAAAATTGATATTTGGAAACAAATGCTACTTAATTTCTTCATTAGACTTTCAACATGTATATTCCAATCGTCCATCCAAACTCCTAAAAATTTTGTATTTCCTGTATATTTAATTTCATTTTCATCTATTATAATTTCAGGTAAATTAACTGCCTTATTGATTTTATTATGAAAACCCAATGCCTGACTTATCCTTATTTATAACTAATTTGTTATTTTGAAAGCAAATTATTTATTACATTTTCTTTGAGTTCGTCATCATTTTGACCTGATATCAAGAGGCTCGTATCATCTGCGAATAAGGAGCATTTTAAAGAATTTTACGAATAAAGTACCAAATCATGAATATACAAAATAAATAGCAATGGCCCTAAAACTGAACCCTGCATTTAACACAACTTTACAAAATATTAATGTTTAGTTTTATTATAGGCTATGAATAATTTAACTGATACATAATTTCTGTATTAGCTTACATATAAAAAAGGCCCAACATATGTAATGGGGATTTCTCGCATTACAACCGCAAAACGAAGGCGCAAACCAATAGCCCACGGCCGATTTCATATTTCACGGAATCGATGCTGGTTTACAATATGAGCGCTGTTATAGCACATCAGTTATTTTCAATTGCATGCGAAGGAAACATTTGACCTTCCACTGCGGTCAAGGTTTTACTACACACTAATTGAACTTCTTATCTTTGTTAAAAATGTGAACAACGCTGACAATAATCATACTTTATGCCCGGCAGGGCATTAGATTAGATTGTGTTCTTTGAGATTTCTGTTGGCCATTGAGACCCTCTGTGGAAGATAATACATTCGAGTTATGCGGATACACAACCATCATACTAGGTGAGGAAATACAATGTCTCAATATACCAGTACTTTCTGATACTTGATATCAGTATGTTTAAACCTGTGTAAATAACCAATTTTCAGATGTTGCGATATATTCTGACAGCGACGTGAAACTCGTCCATCGCTTACATTGTGTAACCTACCACCGCCGAAAATGTTTTTTCTGCATATTTTACACACTACCTGTTATTAGTACTTTCAACTTTAAAACGGTTCCACGTTTTATCCCATATCGCTATTGTACACTGTTAAAACAAAACATTTAAGGAAGGGGGTCATAGGATATACATAAGGTACGTCGTAATCCACGTTTGACTTGCAGAACACAAATAGACGAAAAGAACAAAATAATCCCAATCATTATATTATCTCAATGTGATTTGTTTATGCTTGTTTCACATATTCTGGTCACTGGAGTAGACATATGTAAACACAAACATGCGGTATTAGGTCACCATTCCCTGTAGCGTTCGGCAATACAGCAGTTGAGTTTCCTACAGTGTACCAGTTCGAATTATCTCAATGTGATTTGTTTATGCTTGTTTCACATATTCTGGTCACTGGAGTAGACATATGTAAACACAAACATGCGGTATTAGGTCACCATTCCCTGTAGCGTTCGGCAATACAGCAGTTGAGTTTCCTACAGTGTACCAGTTCGAATTATCTCAATGTGATTTGTTTATGCTTGTTTCACATATTCTGGTCACTGGAGTAGACATATGTATACACAAACATGCGGTATTAGGACACCATTCCCTATGGCGTTCGGCAATACAGCAGTTGAGTTTCCTACAGTGGACGAGTTCGAGTCGAGTCAAAATGCAAACACTGCTGCACAGTCATACATTCACAAAGCAGAAAATTAATATTCGATGTGTTACAGTTTTGTAAAGAACAGAAATGTAAAGGTCTAATTACTCCGTTAAATAATGCTACAGCAACGGCAGTGGGGAAAATTGAACTAACTTTACATAATATAGTAAAAGTGGTTCAAAATCAAAGCGTACGAAAGAAAAACTTCCAACTATTAAACAATGCCTACATTCAACAAGGTTCAAATTCGATGAGTTTGTAAAATTACTGTACGCGGAACTTTTCTCGAGTTTTACGAACATAGAGGAGAAATTCCTACGGTACCTACGTAAACTAATGAATGCGGTTAAAAAAAGAAGCCAATTAAAAGTAAAGTCACATTTTGGAGAATACTTAAAAGCACCGGGTATCGATTTCGCACTTGCAAAAATATGCGTACCCTATGCGGTACTGATGTTTTGATGCTCAGACTGTATAATACTCGACTATATTCCCGCCTTATCTGACCTCTCTAAACCGAGTCGTGCTGCACCAGCGACCTCCTATAACAACTGCATTCATTCGTCAGATAGGTAAGTAGATGTTCTGTGGATAATATGATCTGTTCTTTGTTTCCAAGCATTTGATTTAGCGAAGTGTTCTAAAGTGTTATATGCCGTGATTCCGTAGGAATTTTATGGTTCCAAGTGTTAGGTGCTGGCTGGCTGTATACAGCCAGAAGGTTTTTGCTGCGTGCTCACCCGTTAAGGGTTTTACCGCAGGTAAGGTTTAGAATTTGGAATTTGTAGGATGAAGGTGGTGTAGGTTTTGAGGTTGGGATTATCCAAGTGTTAAATTTAGAATTTCTATCTTTTATACCTCGCGAACATTGGGCGAACCAAGAGTGTAAACGCTGCAGCAATGTAAATTTATCAATATGTCATTAGGTGTGTTCGACGTATATTGTCGTGCTGCTCGAACGGTTACCATGGATTTATCTTTGGTAATAGATACCTCTCAGATAACGCACTGATTACTCCACGTGGAGTGAAAATCCATCTGTCATTTGTGATTCCTGCGAATTCCATTAGCTGAAGTGATGTGTTCATTGGTGTTTAGCACAGATCTGAGACGTTTCTGCTACCAAAGATAAATCCATGGTAACCGTTCGAGCAGCACGACAATACATAAGGGGTGGTGTTGAACATTCGTCTTGTTCAGTACAGTACCTCTATGTAACGTATAGTTTCTCGTGTAATCGTCAGTTGAGACATTACTTCCTTATCGTGGAGTTACATTTCATTTTGAATGGCATATGAACATGTTTTAATAAAGCTCGTGCAACTCTCCTTTTACTATATTGCAACTGTGACTCCATATTCCTTACCTCAAAATGCTTAGTATGATACTGCTTTTCTATTCCTTGAGTAATAGTAAATAAAACTCAAAGCAAGCATGCTGTTATTTCACAATCAAACAAACTATGAAGATATCAAATGTTTCCTGCACTTACAAATAAACGTATAAATGCATGTTGTTACGTGTAAATAACTTCCCTTTTAACATGTATCACGTTGTGAATTTTATATTTTATTTGCAATGCATAACATTCCCAGTTTACCTAGATTTACTACCTGCAGTGCATATAATCTACATTAATGTACATTTAAAAAGCTTGCATTAATTTTAAAGCAAGCGCGAGAACAATATATTTGTCATTTGAAAACTGCAAAATACTGATAGAGCTATCAGCAGGATAATTTGTCTTGCCATCCCTAGAATCTAGAAGTGTGAGGGTGTAAATGTGTATGTGTGTGAATTACATATTTGTAAAGAAAATCCAACATACACAAAACTACAGATTATCTCAATAGTAAAACGAGTGAACATCATGTCAATGATTTAAAGGCAAAAGTCGCCGGTATGACCTTTAATATTAAAGGCGTAATGTATAAGTACTCGGAGAAAAAGAAAACAAACAAAACACTTGTCAATGTAAACAACAAACAAGTGTTTAGCTGTCGCGTCTTTTTGCGGCTAACTACGCAACAAAATATATATTATTTATTTGCAATTCTGATATTGCTTGAAAGTTTGTACCAACGTGTGACAAGCTACAGAATTATGTACTTGTCATATACATAGATTAGGCTAGACAATGGAGAGGTGCACTCGCGTGCTGTGACAAACAGAAACAAACTAGCTACCATCTCCTGGAGATGGGGATGAAGTGAACTGCAGAAGACAGGCCGCAGACAGGTACAAACGCGCAGAAGTCCCTTATATGTGCAATTCCAAGCTCGAAGACACGTTCCAATCTGGAGCTATCGAGAGAGGGCGACCAAGTAGCACTCTAGTGCCCATAGGGAGTACTCTGTCCGGCACCATCAAGAAACCATTCCAACATTCGCCTACCGACTAGGAAAAACCACGAAAAACTCATTTTGATGAGGGTGGTCGACAAAAATGGAACCCTGGACCTCCCGTATGCCTTACACGTCATCGGGAAACCATCTCGCTCGGTTGTCACATGTTTTTGTTTGCTGCTGAAACATAAAACTCAAAAGCAATTTCTTTGTAAAGAAAGTATAAATGTTATGCGCCCAATTCTTCGATCAGTAACTAAGAAAATTGCATAACCAAGGTTACAGATCCGACAATGGTGCCATGCATTAGCAGGCAAACGGCCAAACTAATTATCATTATAGCAAAGGAGCGGAAATTGACTCATCTTGATTTTCTATGAACTCAAACTTTCAATGAAAGCCAACGCCCAATACATTAGAGGTGTGTGAACGGCTGACATTCTTAACACGATCGGCCCCTACTGTGAAGCTTTCTTTTAAATAAAACCATTTCCCAGTGTTTATATTATTATTATTAATTATTATTATTATTATTATTATTATTATTATTATTATTATTATTATTATTATTATTATTATTATTATTATTATTATTATTATTATTATTATTATTATTATTATTATTATTATTATTATTATTATTATTATTATTATTATCATCATTATTACAATAAAACCTCTTTAACCCGGAGTCTGGATAACCAGTTTTGAAATACAAAATTATGATGTTTAGCTTAGTAAATGAAGATTTGTTTTACAGATGATAAATTTATATTCTCAGTAGCTACATTACTCGACATCTCTTACCAGCGGGCGAATTCACTGCATTCACCCCACCTGCTTGGGATCATGTTGGAAGACAAACTTTGATAAAGTCATGGAAAAAGTTGTGGCCTGGTGTGGACTTGCCAGAAAACATGATTGAAGAAAAAGCAAAAAAAGTGTGAAAGAAGATTTTACAGATATCGATAGCTGTTCCTATGTTGACGAAGAAGATATTAACAATGACGAAGGTTATACACCGATTACAGAGAAAGGCATTATTGCATCATTCAATGCTACTGGAAATGAAGAGTATTCAGATTCAATGTTGATGAACCAGCTGTGGTTATGACTCACGAACATGCAGTAGCAAACATGGAGAAATTATTGCTTTATTTCAAGAGAAAGCTAAAACTCTGCCAAATGAACTTCTAATGTTAAAGCGGACGTGAGATCGCGCTGCTCGTAAGCGATACACGAAACTGAGACAGCAGAAGCTCACTGCCTTTTTAACTACCAACTAAGTTATAGCTATACTGCGTACAGTACAAATACGAGGCATGTTTTCTTAAGTACCGTTTTGGAATTAAAAAAAGACGTGCATAGATATCGCAATAATTTTATTTTTACATGAAAGCCTGTACCTTAATCTACTTTTCTACATAATTTCCGTGAATATTGAGGCACTTGTCATAACGTGGTACCAGTTTTTGAATACCCTCCTCATAAAATTCTGCCGCCTGGCGTATTAACCACTGTATCACAACTGTTTTGACTTCGTTATCGTCTTGAAGACGCTGACCACCCAGATGTTTCTTCAAGTGCAGGAACAAATGGTAGTCGCTGGGCGCCAGATCAGGGCCGTATGCAGGATGATCTAGAGTTTCCCATTGAAAAGATTTGATGAGACCTTTGGTCCGATTAGCCACATGTGGACGGGCATTGTCATGCATCAAAACGGTACCCTTACTCAACTTGCCACGTCTTTTGTTCTGGATTGCACGGCGCAGATTGTTCAATGTCTCAAAATAAGACGCTGCATTGATTGTCTCATTACGAGGCAGAAACTTCACTAGCAATATTCCTTTTCTGTCCCAAAAGACTGAGCACATGATTTTCCGGGCAGAAATTGTTTGCTTAAACTTCACTTTTGTGGGTGATGATGAATGTCGCCATTCCATGGATTATTGTTTCGATTCTGGTGTGACGTAGGCCACCCATGTTTCGTCACCAGTAACAACTTGGTCTAAAAAATCTTCAACTTCATTGTGATACCGCTCAAGGAAAGTTAATGCATTGCCTAAACGTTGGGTTTTGTGCAAATCCGTCAACATTTTCGGAACCCAACGTGAACACAATTTCCAGTACTTCAAGTTCTCGGTCACAATGCGATACAAAACACTACGAGAATATTGAGGAAAATAGTCGCACAATGATGAAATTGTAAAGCGTCTGTTTTCTCTCACCTTTTCGTCCACGTTCTGTACCAAATCTTCAGTAACGACCGAAGGACGCCCACTCCGTTCTTCATCATGCACATCTGTGCGGCCATCTCACCCATTTCCTTATCATTCCATCACTCATAATGTTTTGTCCGTAAACTTCACAGACCTCACGATGAATATCGATCGGTTTTACGCCTTTAGCACCAAGAAATCGTAGAGCAGCCCGTACTTCACAATCGGCGGGACTCACGATTGTCGGAGGCATCTTAAACACTCAGTAACCAAAGTATACAATAAAGAATCAGACTGTAATGGCGTCAGTGCGTAGACAAGAGAGGTAGGTAACCAGCGCGCATGCGCGGAATGCCGACCGTAGCGCTGCGGCGGCGGAATCGCAAAACGGCACCGACTTAAAAAAACATGCCTCGTACGTAAGCAATTACAGTAATACAGTGTATATGTTTATGTGTCAATAGTAATATCTAAACTCATTAAAAATAGTTTGTGATTCGCATTTTTTCTCCGTCATTCGCCGAGGCTCTACTGTATTATTAGGGATCACTTAGGTCCCTGGAATCAATTGAGAAACCAGAAATCCTGACGGTCTGAGGTCCTTAACACACCAGCTTATTGACCACATGGCGCCCCATGTACCCTTGTCCCGAGTATGGGAGGACTGAAGGAGACAGACTACTGAAA
The DNA here is from genome assembly GCA_030765055.1 of Mantis religiosa. Taxonomy (NCBI): domain Eukaryota; kingdom Metazoa; phylum Arthropoda; class Insecta; order Mantodea; family Mantidae; genus Mantis; species Mantis religiosa. The sequence continues at coordinate 98,641,033 of CM060952.1, forward strand.
AGAACGTATTACTATTGCGAGGGGCTCAAGTATGCTGCGATAACTGGATTATTTGTGGCATCTCAAAGTCGGGGAAAAGAATATGATAAATGAATTTGTTTTCTCTTTATTTTCCCTTTACTTGGAAATGTTTTCATTATTTTTATTTTATTACTTTATTAAAAATCCACTGCTTAACCATATGTTAGCAAGACTGAAATACTATTTTGCTGGTGGTTAATTAATCTGTCATCTTTATTTTCAAGCCCATACACAGGCAGGCCTGTACAGTTTATATACAATAAATAGGACTCCAGAAGGTAGCTAAAAATCCTAGCAACCAAATTTCCAATTTTTATTATGCAGATATACTGTGGCGTTTTTCAGGATTTGTCATTTTGTTATGTTTAGCACACTTTTACATTTTACACTGCACCAATCTTTTGAACCTTTTCATATTTTCAGTTACACCCATTTAATTGAGCAAATTATTTGGCATGATCTTGAATTTGTGATGAAAAGACGTTTTGATATGACGCAGAAAAAACAGTCGTCAGGAATTATCAACGTTTTTACTGAATTTCCTCAGTTTTTAAGACCAAAACGCTTTATTTCCCTGTTCACTTTAAACATGAGTGATGTCAATGTCAGTTATTATATCGAAAATTTCATTAAATTGAAACTATTAAAAACAGGTTGTTAAAACATATCAATATGCATCGAGTAGTTCAGGAATCTGCCTTGGAGAATTTTAGTTCGGATTTAAATAATTTGAACACCTAGACTGGCTATTTTTCACTTTCTCTATCAGCAATTTGTAGTTAAGAAGGAATTGCATTTCACAAAAGCAATTTCCTTTAAGAAAAATGGTCGTTATGTGTGTGTCTGTGAATGGAAATGGGAAGTCTTCGTTCTTTTATTTCCTGGCCATGCAAAGCCATCACATAACGGCTAGCTCTTAAAAGATTGCTATGCCCCTTAAACTCCACTATATTCCCCTTACAGCTACAATAAAATTAGCGATAAAATGCTGTTATCTTAATTAAGATGAAGTAGAGGAGTAAAGGTATGTAAGAATAGTGTGTACAAGAGTAGAGAAAGTCATGTGCTATATAATACGATTTTTGTTTAATGCCCGTTTCTACTGCCTACTTAATCAAAGGGTGGAAAATGGGGATACATAAAATGAAATGGTTTTTGAGAAAAGAAATGTGAGAAGGAAACTTTGCAACTTTAAGCTTTATCTACTATTGCTAACAGCTGTAGCATACTGTAGAGTAAACTTCCTCTAAAAGATGAGATACAGTTCACCATTTACTCCACAAACAATGGAGTTTTGATTTTTTTACACCTTTGTTGAAGTGGTGCAGCATTGGCAGTAGAAAATGGGGATAATATCCTACGTATTACTTCCGCAATAGTAGTATTCAGCCCTACATGATAAAATGTATGTCAAATTAAAGATGCCGAATAATAAGACGCACAAAACTTAACTTTTTATTTTTGTTACAGTCTCCGCTTAAATCGTACATCGGCGACAAATGACATCATTTTGTCTAGAGACATCATTGCTAGTGACGCCTGACTGGCGTTGCTGTGGCACGATCGGTGATTAATACCACAAAAATTAGAAAGGTCACCTTCTTGTATTCCCTAAGCAGGTAATACGCATGCATTCCAAATGTAGAGTGAGGATGTCTCAACCACGTGACCTGGGAACGTAATTCCTGGTCGAGGTGCTGGCACATAAAATTCTTGGGCGTGACCTCGGAAGGATAATAATTCTGCATTTAGGACATCCATTTTCTCAAGTAATGTTTATGATCTGCATTGGCAGAATTGGCATTGGTCTCCAGAATAAGTATGTGCAGAGAATTTTATGCATTTCCTCGCCTACACGTGTGTGTGTGTGTGTGTGTGTGTGTGTGTGTGTGTGTGTGTGTGTGTGTGTGTGTGTGTGTGTATGTGTGTGTGTATGTGTGTGTGTGTGTGAGAGAGAGAGAGAGAGAGAGAGAGAGAGAGAGAGAGAGAGAGAGAGAGAGAGAGAGAGAGAGAGAGAGAGAGAGAGAGAGTTAATAACCATGTTAATGTGTTCTTTAAAGGACTGATCCTTAAGTGTGTATTAAATGGGGCAGCATATAAAAATATATAATAAAAATAATGAAATATTTGTGCCCTTTTGGGAAAAAAAAAAGATGTCATAGCCGGTGTGCCGGAATTTCGTCACGCAGGAGTTCTTTTACATGCTAGTAAGTATTATTAACATTGGGCGTCGCTTTTAAGTACTTTTACACATTTTTACAAACCTCTGCCCCTGATATGAATCCCTAATAATAGAATCAGTAAACCAGCGCCTAACTAGCTGAACCATATACTATTTTTTGAAGTAACGTCCTCCAACTTTAAGTTATATCGGCCGATGAATGAAATTGGTGAAATGAAGCTCAAATGAACCCAGGATTCATAGAGCTTAGAGTCACCCGACATTCATCTTTATAGATAAGGGAAAAACCAAGAAAAAGGTTATCCAGATAACTCGTTCTGACTCAGGAGCTTTTGAAAGTGAGGCAGACTCGCTAGAAATGGGATGAACATCCTATATATAGTAGATACTGCTGGAAATGAGACCTTTTGAACACTTTATTTATAATTTCATTTCCTGTTACAACAGTAGTATATATTATGGAGAAAAATTGTTCAATAAGCCAATAATGAAACTCTTCCCATAATAACCAAACTTTTTGTATAAAGCAACCGCAATTGATGTAATAAAATATATCTTTCAGAAGAAATTAAAAAATAACGTATTGCCTTTAAATGTTCCTTCGATGAGTCACAACCCTGTACTTATGACTAAAAATTGTTTCTTATTTGTTTGACTTTTTGTTGTTATTTTTTCTTCATCTTCTACTTCTTTTTTAGCAAACCTTATTTTTTAAATATTAAATACGAGTGTTCGAGAATTTGCTTAAAAATGAATTAGCTTTTGACAAAAGATCTCTTGACATATAGAATCATTTTACTTGCTCAACCAATTACCAGTTTCCCATTTATCCCTTATAATATTCATATGAAATCCGACTCTTCTATCCACGTTATTTTTGCAACACAGTTTTCATAAAAATGATCTGAATTCAAGCAATTTGTATGAGTTACATATGGAGAAAACCTTCAACTGTTCAATGAAGGAACTGAGGAATAAGTTTAGTCAGCGACATGAAGGAATGACTCTTGCAAAGGAAATGAAAAAAAATCGACAAATGACAAGCGTTTTTACCAGCATATGAAAACGTAACTGTATGACATGAATTATTTCGAAACAGCTAACTATACTGAAATAAAAAGTGTTAGGTTCACATGACTTCAATACCCTCTTCTATTAAATATTTCTACAAGAGTTTCTTCTTCTATTTCAATACACATTTTCTAGTAGGTGCAAGAAGAATATAGAAAGCCCAAGCGAGAGTAAAAAATCGGAGTGCTATATACTGACTTTGAAAGTCCATGCTCTTTGAATAAAACCAATTACATTTAGAAATTTGTTATACATAGGTATTTTGGATGTTTTATCAACATCTACATTTATTATGGATTACAGTTACATCAAAGCATATAAAATATGCTCAGAGAACGTCAAAGCTCACTCACAGAAAATTCAAAATATGCATGTGTCACGCAAGTATGTTAAAACTTATTACATATTATTAAAAAATTGTTTTAATTATTTTACGAAAAAAATTAAATATTCCACGTAGAGTCTAGTTTGATATGTGAGAATTTTGTTGGAGAAATTGAACTTAATACCAAGTTTGCTGCCCCAACTTCGGCAGTCAAAAATTTTTCCTCTAAAACATTTTATTTTTATCCAGGGGTTCTCGAAACGTGATTTCCATTTAAATATTGATATCTCAATTGTTTGACAATATACATACTTGCTCTACTTAGCATAAACAAATGGTAGTTTATAGAGCATATGTTACAAATCACACACTTTAGTGAGCCCTACATTTTTGGAGCTCATGTCTCTTAAGTTTTCCTAGCTCGCTCTCTCGTTCTCTCTCTTGCACCCTCAGATTTTTTTTTTTTTTTCAGTTCAGGAGATAAAAACAAGAATTAGTAGTAGTTATTGAAATATGAAATGAAATATAATGCTAACAAAAATATCAGAATTCGAAACAATTTGAACCACTATATGCTTTGGTTTCTGTAACTCCCTTTTTTAAATAACATCACGTAGTACAAATAGTATGAACATATGTATTACCATTTGAATGATTTTCCAAGCACGAGGCGTACACCTTGTTTTTTAATTACATCAATCCCACTAAAATATTTTAGTTGCAATACAATATTTACACGAGACCATTGGTTAGTTAATGTTATCTATATTATCACGCGATTTATACACTACAGCATCGTTCATTGTAATACTTTGCGATTCAATGTTAGCCGAACTACTATTAGTTTTTAAATGGAATAATTTTTGTTCTTGAACGGTACTAGGCGAGCAACCAATGAAAGTCCTGCGGTGTTGACATAGTGGGGTGTGTGGAGCGCCAAGAAATTCCATCTCTAATAAATACTGTTTCTACTAAGACAAAAATTCAAATTTTGCAAAAAGCTATCCAAGAGGCATGTAGAGAGTAACATTTCCAACATAGTCGTAAAAATACCCAATTTCTTAGTTCAAATAGTTTTCATATTACCATTAAATAAAATACCAATATACTATAACGACGACTCGTGAAGTAAGCACTGAAATGATCATCATTATTGGTTGGTATATAGGATGTACATATACCTGTAATTACTCAGAGCTGAAATGTAAACTAATGACAAAATATGCTAAAAGAATTACTTTAAACAAGTCAAGGTGTTTGTTAAATTCAAGATAGAGCCAACAGCTGACTTCCTGTTAGCATGTAGAACGTAATATCTGCAGATCGTGAGTTCTCACGAGACGGAGTTTATTTACTCTAGAGGGTTCAAATCAAAATTATTCAGTTGTATTTGCATTTTAAAACCAGGGGAAAAGATGCACAAGCTGATCCACTTGCAATTAAAATGAGACACGAGCCTAGCCCCTTACCACTACCAGTACAATGCAGTTGAGTTAGTGTGGGCTCAAATAATACGTGGGGTTGCAAAAAGAAAAGTGACTGCCGTTGAACGACTTATTCACGAAGAAATTGTCAAGGTAACAAAACTGACAAAACTGCGTGAGACACGTACAAAAAACTACGAGCAGATGACTTTTATAACGAAATAGGATGTGACGACATTTTGGAGCCTATCACCATAAATTTGCAAGGCTCGGGCGATGAAGATAGTGACAATGTCAAATTGTCTCTTGACGTAATGACATTCACAGCTATATGGATGAACACTGGGAGTTACTTTGGATTAGAGTAATTCGTAAACTATAATTATAATTAAAGCATTAAAAATATGTACCTAAAATGTGAATATCCTGTTCCAATTTTGATTTTAAGATCAGCGTTATTGTAAAAGTTTAGAAAATTCAGTTTGGGTTCCCTTACGACTATAATAGCGCCAAGAAGAACTGCATGCTCTAGGATAGTGTGAGAGAGAGAGGGAAAAGAATATGAAAAGATTGGGGGTAACGAGGTGGCAACGCTGAGCATGCGAACGCATTTCATTCGCTGAACCCCACAACTCTTTCCATTTGAAAAATATAACGGTGAATACCACTAACGCTGATCACAGTAAGATTGCTCTAGAAACAAAAGAATAAATGCAAGTTATATCAATCTGTTGGCCCGCCTCGGTTGCGTAGATGGTAGCGTGACTGCCTCACGTTCAAAAGGTCCCGAGTTCGAATCTCGGTTAGGATGAGTTACCTGGATAAGGTTTTTCCGGAGTTTTCCCTTATCGTGATAGACGAATGTTGGGTATTGTGGCGCTGTTCGAACGGTTAAACTGGATTTATCTTTGGTAATAGATACCTCTCAGATAAAGCACTGATTACTCCACGTGGAGTGAACATATATCTGTCATTTGTGATTTCTGCGAATTCCATTGGCTGAAGTGATGCGTTCATTGGTGTTTAGCACACGACCCGGAAGCGCAGCAGATCACCTCTCATTCTTACAAGAATAATCATTGCGCTATCTGAGAGGTTTCTATTAACAAAGTAAATCCATGGTAACCGTTCGGGCTGTGGGACTTTAAGCTCCATGGACCCCGGACTCATTTGAGCATCACTTCACCCATTTCATTCATCGTCCTATATGACTTAACGTTGGAGGACGTAAATTACTACAAACAATATCAATCTGTTACACCAACAGAATATACAGATTAACCGGAATCGAGAATATCGGCAATTTGTTCTGAATAAACGGCAATTCCGAAGAAAGTCTGTTTTCTTTGAAAATTCTTGGTGGAAAAGATAATGTAATAATTTAGAATTGTTATGAAAATTCTACTTAACAATCACATCATATTCAACTGCTCAGCGTGATATTTCAATATAATTAATTACTAATTATATTGCTGATGAAATTCTGCTAGTAATAATAATAATAATAATAATAATAATAATAATAATAATAATAATAATAATAATAATAATAATAATAATAATAATATTCACTACCTTGGCAATATGACCCTGATAGTTAAAATTAAGTAGTCGCGTATAAATTATTTCAAGTTACCGTGTTCTCCTACGACAGCGACCATTCGTTAGCGAATGTATTTTAGATTGCGAACATCTTCAATGCCTGGCACATTTCGAGATGACAGAACACAATTATGGAAGGAGTTTACAAGAAAGCAAACTCAATATTGGTGAACTTCATTAAACACGAGGACGATTATATTTTAAAGTCAACTCTAATGATCAATTAAGATCCGAATGAAAGAAAACGAGAGGCACCAGGAAGAATGCAGCAAGCTTGAAAGAGGTCTACAGAATTATAAATGCTAAGAGAAATTACATTTACATGTTTTAATAAGAAAATAAGCAATTATGCAGCAATCCAAGCTAAATTAATGGGTAAGTACCTGAAAATCGGAGAAGAAGAAGTGGGAGCAAAGAAAACGCCGATAATAAGGTTTTATTGTGTTGTGTTTACCACTGCCATTAAGGTAAAAATACCAACATTATAAAAACGCATTACCGTACCGTTTTCCACGTACAAACAACAAACAACGTAATGAGAAGTAATGACTACTTGCGGGACTTCAAACCTAGTTTTTACAGAGTACCTACCTACTGTATATTTTATTTGTCTTTTGTGGTATTTACAGGCCATACTTACACACTTCCTGTAACTGAAACCCTAAAACTAATTAGAATGCGTAAAATGCTCAGTGCAATACTGGCCATGATATGTATAAAAAACAGAAATAAGAACCTTTAAATACTAGTAATATGGCTTCTTTCTGTCACATATGTTCAAATTATTGCTGTGTTAAACCAAAGAACGCGGCGTCCTAGGATGTAAACAAATTTCTAATTCATATTTTACAAGGATTAAGGGAATGCAGCGCCGAAATAGGCTAAAAATATGGGAAAAAATATTTTTGAGCTAATAAAATACTCTGAAACTTATAGTATCATAATCCAACTAAATATATGAGTTTCAGGCATTTAAATACCCTCACATGACAATTTAATACATTTGAAATTAGCGGGCAAAGTTTCTAGTGGAACTTTGTGTGTTGGTATGATGGTTATTTCTTACAATATGTGACACCATGGAAACAAAACTCTGGCTACAAACATTGAAAGCAAATAATAATGTTTATATTTTTGCTTTTGTGTGAGTTTCTAACGGTCGGGATTTTCTTGTGTTTCTGTTAAACTACATATTTTTATGTATAATTGATGACTTTTAGTGTGCCATTTAACATTTAGAAAGGTATTTTATACAGTAAAACGTGCATATAACTGTTAAATAGGTTATAGTTAAAAACAACTGACCTGTTGACTGTGTACATAGGATCATGAATACGCTAAACGATACATGGGAAGAAACACATAAACATAACACAATAGGAACATACTTGAGGCCTGGTGTGGTAAGAAAACTAATGCCTGTGTACCAAAGGCTGACATCAGATCAAATCCTAAGGAGATGTACATTGGGTAAGACACAAAATGCAAATGAAAGTTCACATAACATGATACGGCATAATTGCCCAAAAGAAATATTTGTTTCAAAGAAGAGACTTCAGGTTGCTATGACATCAACCATCAGTGAATTCAATTTTGGTTGTTCTGCCTCACTCAAGGTACAGTCAGACATAATGGACACAGATTTCACCAGCATCTCTAAAAATTAGCCAATTGAAGGACCAATTACGCTTACTTCATTCAGAAATTTCTGCGAAGGTAACTTCTAAAACATCCAGAAGGAAACTGAAATTGAAGAACACTGCTGCAGAGCAGAGAAGGAAGAGGCAAGAGGGTTCAACTTATCTACCTCGAGGGTTTTAGTCTATTTCAAAGCATGTAGCTGAGAAGGAAAATGTTTTGGATTTTAAAATTTGATTTACTCAATTATAGATTTTTCAACATCTTTTGTCATTCAAAATGTTCCGCACGATGCAGTTTTGATTCAGTCCCTCTAAAATGTTCAACACATGTTTTTAGAAAGCAAACAAAGGCTTCTATTATATGAATTTTCAATATTCATTATATTTTTAAAGTTATTGATATAATTTTTGGCTTGTTTTGTTTCCTCCATACCTATTTTTTCCCCTCTGTAACTAAAGGCAGTATAAGAAATGCATATGATAGATCTTTTCTTCATAACTATCTGAATAGTTTAGAAATAGAAAAATTAAAAATTTGAAAATTTTCATCACGTGGAGGGGTTAGAATTTTGCCCAAATTTTGAACTTCACAAATTAACTACTCAAAAAATATTTAATATATAAAAACCAAATTTTGAATTGTGTCCACTGTGCATCAGAAATAAGTGGTAAAACTTTCAGCAAGATTGGTTGAAAATTGCTGGATTTGGGGTTTTCGGTGCTGCATCCCCTTAAAGGGTCACAAAACTTCTCGCAGCCACAGAACGCCAATAAGATAGGCAATTTACCGAATGAGTGTACTTCAAATTTTCGTTCATTATTGCATCTTAGCATCCATTTACTAGTAGTACTGGCTGCTTGAGGATGACCGTAAAATCGTTAAAAGACCTCCGTAAAAATTGGCCTTTCAATTTGCTGTCCAACTAAACCTTCAGCGGAATATTAAGATTCGAGCCTCAGTAAATATTTTTCATGGCACTTTTTTTTTGGCAATATATATGAGCAAAATATTGTCAATGATAGCACAGAATGCTGCAACTATAAAATATCAGTTAGCCGAAATATTTTTTCCGATTATTTCGACTATGAGTGAATAATGTGCATAAACAGTTACTGAAACTAAGAACATTCTTTAAAAATGTAAATCATCTTTAAAAACATGAATGACCAACGTGGGGGTCTTGAAATCTCTGCATAGCATTCTACACCTCTCTTAAAATAGACTACCGTTTATTTTCTCCAAAAGCAGGTTATAATGCGTTGCAAAATAAAAACTTCTGACTTGACTTTTCTACCTACTTTAAGCTCAAAACGTTTGCACGAATGGTTTCATTACAAAGGAAACACAGGAGGCTGAGCAATATATATATATATATATATATATATATATATATATATATATATATATATATATAGAGAGAGAGAGAGAGAGAGAGAGAGAGAGTGAGAGAGAGAGAGATGCTGGCATTGAAATTCCATTTCGGCAACAACGCGAGAAACGAAAGATGAATTACCTAACGAAATAAATAATAAATAACTATTATATATTTTAACGAACCTACAAGATTTTAGCATTAAGTTTTCGTCTCTTATAGTTTAACAGTTATTCAAAGTTATACACCTATTCATAACTAAGAGCATTTGAAAGGATATTTGCAGAAAATTCAAAATATAAATTATATTTTTCGCGTAATTCTTAAACGTATGGTACTTTATTCAAATAGTTTGAAACATCTTTTTTTTTGGGGGGGGGGACAGGAATATTTGTTCACACAAAGGGTAATTTGTTATTTTCTTGGAAATCTTAGAAGATGGAGTCAAACAGCTTCCAATTTGCTCCATTTTTTATTTATGCTATTAAAAACATGCACATGTATTTCTTTTAGTAAAAATCCCTTTTTTTATTCGCAGCTCAATACATGTATTTCTAGTGAAATAACTAATTCAAATTTTTAGAATAGAATGAAATATAAGTATATACTAGGGAATTTAAAAGTGACAAAAATAGGGAATATTTATCTCGCTTATGCCATTTAGTTTCATCTTACCCTTTTGTTTTCTTAACGTCGTCCATTTTTAATGCTTCAAAATCCATTCAAATTTGGTTCCAAACTATTTAGGTAACTTTTAGTCTATTTTTAAGCATTTTCACGTTTTAAAATTCTCTGGGTTAATTTAAATTTGCAATTAAATGTTCTCCATTCAACTTGGTGACAGCAAAATAGAAACACTTACTATGCAAAACATGTACTAGTATTTATTTTAATTAAAATTAATAAACACCTGCAAAGTAACTTTGTCTTTATTAAATTAAAAATTAAAATACGAGAGATGTGATAATAGGAGTTTTCCATTGGGTAATAATCAATTTTGGTTAAAAATCAAAGATGATTAGAAATAAACAACGCGTTGATTCCTCAAAAATTGCATTTTTTATATTTTCTAATTGTTTATGAGGTAGTAGTTAATAAATAACATTTTGGAACTTCTAAGTTCTTCACACTCCAGTTAGTAAGTCGTTATTCCATTTGCCTTGAAGGAGTAAGGAAGCTTTCTAACGTTTAACATTCCTGTGTTTCTTTAAACAGCATCGTCATCTTGGCAATTAGAAATGAATGGGAACAAGCGGTAGGTATGTATCCGCAGGATACGCTCTGAAGAGTAAACGGAAACCGCACACTGGTCGGAGAGGGAAGTCAAACCAGATTATCTATATGCAATGCACGTGTAGTTAATACAATCAGCGAATTAATACGTCCACCATATTGTGGCCTACATGGCTGACACAGCTTCCTTTTGTTTCTTAAAACGAACAAAAGTTTTCTTTTGAATGTTGTTCTTTCTACCGTTAACTTAAAATCATTATTTGAACGCAAACGCTGATTTCGAGGTCGCCTACATATTTGTGCGTGAGTGTGCTCTGTAACTAAAAAACTGACGTGACACATCAACATTACTTTCTCTACCAATGGCAAATTTTCATACATCTATTATATAGGATGCGAAAGAATGTGTACAAGATTCTACAACAGAATGCAGTACCAAAATTATTTAGAGGTTGGAAACATGAGGTCGCAGATACGATATATAAAGATGAGCATTGCATTAGAATAATAACACTGGGCAACAAAAACATAATTTTTGAATGTTTCGAACACTTCACGAGGCAATTCCTGCTAATTTTGGGTTGAGAAAAACAAATATAACAATGAAAAATTTGTATTAGCTCTAGTTTCTATGATCTACACAAGGTGGAAGTATTACATATTCAAGGATTGAGAGAAAAGGATACATTTTAATTGCATACATGCTAACAACAATGAAAGTGCATTTGATTTTTTTAAACTGGTAATTACCTGCTAAGAGTTCTAAATTGTTGGGAAAATACTTAGCAGATAGTCGTGTCTGAAGAGAATCATGTGGTGGCTTATTCACTTCGTCGTCTTTTAGCTTGCCTCTTGTGATGGAGTTCCGCAGAATCCCTATACAAAGACCAACAGTAATCTGCAAGCATTACTTCATTCCACGGTCCTGATATCTTTGTTCCATAACAGGAATGTCCTCATGGAATCTCTCCCCATGTTCATCACTAACAGCTCCACAACTAGGATGGAAAAAGTCTAGGTGGGAGTGGAGAAAATGGATCTTAAGGGACATGTTGCATCCAAGGTTACGGTATTTTTGCAGGAGCACTGTTACCAAATGCTTGTAGTTGTCATCTCTTGTTGCCTAAAAATCCATGAACAACACGCTTGAAGGCTTCCCAAGTTTCCTTTTCTTTCCCCTCCAGAACTTGGACAAATACAGGATCCTTTACAAGTTCTCTTATTTGTGGTCCGACTAAAATGTCTTTCTTAACTTTTGCATCACTGTATTTCCAAAATTTTTCTCTGATGTTATTTGACAGGTATGCCAACTCCCAAAAAAAATCCCCCAAATTTAAAATCTTAACTCTAAAAATAAAATGTCATTTTATTTTCAAAACAAGAGTTAATATATCATTTTATGGTGATTTTTTAATTCAGCAGATGGAAATATATGTAAATTCACCATTTTTAAGCCTGAAACATTTTTATTGTTGCCCAGCGTAATTGAAATATGATTTGATTGATTTTTCTTCTAATTTCATATTTACAGTGATTTTGCTGCTTTCCATCCTAAATTCCCTCTATAAATTTTTATGAAACACTATCTCACACTCCAAGAATCCCAAGCTTGCCTGCCATACCCAATCTGACAACCTTGGATACGTTCACCCCTCACTAGCATGACCGTACGAATTTTCCTGAGAACTAGCCGTCGCTATTTACCTTACATGTCATCATAACCCGAGCCAAACGTACTCAAATTATTGCCAAACCTACAACCCCTTAACATTTAATACAAATTCACAAAATATTCATATTTAATTTTATTATACGTATTAATTTATCAATGCATCCATACTTTCTGAATCAAAACAGATAAGCGGTATTACGTCACGATTTCCTGTACCGTTCGGTAATACTGAAATGCAGCAGTTGAGTTTCTGGCAGTGGATGAGTTCGAATAAATAAAGATGCAAACATCGCCGCGTGAAGTCATACGCGCACAAAGAAGAACATTAATATTCAATGTGTTATTGTTTTGTGAAGATTTTAATTATTCCGTTAAATAATGCTATAAAAAGACAGCAACAGCAGTAAGAAAAGGTGAATGAATTGTGCATGACATAGCAAAAGAGGTTCAAACTTCAAAGTGTACGAGAGAAAATACTTTCAACATCTGGTAAACATCATCCACATCCAAAAAGGTTCGAACTCGATGTGTTTAAAAAATGTATTGTACGCAGAGATTCTTTTCTCGAGTTTTACGAACAGAGAAGAGAAATTCCTACAGTAAGTAAACTCATGAAAGGTAAAAAGGCACATTCTAGATGAACTTAAAGGCAGGGATATCGATTTCGCAAGTGCTATGCTGATGTTTTGATGGTCGGACTGTACTGTACTATATCCCCGTCTTTTCTGACGCCTATACACCGAGCCATGCTACACCAGCGATCTACCAAAACAACTGCACTCATTCTATAGCCAGGTAATAAATACATGCAAACGACAGCCTTGAACGAAATACTGATAGTCTGCATCAGAATTCTGCAAATCCATTGCCTTAGGCTTAGGCTGTGTGTACGTGCAAGAACACAAGTTTCCGAAACTCCTGTCACACGTGGCATAAAGGAGACATGGTTGGTTAACACTAGCCATGTGTAACGACCAAATCGGTATTTCCATATCAGAATAACAACGTATGGGCACACATAATTCAGTTACGGATCATTAAATTGAAAAATCTTTCCAGATTACAAAACCTAGGTATATGACAGAGACTTTCAATTAACTTGAAATTGTTTCAGCATGAATTGTCGCACATAAACTGAGGAACCATTCCAATTGCTTTCCAATTAACTGTGTTTATTTTCGAAATTAAAACTGCGTAAAACGATAAACATTGCCTGTTAGCGCGCCGAACATTCGCAACAACTAATTTTTATTTACAATGTGTCGAGTTTGAAAGCATTGAATGTTTACAGTTCATTTTCTACCCACTATCGTATATCTGTACATTTCTCAAAAATACTCCCTAAATACTGTTCTTTTTTCTATTTTATGTTAATCGGCATAAACGTTTTTGGAAATTGCTTCGTTAAACATTCTTCTGTAAATGAAAAGGCATATAGGAAAGCTACGCGGTAGTTCAGATGTTTAAAAGTGAGTTACTATAGACTGGCTTTAAAATGATGTAACTTCTGCATAGCCAAAATGAATGTCAATAGTCAATACCAAACAAGTTTTAATAAACTGTGTGCCTTACTTTATTATTATTATTATTATTATTATTATTATTATTATTATTATTATTATTATTATTATTATTATTATTATTATTATTATTATTATTATTATTATTATTATTATTATTATTATTATTATTATTATTATTATTATTATATTATTATTATTATTATTATTATTATTATTATTATTATTATTATTATTATTATTATTATTATTATTATTATTTAAAAGTAAAATCAAATTATACCAAATTCGTTCTGAATGAAGAAGACTCCAAAAGCTCTAGAAAATTCAATATGCAACTCATTAAGCATAGAGTACTTTTGTTTTTTGTTAAAACCAAAAATAAACGTAACAATTCCAAATGAAGTGCACTTTGAGGGAGGGTTGTCTTGAAGACTTTAATTCAACGCCCTGGGAAAGCTTAATGCCAAATTTGGCATTTATCCCACTTTTCATTGTTCACTTTAATATCCTCACAAACACGCACGCACGAGACCGCAAGGACCTTACCCCCCCCCCCCTCCCTAAAGTAATTTCGATTGGAGTATCTAAACGTTTAATTCCAGTGAAATTTCCATATAGCATTTCTGAATGGCATACAGCTAGATGATAAGGTAAAAAAAATGTGATGCTGAAGAATTCTTAGTAAACGAAAGTTGCTTACTTGGGTCAAATAGATCTAAACAAATATCAACACTGGGATATTTCTTGCTACAGATGAGCAAACATTAAGCATACAAGACAGATAAAGGCATTCTAAGATATAAACTTTTATGGCGGTTTGTCTACCTACATATGATAACGCCTCACAGGACCAAAATATATGAAACGAATTTAACACAGGGAAAAAATTGTTTTAAGTAAATATCTAGAAAACTTCAGAATCATAACAGCACATACACCCCAATATAATCTAAGTTCAATGTAAATTTGTACATTTTTCTTAACAAAAACCATTTTTATTAAAACACGAATTTATGCTTTCCATCATTTATATACTGTGAAGTAAATTACAATTGGCCATCCAGGGTGACTTGAGGTAAAGAACACAAGAATTTGGATTATCCTTCTCAACATATGGGTTCGTAAATAAACAGGTGCTTTGAGGGGTTTTACGTTGTCAACTGCAATCAATAAGCAATTTAGATGTATAGGTTTCAGAGACAAGTTTATCACTGTCATCACATACGATTCGTTTAAACAGTTCAATAAATTACAAATTTACGCCCTTAAATAGATCTTGTAGGATTAGCTGACTTCTTCTGTACGTATGCTTAAGAACGTCAAACATTCAAATCAAAATGCAATAATTACGAAATAAAATTAAAATAGCTGGATGCCTCCTACCCGACTGTTGTGATGTCTTCACCTCTGCGGGCGTCATGAATGGGTTGCAGCAGTGGAGAATGGGACGTGATTAGCGCCCAGTATCCCTCCCAGCTGGCGAATGCGAGCCGCCAATTTTCCCTCAAGTAGTTCAGCTACACTCCCACCGACGCTTTCAAAGTCACGTTCTAATATATAGCTTCATAAATGAAGGACACATGCCATCAGAGTGTGTGTTTCTTGTTCTCTCCAGGAAAAAGGAAGTAAGGAAAGATGGTTTTCTGTGGAAATATGAACTCCTGCTGCAGATAAATCTTTATACAGGAAAACTCAATGAAAACAGCTGACATAAGATATTTTTTCCCCTAGGACACCACAAATCAAAACTTTGTTTTAAACAGCCTAAAACCTACTTAAATGCCGGTTTGCTAATCCTTTTAATTATTAAGTAATAATACTTATTCATTTCATTTTATAATATAAAGCAAATAATTAAAAATAAAACCTTACAATGTTGTTACAATGCACCTATAATCATGGCAGATAAATTGGGAGTTAACGAGGTTTAAAATGTAACCCATGGCGTAACAGCCCGAAGTCGGCCTGAGCCTGCTAACCCAACCACCGGCCTCACGCCCACATATGCAAGGCAGAGGTGGGCGATCATCTAACCGATGCGGGGAGGAGATGTGACCAGCAACACGGCACCCCCAGCCGGAAAGTTGGCTTTCTAGACCAGGGTTCGCTACCTAGCGTAGCTCCTCAATTTCCTCACGATGCTTAATGGGCACCGGTCCCCCGGGACTTAAAATATGCACCCCCCCAAGTGTGGGATTGATCCCTACCGCCCTCCAGGAGCAGAGAACCAAGCACAGCGCTCAACATTATTAATGCCCAACTCTGTGATGGGGGGGTTATGTCTGCTTTACTTCTAGAGATCCGGAGTTCGAATCTCGGTCAGAACGAGTTATCTGGATGAAGTTTTCTCCCTTATCCTGAAAGATGAATATAGGGTAACTCTAAGCTCTATGGACACTGGACCCATTTGAGTATCATTTGTCCCATTCCATTCTCCGTCGGATATGACTTAACGTTGGAGAACGTTAAAAAAATACACCATCAAACTCATCAGTGTTTTCCAGTTCTATCATTTCAATTACTGACAACATGAATATATCGGTGACAAAAAATGTACTGAATTTCACTATCTTACAAGGGAACTATCACTATGCTCATACCTGTATTCGCTTGATGGCATAATTTCTGATCTATGTGGGCCTGTGTGCCAAGTGTCGGGTACAGAGTATATAGCTGGAAGTACCCGAATACTTAGGAACATATAGGTATAACAACACAGCATTTTACGGCAGGGACTGTTACCCTAACGTGTAGCGGCCTACACATGGCATACGTAAGGAGCGCCATCCCTCACACCTGACATGAGCTGAGGAGGGATGTCCAGCAGCTACTTGCGGCACGTATGGCACATTTCAGGCTTCAATTTTGGGCGTTGCGCTTCTACTCTACGTTGCAGCATATTTTTGGTGCACATGGTTTATATACAGCGGGCATTATACCATCAAATTTTCAGGAGCGTAGCGGTGAGAGTACGCTGATAGTTCTCTTGTTAGTTCGACGCTTAGGAACTGACTGTCCATATGGCTAGTAAAACGTCGACGAGGTTTATAAACAAACTAAGAAACACTTTCTGAGAGACACTGTGAAATCAAACTGGTGATTGAGAAGCATGGAGCCACAAAACCTAAAGAATTTAATGGCATGCCCTTTTCTCCCACTGGGAAAACATATTTACATGACTTTGCTCTAGTTCAAAGAAAATGCATATGCCATTCTGCTAGGAGCTACTGATTATGGTATTAAATAGTATGGACTACTTCTCCGTACCAAAATCACTACACATAGGTGGCATGTGCCCGTTGTACCTCTCTAACTGTAATATTACTCTGTTCCAGGCGCAGAGCAAAGGATATTTTCGACCTAACAATCCTTAGCATGGATTTCTTCGGAAGGGAAGTGGTCCAGTGTCGCTGATTTAGGCCACATAAAATAACCTCAAGAGTAGTAAAGAGACCTGTGAGCCAAATTAAGCGGTCTTTCACGGCCAATGTAGAAAGAGCGTCCATAAATAAAACTAAAGTTCATTTCATCCGTTGCTTCATACAGACACATAAGGAACCTAGCCACGTCTTTCTAGGTACTTTTCTGGGCTAGAGGACATTTGGAATATGTGTGTAGCACGCAAATAAAACGTTGCTTTTCCTTACAAAACGCAGGCAGTTTGTCCTCCTTATACACCGCATTTAACTTGGCATGAAAGTCAACCACTCGTGTGAAATTTTCCAGAACAATTACGTTTCGCACAAGCCGTTTTACTCTCAAGTTACAAAACATTTAAGTTGGTCTTCCAGAAGTGTGGCTGACGTCACTACACGTTGTGTATGTCGAGCATACAAGATAGCAAAGTAGTATACTGATATAGTGGTTCTAATCTGTTTCTGACGTCATAAAAACCAAAATGTTACTGTGCTGAAAATAACATTTAATCTCGTGAATGAAAATAAACAGCGCTGTGAACAAATTCTTAATGAACAAGTAGGTTCTTTGCTTCCGCTTTGTCTATTTCTAGGTTCCTCGTTATTATGCTCATCTATTGTTCTATGTTTAGAGGCTCCTTCGCGATGATGTATCATTCTTTTTGTCTTTCTAACCAATATAATATATAACCTAAATATAAATGGAATAACAAAAAACTTATACGCCTTTATTCGCTATCGACATCAACGAGATTTCACCGGAAATGTACGTATTGTGGCCCCCTGACTTCAAAATGCTGCTTAGAAAAAGGTGAACAGTGCGATTTAAAAACGAAAAGATCAATAAATACCAAACTTGGCACAAAAGTTCAGCATCTTCTAGGATGCAAAAAGAATTTTAAAAAAAGTACCACGCTCCAAATTAACCTTTACAGAAAAACTGTTCTGATATTCTCAAAAATTGCTTCAAATTTGAAGCAATTTTTTTTCCAACAATCATATTTGTACGACAAATAAAATGCGTATCTTGAATTTTCTGGGAACAGCCTGTAAAGCCGTCTTCAATTTGAATGAGTGTTCTATAACCTTAAAACGGAAATATAGATGTTGTTAAAGCAGACCGTTGTTTTCTTGTAGAATTAACCATCTGATATATTCTTTCTTAACGTTTTGAATGTTCAAATAGAAATATTTGCCCTTTTTTTGTCATAGGCATGTAAAACAACAATGAACGGAATTTCAACAGCGAACAGCTCCTAAAGGATTTGACGATGATTTGATTCTACTGTATTCCCCTATTCCCATTGTGTAAACAAGGAAGTATCTAATACATCTGTTTATCTCGACTAACACTATTAGAAGAATGGGCTTTTGTAAAAGTTTGTTTGAGAAAGTTACGTGAATGTAGCATGTTATTTTTTAAAACAAAGGTGTTGTGTTTTCTTCAGTGCGTTAGCCGTTTTAAAACATAGTCCATTACTACATTTTTCTATATTCTAACTACATTGTTAACATTTGGCTAACGATTCTAGTGATAAATAAAGTAAGTCTGGTAAATTTTGTGTTGTCATTTTGTCACTATATATACGCTAGGTTTCTTCCCTCCTGTCTGTCAGGAAGTCTAGTATTTTAAAATAAATGAGATTTTTTTTCCTTCAAAAAATTCCTGTTTATTCGCAATGTTCCCAGTGCTGTTATTGGAGGAAAGCTATATAAGGTTCCTTTAAAATTGTAGCATTCATGGATTCAGATTTGCATATAAACACAAAACTTCTCAATTCGTCTTCGTGACTAGGTTTTAGTCTTTTTCTTCCTCAGTTAACAAGAAGGAATCAATCACAAATATAGCCAATGTAGTTTCTTTGAAAGCTAGCAGAAAGATGTACCAGAAATAAAAATGTTCTTTGACATTGAAGAAGGGAAAAAAGACCATTACAGAGGAAAGCAACGGGCAGACCTAGGAAAAATGAATAAAGAAGCAAAGGGAAAGGAAAGTCTGTTTCCTGTTTTCAATTCGTCTTTTCTTCCTCTCTTATTTGAAAGGAAAAAGGATTGAATGCTGTTCATTCAAGGAGCACGTGTTTCATCACCATCCCTATTCTTTTGTGAATTTGGTTCAGTACATAATAATATTGTACTCTAATGACTGGTTTCTAAATATAGACGTATTTAACAGCGCTTTGGTCTAGTCCGTTGCAATCACCAGCTGCAAGTACCTGGTATCAGTGTATACTCCATTCAATAACATTCTCTACCCAACAAGAGGCAGGCAAAATATAAAATGTAATTGTTTAAACCAGATATTGCCAATTCGTGACACAATACGTACCACATATGTCACTATACTTTAATTAACTCCCCTATATAGTTCCTAGAATGGAGAAATAATGTTTCTATGAACTAACACTTCACGGGAAACTAAACAATGATATTAAAACAGAATTACAATACAAGAGCCTATATAAAAACCAAGAACTGATTACGAAATTCTCCAAGCATTCTTCTCCAATTTTTCCTCCACAGATTCACGATGTCACCCCGATTTTGCAACAATATCGCATACGCGACTATGTCGTGTAAGGCAGACTACTGAGATCGGGCGAGATACATCTATAAAGTGATAAATTTCTGGCTATTTGCATTTCCAGCATCTCTTTGAAATCGCTGTGTTATTCTGAAGTTCTAATAGTTAAGTCTCAACTTCAGTAGGATAATGAATAACGACTTCTATGGATATGGAAAAGGGAGAAGATTCTGTTTATCATTCCAGAAAAAAAGATATTTTCAAATCTGAAGTATACTGTGCATACTTGGAAAATTCTAGTATAATAAACCAGACTTGTTCGTGCCTATCGCTAGTGGCATGCGTGCCGCGGGTTGACACCCCTGGTCTAAGCCAAGGCTAGCGGTAATTTCAAGACTACGAAACTTCAGATACCGTGTGTGGAATACATTTGGCGTGTTAGTTTTTGCTGTACTTTTCAATATTATTAATACT
The DNA here is from genome assembly GCA_030765055.1 of Mantis religiosa. Taxonomy (NCBI): domain Eukaryota; kingdom Metazoa; phylum Arthropoda; class Insecta; order Mantodea; family Mantidae; genus Mantis; species Mantis religiosa. The sequence goes on from CM060952.1 coordinate 98,661,513, forward strand.
TGGTATTAGATAATATTTTCTAAAATTTAAAATCGTTTCTTATATAAAAATACTTTTTATTTTCGCATGTACGGATTTCTTCTTCTAAGTATTTCAGAGATAAGATTTGGCTGATTTCAACAGTTATTTGTAAGCATAGGAATTCTTAAGAAGTCAGTTTCAAGTTTACACACAAAGATTTACTATATAACGAATACAAAACAAAAGAGGCCAAAAGCCAGTGGTGACATGCAGACAAAATGCTGTCTGCAAACACATAAGGACTACACGTGGGATAGACTGTTAGTTTGAGTTGAATTTGCCTATACTCGAGTATCACTTCAAGTTATTTCTTTCCAAGTTGACTTAATTGCTTAGAATTTCCTATGCCTATTTTTAGGAATGTGATTTACTACTAAAAGGAACCCACCATACTCCTCTCTCAAACAAGCTGCCAAAATACTTTAAGTGACGCATGAAATCTAGACAAGTGTAAGTGTATCACACAAAGTAAAGTTAGAACTAGTATAGCCGCATACGTTTTAACTAAATAATAATAATAATAATAATAATAATAATAATAATAATAATAATAATAATAATAATAATAATAATAATAATAATAATAATAATAATAATAATAATAATAATAATAATAATAATAATAACAATAAAAGAGCTCTCGAATGATAACTTGGATTTTACCCCTTCTTCCCCTTTTTATAATAGTGATAACAACAAAGCAAATGGATTTCCAAGCATTAAGGCCAAGGACGAATGATAATTAGTAGAACTGCTACAGGACTTTACACTGTGACGTCGTAGATAACACTACTTCACCACTTAGCGTAGTGTTACTTAATTTCGTGTGCAGACCAATCATGACACCGCCATCAGTGACTTATGGTCGCTAGTGCATACGTTATATGTAGTGATGGACGGAATGTAGTTAATTTAAAAACTCCTATGCCGAACGATAGTTGTAATAATGGAATAATCAAGAATCTCCTCTGCGTTGCGCGGATGCTTACACTAAAGTAAGCGTGTTCCCGATGACATTATTACTTCGATTGTCTCTATATCGGCGCCGTCCTTAGTTCAAGGGGAGAATATATCACTCCGCCGGCGACTGTGATTGGAGGGAATATTCGCGTTATTTTATTCCCACGTGAAAAACATGTGCGTTGTCAACGAAGTTCTATGCAAAGGTTTGCTTTTGTCGTTTTCGAGGTTTGAACCTTATGTGATCGCACGTTTACGTTAACCTTAAATGGAAATGTGTGTGTACTGTGTAACACATTTTTCTTTTCGTAAGCTGAAAAGTGACTGAATGCTTACAACAATTACTCAAATATTTGATCTCTACACATAACCTCACCACATTTATAAATTAAAAATTAAAGCACCGATCCTTCTGGGGAATAACAGTGTAGCGACTTCGGCAATGACTTGAAAGTTCTACTGGCATGAAACCGGGGAAAAAAAGGTACCTATTTGGAATTTGACAACGGACGAATTCCTTAAATGGCTTCCACTTCAAATTTTCTTTTGATGATTCCTTCCCCATAGCAATGTATTTTCACGCTCAACAATTATGTTTTCTGTTCATGTTCACAAATTCAAAACATATCACGAAGAATTGTGTGGAACCTCGTTTTTCTGAAGCTCGGCTAATTGGGATCATTGTTTACTGCTTGAAGCTCTTTTGTAATTGTGGTGGCTCGTTTCTTTCAAAGCTATGAACCTTGAAACGAATAGCACTTTTAACAAATTCATCACATTCACCTTTCACAGCTGGCTTCTTTCTTTTTCAATGTTTTCCTAGAGTGGAAAACCCGCCCGTTTTCACAACTTCACTTCGAGTGGCATTGGTAACTGGCGTTGAAACACCGGTATATTCCGCTGACAAATTAAAGTCCTCCATTGCTGAAGTTGGGCATTATTCATACAACTTTTAAAACACGCTGAATATATGTTTTTTACCAGCTTTTAACGGTTTCTCTCTGTGATGTTAACATATTGCAGGGAAGCAGCCGCCCGCCTCGGTACCGTAGATAGCGTGTCTGCCTCACGTTCAAGAGGTCCCGAGTTCGAATCTGGTTAGGGCGAGTCACCTGGATAAGGTTTTTCCGGGGTTTTCCCTTATCCTGACAGACGAATGTCAGGTAACTCTAAGCGCCGGATTCATTTGAGCATACTTTCACCCGTTGGAGGACGTAAATTACAGAAAAAATTGGAAGCAGTCATGTTGTAAACTGATTCTCCCAATTCCTTCTCTGCTTATAAAGATCGCAAACGCAGCATACAAATTACGCTTACTATATCAAATAAAATAATAATTAATTACCTTTTCACTGTTGCATTTGTAATAACGTGAAGATGTTTATATATTTTGATTGGATGTAAAGTCTTTAAAAATCATATGCTAATTATTTTCATCCGCATAGAGTTTACAATATCGCAAACGTACACGTGCTTTTGTTTACATCGCCCCGTAAACTAAGGACGGCGCCGGTATAGTAATGGGAGGGTTTTCCTGCAACTGTCGCGCATCTCTGTGACCTGTCTGCCTTCGGCCACAGCCTCCTGTACTCTCTTCACTTCATCCCTTCATCTCGAAGGAAGGTAACTCGCATGTCGCGGCTTACCAGTTATCCCTCTCCGTTGTATATGCTAATGTTTCCCTGTGAGCAAAACCCTGATCTCCAACAATGTTTTATCAAGTCTTTCTCATTTCTGACCCCAAAGAGCTATATAAGCGAATAAGAGAAACACAAACATTCAGGCAAAAGTAGAAGTAATATGCTATCAGCGGACGCTATCTTTCTACATCAGAAATATACTTCCTACAGTGCTCGTCGAGTTGCAACGCTTGGAGAAGTCCCAGTGCCTGTGTTTGCATTCGAATTATTCTTGTCCTTGCTTGTGTGCTATGATAACAGCATACCAACAACGAAAGGAATTAACACACGCCGATCACGTGGTTTCAGGTATGGTCTTTTCCATCATCACAATCCAGCACACGCTTCCTGTTGCGTGACTGCCATATTCTTACTAGCCAAATTCTCTTTGTAAGGCTTCACCACTTGCTCTCTCTCCGCCCCCAAACTCTCAAATATGCTTACAATTCTAACTTCCTTAAAAATAACACAATATTGCTCATAAAACCAGCGGAGCATTTGGTTTCGTGTTGTTTTTATTTTTAGCGCGGTGTCTAAAGCAAACAAATGCAATTTCACGAACGTGAGAATTAATTTACATTGTCTCTATGGGCTGAGTATCAAAGGGAAAGTGTAAGGGGTTAGTCACAAAACTTACATTTTCTACCACACAGGTATAGTCCATCGACCGAAATCGCAATTATAATTATTAGTTACTCTAAGTAAATCCTATCTGTATCTGATCTCTTTGCTGTAGTATCTGTATCTTTTGTTAACTCTGGGTCATCTAACACAGAGTGATTCATTAATTGTTTCAAAACGAGTTATGCTAGCGACAACTTATTATAGCTGAAATGTAGAGCAATTGTGGGAGATTATTTACCTCTAGAGCAAATGTTCAAAGTGTCCTACATCATGTATAAGGCACAACTCAACAAACCCAGATCGTTCAATGTCTGGGGACGTGTGGCGTAAACCGTCTTTTATATAAAGATACAGAAATCCGGCGATGTCAAATCCGGAGATCTCAGTGGCCACAGTTTCAAGGGGGAAAAATGCATTTAGTGCTGCGAATTCATATGATGCCATGACATGTAGCGCCTTCCTGCTAAAAATAATACTTGACTCGGTTCTACATCGTCTAGCTGCTCAGCAAACTGCAATAAAATTCGCCGGTATCTGCAGGGTTCACAATGTTTAAAAAACAATTAATCCCACAATTCTCTGTACGGATATTGCGCGGATGTACAGCTGCTTCATAAATAACATGTGGATTTTGGCTGGCCCAATAGCGTGAGTTATTTGAATGCACATAGCCGGATAACCTTTTTTAAATTTACGTCCTCCAGCGGTAAGTCATATCAGATATATGAATGAAATTGATAAAATTACCCTCAAATGAGCACAGGGTCCACAGAGTTACCTACATTCATCCTTCAGGATAAGGGAAAACCCCGGAAAAACCTTATCCAGATAACTCAAACTGACCAAGATTTTTTTTATATATATTATCCATCGATCAGCAAGTGTGCTTTACAGATGTTCGTTATTGAGCCACGTAATAACAGTACACATAACAATTGAGGTAGCCGTGAACGACGACTCTAGCTAAATATGGCAGGATCACTGTAACACAAATTGAGGACTAAGTTTGATAGGTATCACTCGTCTGGGTCGTATGTGCTGGAGAAGTCACTCAGGAGATCATGTGGCAGTCTGCGCTTGAGGCGATTTGGTTGGCGAGTGCGAGCGCCGAGATTGTAGGTGACAGCTCCAGGGACCTCCTGGAGATGGTAAAAGAAAGGTCGTGCCAGCCGGCGGATGACCGAGATTTGAACTCGGGACCCCTCGAACGTCAGGTAAACACGATACTTCTACGCTACCGAGGCAGGTGTCGGATACATGGAACCACGTGGCACGACTTTGACAATGAACGCCTAAAACCTACGACAGTAATTCGGTCGTCTATTCTTATTTGGTTCCTGTGACTAATGAACAACCATAACTCTATAAGCCTGCACTTTTCGAAGCTCTCTGACACACTGAGTAGCTGTACCTGTATCCTGCGTCTCCATATGTCTTAATGAACTTCGGGTAACTTGCTCCAGTCAGAACAAGGTAAGCCTAGATGAACGAAGTTTCCTACTCTCCAGAGATTCAGTTGTTTCCAATGTGGTTACCATTACCAGTATTGTGTTTCTTTTGGGAGATTCCGAACACCTAATTCTCCAAGGTATGCCTTTGAGTAGCTACAATTGAATTTCTAATCCAGTATTGCTGAACAAGGAACAGTCGTTGATTTAGTAAAAAAAAAAAAATCATGTGCATCTAGTGACAGGCAATCGAAACTCCAAAACATTCTGCCTAATTTGTTGCTAAATTGGGCCACTGAATGAATTTCGAACAGAATGATTCACAGAACAAATTACTCTGTACAAATAACACATAGTTGTGATTTAAATAACTGACTGCTTAATTGAAAATATTATGAATGTTATTTGTTGTTTCATTTCCGAAGAACTGCTATTGATAATCTCAGCTGAATGGAACATTTGCACGTGTACCGTCGAGGCAGAAACTCGTGCAAGTTCAATCCTCGTGCCTTTTTTGACAATGGCAGCGTTTCCCAGGAAACACGGTGAGAGAGCACATAAAATGACGTCCGTCGTCGCATGCTCAAATGATGTCACGTGACGCTATTCCATAAACACAAAAACAGTTTCCTGCCACTTTTTTGCAGGCGCCCCATTAAAACTCCGGTTACGCAGCATTTTCGCCGTGAAAATAATTACCATTTTAACATTAAAAATGTCATATACAAAACACATAAAGTGTGAGGTGATTTAGTTTTATTCCCTCTGGTGCTGGGTCATACCTCGCTCTCTTTGCAGTTCCACAAAGAAAGTATGTCAACTTACTGTGATGCCACCCAAGTTCAGTGTGCATATGACAATTTCCTTACAAGCAGTAGGTCAAGCTGCCTCTTTCATTCCTTCCTCTTCTTCAATTGCAGGACACTGATCACATTACTTTTTCACCTCCCTCAACAAAATCTTATATTTTTAATATAAAGAAACTTTAATTGTATTTTTTCTACCTTACAATGATTTTTCCATGTTCCTATCGCATCATCAATATATACGCTGAAAAGGGCCGGTGTAAACTGCACGTCTTACACTCTATTTGCCAAACAAACAATTTTCTTTCAATATTATTTAGGTATTATTATATAGAATTTTAATAGAATTTAATAGAAATTTCGGGAATCCCCTGTCATCCGTGACATTCGATCATTTACGTTTATTTTCACAAAAAAAATACTAAAACACATGCTTCACATGACTAACAGAATGCATTTTCTGTGAATGATGCCCCTTCATTCTTATTGAAACAAGAGGAAACCAAAGGGATAAGGGAAACTTGTCTCAGAAAAAAATGCAGAGCTGCTTAAAGCATCAAATATGGAGGGAATAACATACAACACTTCCCAATATCAAAATATTCCCTGGTATAAAACTGCATTTTCCCAAGTTTGTCGTTCTTTAACAAGTTATTGAAAGTGTGCGATAAAAATATAAAAATATAGTGTTAGTGTTATATATAGCGTTTCATTTATATAGTGTATTTAGCTTCTATGATCATATACTACGGGCTTCAACTTGAGAAACAAATGATTATACTCGTTTAATTACAGATTTAATTTACTGTTATTACAAAAATGCCTCCACAATTCCAGACACTGCGGGGGATACTGTATTATTCTAGCCAAAATGTCTTTGCTCTAGCAGGATTTCTGAGAAACATGTATTGAGAGGTATATTGTAAACCAAAGAACGCTTCCCAATTTCCCAACGCTACATAAAGTCAAGAATTTTGTAACTCAAATAAAAAATACATAACTTAGAAGCAAGTTCACGAATGTCCTTTACTCTTAATTTAGCACGACGGGAGCCAGCAAGGACTAAGGCAAAAGCTCCTTATGACATAACCAGTTTAGGTCCTTGCTGATGTGATGCATATTTCATGACTTTTAATAACCACAGAGACTTGGCGTAGTAATAACAGAGAGAGCAAGTTACGTCATGTTTGTACAAGAACCACATTCTGCTGCCGATATGTTCGGAAAAACAGAGGTGCTCGTGAGAAACACATCAGATGGGGCGCAGAACAGATATGGAATTAAATCAAATCATTTTCAAAATTTTTGTTACTGTCATTAAATTCGAACCAAAAATGTTCTGAACTGTTATTATCGGTATGGTTCCACGATATTATGTCAGGCTTGTAATCGAGAGGCCCTGGGTTCAATTGCTAGGACCGCCACAAAGATCCAGATTTTCCGTACTTTTCCCTGGATGGTAAGCCCTTCTCTTTTACCATACATTTCTTTTGCGGTATTTCTGCAGGAAGGCATTTGAGCCGCCTCAGGTGGGTTGAGCTCTTCCCATTCCGCCAGAGGAAAGCCTTTCCTGAGCAGCTCTCGAGTGACCGGACCATCAAATTTAGAATCGTTAGGGACATCTGGCTGTCTCCATTGCCCACCTGCGGTTCCATCACTTCATGTGTTCCTCCTAAGAGTGATAAGCACAGAAGATCCCCACATTAGGTCGAGATACGACGTGTCCTCCGCTTTCTGGTCATTTATTCATCGATGTCAATAAAGTCTAATGAATACTATTAATTATATTCTAAGTTTTCGGCCTTTCACTACATTTTAAATTTCCCTTCCGCAAATTTTATCAAAAACTTCTGTGGCCACTGAGATCTCCGGATTTCTTTATCTGGGGTTATTTAAAAGACAAGGTTTACGCCACACGTCCCCAGACATTTCAATCATAAAATAAACACTTCTACAAATTATTTTTATGTAGCCTTTTGTATTACAGATTCTCTAATGTTTAGAAGTATTAGGCACTATTACTTCCTTCAATTAGTGCTGCGAATTCATATGATGCCATGGCATGTAGCGCCTTCCTGCTGAAAATAATACTTAAAATTAGGCAATAAGCTATTTTTATTTATGTCCACACCATAAGATCTCTGCTAATTTCTCTTAGCTTCACGATGTAGAACTGAGTCAAGTATGTTCAGGGAACCTCAAAACATGTGAAGTTCCGATACCTTATATACATCATGTTTTATGTTTGACGATTTGTTCTTCACAATCATTTTCATTTTCAGAAAAATATGCGATGTATAACAACTCAAAAACAAAAAATCGTAGAGTACAGAGCTTTGTATTTGAGCCCAGCATCTTTCAAAACTTCATTCATCAGGCATTCAATACAAACCAGACAACAGAACATCACTGAAATCTGAAGAAATTACATTATCACGCATGATAGGCGATTGTTTGGTTATTATCGTACCTGAATCGAAAATATTTCTGATTTCTAAATTACGAGGACGAAGAAAACTCTCAGAAGCCTGCGCTGCGTTAAGAATATATTAGTATGCAATAGACTTAAATAAATAATATTATAAAAATACCTGTTATTTTCATTATACTGTTTACTGACCTTCGATTTAGCAAAAACTCTTGGTAAATAAACTCAGGCAACTATCAACAATATCCCACTTTGCCTGTTATTCGAGAGGTGTTAGGTTCGATTCCCAGCTATGGGTAACAATTTTTCTCTAGCCAAGATTATTTCCTATCCTTCTTGGTTGTCGGGGACTATGAATGCGTGTTCTTTTTAAAATAATGTCGTTCAACATTAAGTCGCCGAACTTAACGTTAGAGGCCGTAAAATATATTTTAAAATACTATATGCCTACTGTGTAATAAGCAATGAATAAATGCCTTCCAATTTCTACCGATTTAATACTTTTTTAAAATAATGGCTGTTGCAGTAACGAAACCATAATGTATAAAGTAAGTTAATGTAGTCTTACAATATTGCATGCCTACTTCTGGTTTTCCACGCTAGATGTTAGTAAATGTAATTAAATAATCAAGTTATATTGATTAAACAAACGGAATATGAATTATTCTAATATGAATTATTGCAATAAACCCTTTCTAATAAATTACTTTATTTTATTCTGAAGCAGTTCAAGTAAATTTTAGACTTCGACATCCAAAACCTCTAGCTAAATTTCCTTATCACCCAGTGAATACTCATCTATTAATGATTTGTGTGGCACTGTACATTTTTACTTTTAATTTGTTAATATCCTGATATTAATGTAAAAACTTGTTGTATCGTTAAAATCAGTCTGCGCCATCAGCTAGCATGCAAAAGAGGATATGCCGATTTATTTTCGGCTGGGATCGGAAAGCCTGAAGTTTATCATATACCCGACTTCACACTGTTACTAAATTACTGAATTTTAGTGTTGAGAAATATATACAAACGCATGTTTAAAATGCAGCCTATATCTATATAATAAAGTTTCATATTCAAGCAACGCTGTTCAAGGTATCTTTTGGTGCATATTTGTACGTGCTCAAGATAAGAACACATTTAGCGAGTATTTCCAAAAAATGTTCGAGCAGAATAACATTGCGAGCTTTCTGAATTTCAACAAAGCCTAAGTTAAGGTTGAGAGTCCGGAAAACAAGAGAATGCCTCTGTTTATCTACTTTGTCTCTCATTTATTGTACGTTTGTTCAAGATAGTGCAAGCGGATAATTAGAATGCAAACAAAGGCCAAGCGAGAAGTCGACTGGGAGAGTTTGAAGGTGTTTCAGACTGCAAACGAAGAAGGTAGTTAGAACAGCATGTGACCCAGTCGGGCGATGTGAATGGAAAATCATTGATTTTCAAAGAGAAATATGTAAGAAAATATGTATGAATCACGAGCCAAAAGCATATCAATAGAGTTGGTAGCAAGGGATGCAAAATATTCATTTTGTGGAGGAAGAAACCAGAGGCCAAAACTCTATGGTGCCACTAGTAGACGAAATAATAGTATATGTGAAGAACAAATCGTCAAACATTAAACATAATGTGTATAAGGAAGCTAAGGGAAATTAGCAGAGATCTTATGGTGTGGACATAAATAATAACAGCTTACTGCCTAATTTTAAGGTTTGTCCTGCCATATGGAAAGGGCATTTTCTGCTCATAAGTATATATTTATGGATAAGAGGAATAAACTAGTAGAAAAAAACATGGAGAGCAGGAAGTAATAGTGCCTCATACTTCTAAACATTAGAGGTTCTTTAATAAGAAAGAGTACATAAAAATAATTCGTAGAAGTGTTTATTTTTATGGTTGAAATTTTGAATATGTAATACTATGTTCATGTATCACATTTGTTATTTTCATTGCTACGCAAAGTATGCGCAATACTGTATTCTAAGAAAAAAAATTCATATAGAAATTTCACCAGATATACATTTTTGAGACTCTCTGAGAGAGGAAAAATGAGAATTTTTAGAAGAGGATCTGTGTGTGACAAGCATAACTCAAAACCAAAAGGTCGGTTAAATAACTAGAATCTTCCAAGTATGCGACACTAAGATTTTCAGGAAAATCCACCAAACCCAGGCTGCCCTTTATATGCCATTTAAATCTTCATTTTTTTCCCCCAAATATGGCTCCATCATTTTGATTAAAATACCATATGCTTAAGATATTTTCATAACAAATGGAATGAATATTTTTCACTCTCTGGGAATGTCCTCAGAAGTCCTCTTCATTCTGAATGACTTTTATATAAGAACTGGTAAATGAGATAGACAAAATATTACTATATACAATTTACGTCCAACAATTGTTTCTTTTTTGGGTGAACCATTTGCGATGTATTCCTTGCTATATTTTAATTTTCAAGTATATATATATATTTTTTTTAATTTTACAAATCACTATTTATTTAGTCTAGGAACATGCAAGGATAATAGAAAGTTGAAGCCGCTAGTCACCAGCTCTAAAAACATTTGACGATCACTTAGATCCTATCATACTCTCCTTGCATGTATAAGCAAATTAACAATAATCCCTACAAATGTTTATCTTAACATTAGAACAAGAGTAGAGAAAATCATGAAAATGCGCTGATCAGATTGTTGTGTGTGCTTTTTTTGTGCAAATAATTCTCAACACTACTCACAATATAGGCCTCCTGAACCAGTCCAAGTGATCGAAGAAATGTTTTCGTTACAGTAAATGCAGTAAAACCTGCTTAAAACGGACCCCGTATATCCCGGAAACCTGGAAAAACGGAAAAATAAATTTCGGAACGGAGCTATTTCCCATGTAAAATAATACTTTTAGCCGGAAAACTGCCTAATGCGGATACGGAATACTTTTCGGGAACCGTCTGCATAAATAACCTGCTTAAAAGGGATTACTTTATGTGTAATGATTACAACGTACGTATTTTAATAAGTACAATAATTTTGAGGACGACTGTGCTTGCACCGAAGTTTCATGAACAATAAAGTAATAAACTGTAATCCTTCGAGGACCCGGGAAAACAACCCATTTGCTCTCTCAACTCTCTTCCAGGGTACAACTGTTTTGCAGTGTGCTCATTCTAGGTTTCGTTGTTACAAACGATCAAGTACGAGTGAAAGAAAACTGGTAACTCTTTGGTGATTTTTAGAAACGTAGTTTGTGTGTGCACAAATTCTGTAAAATAAGTGCGAAACATAAGGCAAAGTTAAGAGGAAAAAATAAAGGTTACTGAAGAACACGAAAAGAACAAACGTTCAGTTAAAGAATTAACTGCGTGGTTTAAAGTGGGGAAAACTCAGATTTATGAGATTTTGAAAAAATAAAAATTAAAGACGAGTAGGTCAAGAGAACAGCAGGGCAGTGAAAGCATCACAAAATCTACAGAGTATGACGAGTTAATCGTGCTCTGGACCATTTCTGGACCTTTGCTTCAGATTCAAGCTTTAGAGATAGTAAGAAAATTAGGCAAAGACCATTTCAGAGCTTCCAATGGATGCCTCGAGAGTTTCAAAAACCGTCATTAACATTGTTCTGAAAGCTGCGTGTGGTGAATCAAATAATGTTGATATGCATACAGTTCAAATTGGACAGGGAAAATTGAAAACAAGAGAAACTACGCGATAAAGTACAATTACTGCATGTAAGTTGAAAATATAGTACATAATACATATCAGCCTACCATTCTTTACACTCCATTCTATATTAATTCCTTCACTGTAAACCTGTAATTTTTTTTGTATTCAAACACAACCCTCTGTAAGACGGAAACCTGTGTAAACGGAAAATAAATGCCGGAACGATGTACTCCATTTTAGAAAGGTTTTACTGTACTAAGACGTTGACAACGACAAAGATGCAACTGATGTTGGAAGCACTTTGGCCCAACATCGTGTGTGTATTTATCTTGCTAACCAGAAGCTTTGTGCAGTGGGTCACAGCTAGTCTTGCCAGTGGTTCATGTTCGTGACCAGAATCGTCGGGTTTACCGACACACCTCGATTGTCAACTTCTTCGTAACAGTTATTCGTGTAACCAGTATATAATCCTATATATGAATGAATCTTTAATGTTAACTTTTATAACTGGCATGCACAAGGACATGCATGAATTGCATAGAATACATATGTGATCATAGCATTATACATTGGTAGTAAATTAAACAATTAAACTTCATTCTCTTTTCCTGCAGCCGAAAGAATGACGTGACAAAGAGAGTGTTTACATGCCAAACGTGTTTTATTTAATCACAAAAACATTGAATGACTGGGGTCAAATAGATTCAGTCCTCCAGAATTATTAAAGCAAGCTGAAGAAAACTTCTACTAAAATCTAAACAATCATATGAAAAAAGAAAGATTTGGATCAGTCCGAATATTCTGATTACAACTTGATGTAAATTAAATTATTTCTGGTGTTCTAGAGGAACTCTCTTGGGTAAGGTTTATATTCGGAATGTTACCTAGGAAAGAGAAATGGTTTATGTACCGACTGCTTTCTATGTTTTTCTATAATAAATTACAGAATGAATCTAGCTTTCTATGCCAACAACCAATGAGCGTCTCTTTTTCGTCTTTCCGTCTATGTGCATCTAAAAACGCACTGACTCTAGAACATTTTATGTAGGTACCTAATATAAGTTTAAATTAGAGTATTTAAATGTAGGTATATTGTACTCCATTTTAAAATTACTGTATGGACTTTGAAATTTGATATAACAGAATTTTGAGAAACTTTGTATTCAGATTTTCAATTTAATTGCAATGATTTCAAACTTACCATTTTTAGAAATGTTTCCTTTATATACCAGAATAGCACACAATATTTTTCATTCACATGGCTTCCTCTATTCTTCAAAAAATTATTGTTCTTATAAAACCTTATTCCTCTATGCTAATTGAGATACATTTTTTATGAAATTATTTCATGACATATACCAGTAAAATGAAAATAGGAGGATGCAATAAGCTTAAGCCATAGTTAATTTGGAAATCTGATTACCACGTGATGGCTTGGAAATGTCATTCTCTTTGCACGTCAGGATAAGTAAATGAATAACTTCCTATATTTTATGAAAGTATTAAAACAAAAACAAAAAATTGTTAACTATACAAAAATAATGTGACATAAATTGTGTACCTTAATGGCATCTAGCAAGAATTTGTATGACTTACAGTTTGCTAGTTACGTAAAAAGCACTCAGAGTGAACAAGACTTCAAAAGTTATTCCCAGAAAATACAATATTTGCATTTCATTTGTTATGAAGATATCTCAGATATTTAGCATTTTAATCAAAATCATTAGAGCTATTTTTGAGAATATCAAACATTTTAATACAGAGGTTAGCTTGGATGCGAGGAAAATCTTGTCGCATCCTTTCAAGACGATAAAAGATTCGTTGTTGAATTGTGTTGACAAACACGCGGATCTTTTTCTACACTTTTTTTTTTCGGATTTGGAGAACCTCAAAATAAATTTCCAGTGAAATCTCGGTATCTATTTTTGGGTCGAATACAATAGTTTGTGTCTGGCACAAAGAAAGTGAAAAACAAATAATAAAAATAATTGGATGATACTGAGTTCATCCTTAAAAATATTCCTGTTGAAAATGTGAAAAATCTTAACTTTATAACTTTGAAATGTACATTTTAGAACCAATTTTTAAATTTTAATTCACGACTTTAAATCATTTAGCTGGATTTTAGAATGGCTAAAGAAACTCCTGTTTTCTCAAATTCTGATTTACTGTGCTGCTCTGCACATATCTATGATCTTTGATTGGCTGTCATTACGGAAATACGTAATTAAAAAATTACGTTTCTTATCTATTATTGCTCACTGCAGGTGATACATTAAAATTAGGTTCGTTAAAGCCAATTTTACAATTACTACCTATAAATTATCCGAATGCAATTTATGTTACTTACAACTTGGTGCAAATGGTGTCACAGTAAAATGTTTCACAACATTGTTTGTAAAAGAATGAAGTATATTAAAGCACTCGAAGTGTAAAACAGTCGCAGTTTTAAGAGAAAGAACCGCTGCCACACGCATTAAGACCACGAGGGCTAGCCGTGCAATTTTCTTTTGAGTGTTCTTTACAGCGGCCGCGTAGCTTCGCTGTGAGAATTTTTTAGTCTCCACCCATCTGATAACAAGCCAGGTCGTCTCTTCCACGTGCCTTGCGTAATGCTGCGTATTGAGCTACATCTCCAAATCTATATGGCTCCAAAATACCTTAGATAGAAGCCAAACATTCAAACCATTACAGCAGGTAATGACCACCAAGACTCCTGCTTTCTTTATACAACAAACGACACGAAATAAAATAAGATCTGATGTGTGCGGTAACATAACTTCTCTACTTACGCTTATTTTTCAATCTACTACATATTTATGAGATACTGTAGGTACAAGGATAAGCTCAAATACTTAAAAGTTTCAACGTTATCCGTAGCTCGATCGGTAAACCGCGTAAATGATCGCGGTTTCAATTTCCGCCTGGTGAGTAAAGAATTTTTCTCCAACCTCATCCTCCACATTGTCTAAAAGTGTCACCCAAAGAAAAAAATATATGATCATTAGAGTTGAAGGAATATAAATGAAATAGTTTTTAACAACGGTAAGTCATGGTTATACATCCCATGCTGTTTGATCTCAAGGTTCTGTGTTCAAATCCGGTCCAGGCCGATAGTTTTCAAGTGTGATAATTGACATGTATTTTAAAATTCAAGCAAATAACAAGAAACTTTAACATACATTTTGTATTTTAATAAGAGCCGCACTTAATATGTAGTGAGATTTCGTCTATTTCTTAGGTTTAACAATTGTATAAAAGACACCGAGAAAGAAAAGGATATTCCTAGAAAATTCATGATATTACATTTAGTTTGTCACGGAAATGTTTTACGCATATAATAATTTAATTAAGAGTTACACCCCTTTTGAGAAAGGCAAACTGCTTTTAAAGTGTTCCATGTAAAAGGGTAGTTTAGCGTAGAGTCAGCTCCATGAAAGATGCTTAACTTGGATACCAAAATTGGTATTTAACCGACTTTTTGTTTAGATCTATAAGCACCTAAAAATACCACAAAGTATGAATGCTATTCTTTTTACTATTATTATATGGTAATATTACTAGTCGCATCGAGATAGTTTTATCATAACACTCTTTTCGTCAGATGGTGTAATCGAATACTATAAAACTTTAATATACTACGTATTTTTGCGGTAAGCTTCGCTGGAGGCACCGAATTGTGGATAAAATCTAAGTTTACTCAGTAGTATCATAAATAACTCGCGGTTTCCATGGCAACCAGCCTCGAGGCCTTACTTTCTAGAGAACCTCGTGGTGTGTACATAACGTCACCTACCAAACGCGACAGAGCGCTGTGCGTTTCCACTACATGTGGTACACCCGCTTAATTATTAAATTCCGTCAAGACTGCGCATGCGCATAACTGAATCAAGAATTGTGTGCCGGCTTGCATTCCTGACTGAGTCACAGATCCAAACTCCAGAAAACACCTACTATAACGATTGTCTAGCTAGTGGAGTACCTGACAAATAATAGATAGTGCGCGCCTTACATTAATTGAACACAGAACAGAATGTACAATATTTGAAAAGTATATAAATTTTAGAGTGCTAAAATACGGCCTAAAACTTCTCTAGTCCAAAAACTGTAAGATTATCATTGTTACTGTTGTTTTTCCTGTGCCGTTGTGGCGAATTCACAATGTAAATTAGCAGACGCAGTACCATTATATATAAGGTTTACAATAATAAAATATATTAAACCACAGAGGAAAATCCAACTAATAAAATGCACAAAATGCCAGTTTTTGGCTATGTTCACAATTTATGAATATCCCAAAGCTTACACAAAATAGTTTTGGCCAATGTGGACAAGTTTTAATAGTACTCGACACTGAACTGTCCACTAAAGTTCAGAAGATATTTATTTTATAAACATTTAAGAAAAACTCAAACACCCAACTGCAATTTTGCTCCACTCATCAATAAATATTAAATAACGCAAAATTTATGGGTATTCAGTGCTAATGTTTTCAAACAACAGCCAATTTAGCTGAAATGTTTGTAAAGATTTGCTCAAATTATTATAGCATAAAATTAATTTTCAAGGTGCTGTGTAGTTATGTTTCCAAGTAATAAAATTGGGTCTCCAAATGATATTATTTTTGTTTACACATTTCTTTACAATCAAGATTAAATTATTAAAAACCTTAATCCAAAACTACACATGAAGGAAATCTTGTTTATATCTTATGAATAGGTCCGGACTTTGATGAAAAATCATTTTTTTCTGAGTAGTCATAGACGATGCTTATTGGAAACTAAGTGCATTCTGTAATTAATACATTAGATATATATGGTTTTTACAGGTCATCAAAATGCATTTTTTCCGCATTTTATAATAGTCATTTTTTAACATTTAAATGCATTTTCCGGTTATTTTCTTTCTTTTTCACGAATTAGGACATTTTCATCTGTAACCCGCATTCGGGAGGCCCGAGTTAGATTCCCGTGGCGGACCTGACCCTGTCCCATGGCCTTTTTGGGGGATTTTAAAATAATCTGTGATTAAAAGTTCATTTATATATTTTATATGAACTAGAAACTTTTTAAGTGTGGTAAACATGTAATTAACACAGGTCAGCGTCCTAACAGTGCTGGTGAATTTATGACGCATCAATTCGAGGAATCGCTGATTACATCATGCAATACGTGTGGATTGCATCCACAGAAAAAACATTTGCGAGCTCTTCAAAATGTGAAGGAAAAAAAAAAAACAAGTGTCTCCGTTTCTGTTAAAAGAAACGGCTTCGACAAGTAGCAAGTCATCTTCCTTTTTTTGAAGTGTTTGTTACTGCAAATATTCCGCTAGGAAAATTAATTCCAATTTACCAGATTTTCTTGAACTGGCCATACAATTCCAAATGAATCAACTTTGCGTAAAAGTTACCTACAAAAATGTTATGAAGACACGTTAAATCGAACACGTGAATGTGAATGGGGGAAAAATTATGTATCAGTTGATGAGACAACCGATTCAGAGGGGCGTTATGTGGCCAATGGTACGCTAGAAGCCACTAGTGCCGGACAAATGTTTCTTCTAACCTCAGAGGATATGGAAGCTGTTGACCACTGTCAGATATGCACACTGTTCAATAAATCCATGTGTTTATTGTGGCCTAGTGGAATACAGCATGACTACGCGCTCCTCTTCCTAACGGGCGCGGCGCCTTACATGGTAAAGACGGCAAAATTGATACAATTATTTTACAGTAAGATGGTGCATGTTACGTGTTTGGCCCATGCTTTTCATCGAATTCATCATGACGGAACAGGTCACATCAACATTTCCTGAAGTAGATACACTAATTTTTCACAATAAATAAAATATTTACGAAAGCGCCAAAACGAACTGTGTATTTCAAAGATAACGGCCCTAATATAGCTTTGCCCCGGCGCCAATTTTAACACGCTGGGGTACATGGTTAACTGCAGTGACAATTTTCAAACAGCGAGAGAAGTGGTTGCCATATAAAGTGTTTGCCAAAAGATTGCCAATATCTATTAGAAGAAAACTTCAGAACTGATATTTTTCAAAAGGATTTAACAGGCAGTGACATAGTGTTTTTCAAATATGCACCTATAACATCTGTGGAAGTGGAGAGAAGTTTCTCAAAGTATAAAACAGTTTTAGCTGACAACAGCCGTTCCTTTACTTTTGATAACTTGAAGATGACCATGGTGGTGTACTGCAACTCTAAGTAAGGTGTTTTGGCTAATGGGTACAGTAACTTATTTTTTTCATATTTCATAAAATTGAAAATGATGTGATGAATTTTTAATTTATTTATTATTTAGTAGAAATAATTGCATTATTTACTAAGAAATTTAATTTTAAAATGTGGTTATTCGAACCATATTCATTATTTGTCTGTGACAGTTATTAATTTGTTATTATAAAAGAAATTGTTAATTTTTGTTAGGTCATTTTTTACATTTTATGTGCTTTTTTTGTATTTTAAGGGCATTTTATATCTCATTTTTAGAGAACTTTTAAGTAAACAACTTCCGGGCCCTACTCATGAATATTTAAGAACCTATATGCTCGCCTTTGTAGCATAGATGAGAGTGTGTCTGCCTCAAGTCCCGAGTTCGCATTTCGGTCTGTGTGAGTTATCTAGATAAGGTTTTTTCCGGGATTTTTCCTTATCCTGAAAAATGAACGTCTAATAACTCTAAGTTCTATGGAACCTGGGCTCGTATGAACACCATTTCATCCATTTCATTCATCATCCGATATGACGTAACGTTGGAGGACGTTAATTTAAAAAAAAAAAAAAAAAAAAACATACTGAAAACTTGAAAAAAAAGAAGACGAATTGCCTCATGGGTAACATTTGAAAACGAAAAAATTTCAGAATAAAAATCACACACCTCTACACCTCTATTTAAATGTTGTATTTTGGTATTTAAATGGGAGGAGGGCAAAATAAGTATTATTAATTTGTGGATCTTTTCTCGAAATTTTGTCCAAAATTTGGGATCCAGTGCATTTAAATGGATCACCGAAGATCCAACTAGGGCTAGAAATGTTAAAAATTTTATTTTGTCATATTCTTTCTCCCCATAAAATATTTCTTATGATGTATTTCCATTAACTTTTCAATAGCTACACGTCCTTAGAAAATGGACAAGAAGGTCCAGAAAGGTATGATTCTGCCAACTTAATGTATGAATGAATTTTGGAAAATTAATTGCTTATATACTTCTAAGAAAAGTTTTAAATGTTACACAAAATTCAATTTATTTATTAAAAAGAAATTAATTGCAAGGGATAAACAACCGTAAAGAATGTCTTCTTTTTTTTATCAAACTTTCAGGATATGAGCCATTTAATGACTATATTTTTATTTTTTGGAAATAATTTTCTTAGGAATACATACATGACTTATGAATATGACTTTAGTCACTAGGGTAGGTATAAAAATAAATGTAATGGCTGACAGTGAATCGCCAAGTCAGATTATTGCAGAAAAGTGATTTATTCTCCTGCCGTTCTAAGAAGCACACTTTCCTGTGAGCAATTCCGCGAACAAAAACTCACAAAACAAAACCTACTGGTAAGCTACTCTTGTGCATCCAACTTGTTTGAATGTAATATGGCGTAACGCATGGGCCAAAGTGTCACTGTCGTCTGTCACGCTTGTGCACGTGGGTGCAAAGTAATTAATAAAGTATGTTTCTTAGGACGGATGCAGTACAGTGCGTCAGCTAAGTCAGCTTTACTCACAACTCGATTAACCCTACACGTCACATGAGTACCGATCCGATCTTCCATTGTTTGATGTTTTTATATAGATGCGCGGTTCATATAGATGCAGTCAAGACGTATCAATAACCATTGTCCAGCAATTCTATGGCGGCACGTGCAATGCCATAACGTGAACCCTCACCTCTTTTCATTTATCTAGTATAACATACAAAGGCAAGAATTTTCAGCAATGCAAAACTTCCAACTTTTAAAAGCGGTGAAAACGTATTCTCAACGTAAGACATACATCTATATCAAGGTACCCATTCTAATTATTTTCTTTACCTTGTCTTAAGGTTTATGGAATTTTACAAAATTCTATTTTCAACAACGTTAGTAATAAAAAAGAAGATGCCAATTGTGGATGTTTACTGCTTGTCTTCGACTACCAATGCTTGTTTCATTTTCGTTGTTCCGCTGGCTCTTTACATGTCAGAGAGGGAGATGCCACTACGTTAACATTTTGAATGAGTGTATACCCGTTACATTCACACCTCCTTCTCGAATACGATCTCTCAACAGAGGAGCAGTTGACAACGCTGCCGCTACGCCGCCACATGTCCAGGTGAACAACCTCGGTAACAAAACAGCGAGGAGCAGCAGCTGCCGTCATCTTCTTGGCTTGCTCCTGCGCTTCTTAAGATGTCCAAGGCGGACCATGCTCCTGTTCTGTCACTGCATCGCATGCAGTGTCCGCTTTCATCACAGTACTCGAGACTACAGCGTCATCAACAAAATAAATATATTTGAGATGACGTTATGGCCATCACTTTAGGGAGGGGCTAGTACATTCCTTACCGATAAGAAATTGTAGCTAGTAACCGGATCATTTCCTCCCATTGTCGGAGAGCTTAAATCTTACGCAGAAGTATTTAATAAATGCACAGTATTTTCGTTTGGGCCTGTTTCTTTATTCTTCTCAAATAACTGCAACATCTGAGAACGATGCTCCCCTGAATTAAAGATACATATAGATAAATTGTCTTAGTTCTACAATTTTAAACATATAATTTTCACATTTATATAAAAAATTACATCAAATCATTAGTATGCATACAAATTTTCATTGCAATATACCCAGTAATTTGGACTTTACTTTTATTATTATTATTATTATTATTATTATTATTATTATTATTATTATTATTATTATTATTATTATTATTATTATTGATGTAATTTACGTTCTTTAACTGGTTAAGTCATCGGACGATGAATGAAATGATGCTCAAATGAGCCCAGGTGCCATAGATCACAGAGTTACCCGACATTCATCTTTCACCATGAGGGAAAACCCGGAAAAGACCTTATCCAGATAACTCACTCTGACCGAGATTTGACTCGGACCTATTGAACGTGAGGCAGATACGCTACCACCACCTGGCGGGCAATTTAAGTTTTAGTTTTTGAGAAAAGAATTATAAACTTATGAGAACATGCTTTTCATTAAGTTTACTGTATTGATTAGATATTCTAATGAATATTTCAACGATAAACAAAAATCATTCCCAATATTTTCAATTCTGTGTTTCTTTACAAAATATGAAGGACATAACCAAAAACTGTGTATCATGGAATATTTTGAAATGGTAAGGAAAAAGTTATTGTAAAAGATTATTTGGCCTTATGCATTAAGCAGATTTAAAACCTTGTGTAAAATAATTTCTAATCCTCAGTAGTAGACGCCAAACACCGATAATGAAACTAACCAACTCATTCTAATAATATAATAAAAGGAGTATTTGAAGATGTTCCTTAAATTTTCACCTTTTCCGTATACTTTTCTATAATTAAGGGGACTACTGCCCCTCTCAGCAGCACCCAGGGTCGCCTTTGGGTAAAGTGTACGAATTTTACAATTTTTAACTCAGCTAGCTTTAACAATACATCTTTGAGCAAACTCTTTTTTCAATAAATTTAATGGGTGTGCTTGATGCTGTTTCGCCTTACTCTGTGCGTAGATAATAGCGTGTCTGCCTCACGACCAAGGGGTCCCGAGTTCGAATCTCGATCAGGGTTGAGTTATCTGTATAAGGTTTTATCCAAAGTTTTCCCTTACCTTAAAACATGAATGCCTGGTAACTCTAAGCTCTATGGACCCCGGGCTTATTTGAGCATCATTTCACCTATTTTATTCATCGTCCAATATGACTTGCGTTTTTGTCAATTACAACTTCAGAAAATACATAAGAAGTTTATGTCCTTAAGTAGGTATTATTAATAAAGTTTTATTATGATTTATTACCAACAACTGTAAAATTATAATTACGTTTGCAATGCATAAACAAAATGTAAATTAAATAAATAAATTTTGCACACATATCCGTACCCGCCTCGGTAGCGTAGATGGTAGGGTGTCTGCCTCACGTTCAAGAGATCCTGAGTTCGAACCTAGGCCAGGGTGAGTTACCTGGATAAGGTTTTTTCCGGGGTTTCCCTTATACTTCAAGACGAATGTCAGGTAGATCTAAGCTCCAAGGACCCCGGACTCATTTCAGCATCATTTCCCCAATTTCATTCATCGTCCGATATGACTTAACGTTGGAGGACGTGAATTACAAAAAAAAAAAAAAAAAAAAAAAAAAAAAAAAAAAAAAAAAATCCGACCATTACAACCAGAAGTTAACATTAGATATTTTAATAAAATTCTTTCACAAAATATAACCTAAATTTTTACATGAAATTAACTCGGTAAAAATTAAAAACTGTTATGTTCTTATACCTTCACCACATTCCTCAACCGAGTAAGCTCACCGTCAGTTTTTTCTCCATCAAAGCTCCAATATGTCCACAGAAATTGAAAAAGTCTATATAATAAAAAATAGAATTCTCAAGAATAATCTGCAGAATAGATAAGAAAGTAATGTGATTGTAACATAAAATTCTTTTATTAATGTATATTACAATATAAGCGCGCCGAAACGTATTAGAATCGGCGGACGGTAACATTGCTTGACACGTGAGTGCAATTATATTCACGATTTCTTATTTGTTACATTTTATACAGCTGTAGTAGTCATAGAAGTTTATTTACCTGATCGTGTTATTCCGAAACAGGTCAGAAATTAACGAACAGCCTGTATATTTTGAAAGCGAAGGGCTATTACACGGGTAGAGGAGCGCAAATAATGACATTTTGAGATAGAATGTAGGCTGATGAACGGGACGTAACTTGCTTATAAGCTGCCGTCTTCTCGGCTGGTATATCAACGAAGGGGGACAAAGTGCTAAGTGGCTGCAGCGTTAAAAGGACCTTACGTCAATATCTTGTTAAGTGTCGTGTATTATCTTACACGGACTAAAGCGAACGTCTCTGCATAGCGGCCCTTTGCCACTTTGTCCTGTCCAATATTTCCGCTTTAGATGAACTTAGTTATTCATGGTAGTAGTGAATCAAGTCTATTTCACTCACGAGTGGGATGTTTGTTAATTACCATGAGTGTATAAATAAGTCTTGATTCACAAATACCACACAATGTTTTATCAAAAACTTACCCTAATAACACTGGGCAACAATGAAAATGTTTCGGGCTTAAAAATAGTGAATTTATATGTATTTCCATCTGCTGAATTCAAAACTGACCATAAAAATGATAGATTAGCTCTTGTTTTGAAGATAAAGTGACATTTCATTTTTAAGAGTGAAGATTTTAAATTTGGGGGAATTTTTTTGGATGTTTGCACACCTGTCAAATAACAAAACACAATCAGGGAGAAATTTTGGAAATTAAGTGATGCAAAAGTTAAGGAAGGCATTTTTATCGGACCACAAATATGAGAACTTGTAAAGGATTCTGTATTTGACCAAGTTCTGGAGGGGAAAGAAAAGGAAGCTTGGGGAGCCTTCAATGGTGTTGTTCATGGATTTTTAGGCAACAGAAGAGATGACAACTACAAGCATTTGGTGACAGCGCTCCTGCAAAAGTACCGTATCCTTGGATGCAACATGTCCCTTAAGATCCATTTTCTCCACTCCCACCTACACTTTTTCCCTCCTAGTTGTGGAGCTGTTAGTGATGGACATGGGGAGAGATTTCATCAGTACATTTCTATTATTCAACAAAGATATCAGGGCCGTTGGAATGAAGTAATGCTTACGTATTACTATTGGTTTGTATAGGGATTCTGCGGAACTCCATCACAAGAGGCAAGCTAAAAGATGACGAAGTCAATAAGCCACCACATGATTCTCTTCAGACACGACTATCTGCGAAGTATTTTTCCAGCAATTTAGAACTCTTAGCGTGTAATTACCAGTTAAGAAAAAATCAAATGCACTTTCATTGTTGTTAGCATGAATGCAATTAAAATGTATCCTTTTCTCTCAATCCGTTCATATGTAATACTTCCACCTTGTGTATATCATAGAAACTAGAGCTAATAAAAAATTTTCATTGTCATACTTGTTTTTCTTAACGCAAAAATAGTAGGAATTGCCTCATGAAGTGCTCAAAACATTCAAAAACTATTTTTTGTTGCCCAGTGTAATTAAAAGGCTTACTATTTTTAAACCATAATAAAATAGGAAACTATTTGTAATTTATTTTCTGGAAAACAGGGCTATTTAGACCAAGGGCGGCTGGATGTATGTCAGAAACATCATTGGCTAATACTTAATATGAGAGAACCGATGTTGGCTAGTCATTTTAATCGTTGGTACAGTTTGGCAATTGATTAATGCGTGTAGTGTTCAACGCCCGCTTTTACTACACGCAGCACCGCAGGCGGTGACATTGACGATGCACGAGATATAACACAATTTTAATGTTTGGAGGTGAATGCTAATGATGCGATGATCTCTGTGTGTATTATATGGAATTTCCCCGGCTGCTCTTGTATCCTTATGTGATTTTCTTTCAGAGCGCGGTCGCAGATGAGAGATAACGGTAGGGTTGTGTGCAGATGAAATAAGTGTAATATTCTTTTCTTCTCAAATTATAATTTTAGGTTCGATTATGTTTATAATATTTAAAAGCACTCTTTAAAACGCTGAACAAATAAACACTTGTTAACGTCGATCTTACTTAGTTTTAAAAACTATGTACGTTGCTTGTGCAATACTTTATGCACTGAGTGCTTTCTTCAGACCTACAATACTCACATACGTTCGTTCCCTATGACGGCTAAACGCAGAAGAAATCAGCTTTATCTAACCTTGATTTATTAGTTCTTCCGTTGCTATGGAAGTCAACATTTTACCATTGGTGCACGTCACAACCAATTATAATTATGTTCATTATTAGTTTCAATAATATTTCTATAATTTTTCCTTTAAATAACTTTAAAAAACGTTTAACATTCAAAATAATATTTCTTCTTAATTTAAATTAATTTAACTGTTACCGAAATCGTAATTAATATTTAATTTTCCTTTCCTCTATCAAATTGCTTTTCCACTTTCACTTGTCCTAAACTTCGAATTTTATCCATTATAATAAAAATCAATTTTAAATAAAACTGGGCATAAAATGACTGTTTCAGAATGAAGATGCAGCACCGGAGGAAACCTGAGATCCCGGAGAAAACCTGTCCCAGCGCTGTGTTGTCCACCACAATCTCACTTTACTGGACACCTGGGATCGAACCGGAGTGCCTTGGTGAGAGTCGAGAGTCGGTCTAACCACTCAGCCACGGCCGGCAATTGATTCAGTGATTGATTCATACTAATTAACAAAAATGTTTAAAATAATTCTGGAGTTACAGATTTACATTTCGTTACTAAATGTTAAAACTATAGTAAATAGTATACTTGAAAGATAGACCTAGTGATTGTATTTTATTCATACAGTGGTTAAAGTGAAATTTTATCCATTCGTAATAGTAATGTTACTTTAGGAGGTTAATTTATATTATTTAAGTCAACTTTACCACTAACATTTTGTTAAAAATATTTAAGGATTTTGAGATCTATATAATACAGATAAGCAGTTACAGGAATTAATTTTAACCTAATATTTCTACTTTAAATAACTTCCTATTTACCTAAGAAAAATACGTTTACTTTCTCTGCGACTTACCTACTGCATCGGTCTAAAAATTGATAAAAGGGCTGTTCAATAAAGAACGATCACAAATTTTCTTGACAACTTACCTTTACTCATCCTCATAATTTTGATAGTCCTTCTGAAAATAGTCTCCCCTGAATGCGATGCACTTGTCCCAGCATTTCTGCCAGTCTTCAAAGACATGCTGGAAACCATTTTTGAGAGATCCTTCAAAATCGCCTCCGCAGCCTTATCCACTGCTTCTAATGATGGATAATGCCTTCCACGAAGGCGTTCCTTCAAGTCACGGAATAGAAACAAGTCACATAGGGGTAAATCCGGACTATGGGAGGGCAAGGGATGCACTTCACGTTGATTTTTGCAACATATTCAGCAACAACACTGGCAATATTCGGCCGCGCATTATCGTGGTTCAGCATCCAGCCTGCTTCAAGGAAATGTGGTCTTTTGCGCCTGATATGGATTTGCAATGTTTTCAGGACATCCCTGTAGTATTGTCCAGTTTCTGATTTGTGTGCAGGTACAACATGCTGATAAACCATTCCATGAATATCAAAGAATGAGATGACCATAACTTTCCCAGCAGAAGCAACCAATTTTGCTCTTTTGGGGGTTGGTGATGGAGATTTCCACACTGAGCTTTGCTGTTTGCTCTCAGGATCAAAATTATGTAGCCAAAATTCATCAACAATGATTAGGTTTGAAAGAAACTCCGGATCTTCCTCTAACATCAACTTTAACTGCATGCAGACGTGTATGCGAATGTCCTTTTGTTCGGGAATCAACAGTCTTGGAACCCGTCGCGCACAAATACGTTTCATGTGTAATGTTCCTATCACCAACGTGTGGGTGGCACCCAATGAAATGTTCAGTATTTCAAAAAGTGCCCTTAAGGTAATTCTTCGATCCTCTCTCACAATGGCAGCAGCAGTGTTGATGTTTTCTTCCGTAACAGCAATAACTGGAGCACCGGGTCCACCTTCCTTTGAAATTGATTGTCTCTCCTCTTTAAACATTTTAAACCACCTTCGAGCTGTGCTGTAGGGAAGAACAGACTCTCCATAGGCCTCCTGTAACATTGTATGGGCCTCAACTGAAGATTTGTTGACACGAAAGCAGAATTTCAACGACGCATATTGTTCCTCGCCTGTTACCTCCATTGCAGCGGTAGGTGATACTGAACATATCTGAAGTTGCCTGGTTCTCACAGGCGGGAACCAGGATTACCAACAATGAAACTACTGTGGTGTGTTTGATTCACATTAAGCTAACAGAATATAGCAAGACTGAATTTTAGTGCGAAAAATTATGACCATAAAAAATTTATTATCATTCTTTATGGAACAGCCGTCGTACAATTTTTAGGGTCCATGGATAATACAACATTTTTAGAAACAGTTTTGTGTATGCTTTGTTTATCTAATGTGAACAGCAGTCTCAAACACGATAAGTTTGTTAAAAACCTCAATCAAAATATTTGAGAGAATATTTTGAAGTCTTTCTTCTAACGTTGATGTACTTGACAATTACGAAAGATTTTTGAACTAAATCATACTATACTATGACATAAAATATAACGATTAAAACTAATTGTGAAAATTAATACACTGGCTTACCAGGAGTAGCATCTCTTGTATATTTCTAAACAAGGAAACGTTTTTGAGTGACATTTTCAATTTATGTGCATGTCATGCCTTAATTAATATCAATTTCTAGCCTAATTTAGTTTTGCCTTGAGAATTTCAGAAAACTAATATCAGAGCTAGATATACTTTAACTATTTGTTTTTACACTTATTAAATTGCGAGTGTTTTGTTTATGCCCAGTGTTGGAAGCCACTGGTTTAGAGATTTTTCAGTTATTATGTTGGCAAACATCTGTGTGTCACTCTCAAGCTTTGTAATGTGAAATTAATAAATATCTTTCAATTTATCTCTAGTTTTAAAATGTCACATTTTATGAGTATTTAATATAATGTTCATTAAACGCTGGAACTCAAGTCTTAGGAATTTAAATGCTACGATGCAGTCGAGAAAGACCTACCAAACCAATATAATACACAACTATTATGATGGTACACCTGTTCATCAATATTATTTGCCTTTATTGTGTTCGTTACCTTGACAACGTATATCATTTTCATGTTGTGAAACAATGTGCGATTAAGCGTAAAATAACCCCCATTACACATAAACACAAAAGGTAACAAACAGAAGCTGCAGCAAAAGGTATTCAAAATAGAACTCCTCTCATCCTGCAGTGTATAGGTCACCGTACCACTCGAGTATGACGAACAACGTTGCCACATTGCTCACCCTTTTTCCACATTTTTACAAGCTTATTACTGACCTCGGCAAGCTGCTAAATTTATGCCTTCTGACAGCTAATGATATAACTGACAAGTGATTATATATCAAACTTAGTACCTGAATCAGACAATCTTTAAACATGCCAGGAAAAGATTTACAAAATGTGTTGCACTCGTATGACTTTCTCTACTAATGTACAAACTAGTCTTGCAAATGTTTATTCATCTATCTAGT
The DNA here is from genome assembly GCA_030765055.1 of Mantis religiosa. Classification (NCBI taxonomy): domain Eukaryota; kingdom Metazoa; phylum Arthropoda; class Insecta; order Mantodea; family Mantidae; genus Mantis; species Mantis religiosa. The sequence continues at coordinate 98,689,453 of CM060952.1, forward strand.
TCATGTTAATCCGGATAAATGTAATCCTTTTGCTAATTTTCTTGTAGGTGCAACAAGGGAATATGGGAATACAGTAGACTTAAAATGACAGTCAAATATCTTAAAGTTGCTAGCTATGTAAAGGATATAAAATTCCGTTCTTTTTGCATAGCCAAGTTTTTTTTTTAAATTAAAGCCTTCGCGTTTCAGAAAAATGAAAGTACTGAAAAATTCAAATAAATAACAAGAAATATTTCCGAAATAGTTCACCGCACATGCAAAAAAGAAGTTTAAATTGCATGCTGTAACGAGCTCCAAATTTTGTGTGTAATAAGGGCGTTTTTTCTTTTTTAAAAAATAAATTTACATTCTCCAGCGTCCTTCATTGAACGATGAATGAAATGCCCGAACGGGATATCTCCAGAGGTTTAATCTGTGGCCCGTATTCGTGACGTCTGGGTTCGCTTCTCGTGGCCAGCCTATCAGACCCATGTTTGTTTTTCGGGGGGTTTCCCGGTTCAGTTGTAGAGATCCTTCCTTCGGCACTGTCGTGACTCCTTGGGCTGCCCTCTGTCTCCTCTCACCTCATCCTTTCTGCCGGGGATGTCCCACCCGGGGCATAGGTACAATAGATCAAGACTGGTCGCTGTGCCGAATACCCTCCGTAAGATTCTATGCTATCCTATCCTATGAAACGATGCTCAAATGAGTCCAGGGTCCACAGAACTTACCATACATTCATCTTTCAAGATAACAAAAACCTCGGATAAAACCTTATCCTGATAACCCTGACCGAGAATCGACTTCGGGACTCTTACTTTGTCTATCTCTTACATTTTGCCAGTTATACTTAAGTCATCCAGAAAAGAGTGAACCCAGAATAAGTCACAGAAAATTAAAAATTATACCTAGATTTCATTTGTTATGAGAATTTCTTAAATATGACCTATTTTAGCCATTTTTTGAGGGATAACAGTGAAATGGAATGGCAGAGCCAGTCACGTGAGCTCATTACCTTAGACCCTTTTTATCTATTCCTTGTTAACTATGATAAATATTTGCCAGAAATATTTCATTCCAGATTTGTTGGTAAAACAGAACAAAGGCAGTCAAGCTGAGTCAGTTGTTTCGAAAGTAGGCCGATAGGCTAGCCAAGTTGCATTATCTTCTCATGATCTTTTAAGGCATTCTGACTGCTTAAAACATTGGAAAATTCAAACGTTGCGAATATTTCAGCTGTTTTTTTAATCATAAAAATGCTACTAAAAACAGTACATCACAGCTAGATCAAAAGCACATATTTGTATATATCTTACGGATGAAGAGAATTTGAATAGCTGTACACAGGACATTAAATACGTTTGTTTCTTTTTATAATAAAACATATACGGAAATACAGTCCATGAAGGGCTAAGGGCCACAGTCCGCTTCTCGACCTCACACCTTCCACACCCAAAATGTTAGTTTTATAGATCTACAACTCGCCTGTAGCTCGTATTTCTCAAATGAGATATGGGACCACCGACTTTACTTCCCTCGTTACCCCGGGTTTCTGCTAGAACACGCATGACCCTCAGTTAAACCGTAGAGAAAGTAAAAAATGAATCTATACATGAATGACAAACGTAAGAGTTCACCATAGCAAAACTATGCAAACAAAATAAACCTGCAACAAAGAAGCACTTTAGAGCAGCGATAAAATGACAGTGCATACAGGAAAACACTGCGACATGGCAAACGCAGAGCCATTATTACATGTTACGAAAGAACTATATGAAGCTGTTTATATTCTATGTTGAGTTTACGACCATTGATATGCAAAATATCGCCATTATGCAAGGATATATTTTATGCATGCCATTAGAGGATATTCGCTTACTGTTTATTCAGTGTCAACACGCTTTTCATTTTCATACTGTCTAATCTTACTAAAACAAGTTAGCACTTCTTTGTATTGCATGATGTTGTCATTCTTTTATAAGGTTTCTCAGTAAACAAGTTGATAATTTTGTCAAATTTTCATTACGCTGAACATATTTTTTTCAACATAATTACAACGTGATATTTCTATATGTTCACCTAACTTTTCAATAAAATAATATTAAAAATAAAAGTCAATTCTCATGAGAAATGTCCAACCTGATTAGTTTGGAAAGTTTAAAAGCTTCATTTTGTGTAATATTAAAACCTTCCCGGCATAAAACATAATAAACTGTATGACATTTTTAATTCTCTAAAATGAAGGTATACATTAAATAATAAATCTATAAAACCATAAATGACACCTTTAGATCTCGTTCACTATGTATACTGAAAATCTGAAGAAGAAAATTGCCAGCATTTGATGAAAACTTTAAAATTAGGAAAGCGTAAGTAAACAATTTACGAGCAAACGTAATTTTAAAATATATGTACACGATCCATATTTCAGCTTTTTCTCTGGAAATGTTAACCGAAATTCAGTATCGATACCCGAATGACATTGTTTTGTGGGTAAGTAAAGCTGAACTATGTTCCAGAGTAAGGTTATCATACATCGCAGATTTCGCGGATAATCCGGGATTTTATGCCAGGACAAAGAGCTAAAAGTCAGCGAAAGCAGCTGGTGCTAAAAGATGTTTTCATTATTAATTTGAGTTTTACTGCCAAACGCTGTTTCACCATACCATACGACAAACGTTTCCAGATGGCAACACCGTGGCAGACAAACACCATCGGATATATCCCCAATCTCGTGTTAAGAGTGATTGTGATTCTTTTTGTTCCATTTATACCCCACCTTTAACTGCAATGGTTCGGCGCCGTTTCTCCTTTGGAACATATCGAACGTTTTAACTCGTATTCGTTGTTTTTTTAAACCATTAGATCACGCACACATTCACACTCTTATTCATACTCCCAGACTCTGGGGAAGATGAGAAATTATCTTGGTCGGAGAAAAATCCCCACACCACCGCCTGGAATCGAACCCGGGACTCCCTCACGCAGCAGGCAGGTGCTCAACCGACTAAGCTACGCGGACAGCCTCTATGATTTTCCTGCTTCGTATTCCTTTACATGCTTCGTGTTTGTACGTTCTGTGGTTTGTATTAGGTCAACATCCACATAGAGGATAATTCTGAACCTAAGCCTAGCTATTGGTGACATAATTACGTGGGATTTTAAAATAGAATGTTGTCGAAACGAAACGTTCACTTCCGAGAAGAACAAATGGATCATTTTCTAAGCATTAAACGCGCATGAAATGAGCAGGAGGCTTTGTTTCTTTGTTTGTTTTCTTTTGTTTTGTGAAGTGTGTGGGTAGCTACAATGCACACATACATGAGCTTTCTAGACTCTGCTCGCGTCTCGGAACGACAGAAACAAACGTAAACACACCAAAAAGTGATTTTCAACTGTATATACTGCCAACAGTAGTCTTAGTTCGCAGAGTACTGCGTTACGTTGTTTTCGACCTTTGCACAATTTGATGGTCCTGCTGTACATCTGACGACATTCATACTCCGGTGCAGCTAAATTGTATCGCATGCGAGCGCACATCTCTCCGGCCTTTAGTGATAATGGTCAGGAAAGTTAGAGTTGTAGATTTCTTATCCTACATCTTGTGTTAATATCCAAATGTAACCGTTTATTCATTTGCATTTTATATCGAACCAAACTAAAGGCAGTTAGGTCTGATAAGCACGAAAACATCTCCCGTCACTACCCATTACCACCCTTAAAGCTAGCCCGCCTCGGTAGCGTGGTGGTAGAATGTCTTCCTCGCGTTCAAGAGGTCCCGAGTTCGAATCTCGGTCAGGGTGAGTTACCTGGATAAGGTTTTTTCCAGGGTTTTCCCTTATCCTGAAAGACGAATGTGGGTAACTCTAAGCTCTATGGACGCTGGGCTCATTTGAGCATCATTTCACCCATTCCATTCATCGTCCGATATGACTTAACGTTAGAGGACGTAACATTACAAAAAAACTTAAAGCTTTTAGTGGGCTTGGAAAAATAAAACCAAATACAACTTCATGAGCTTCTATTCTTTGGTATTTATACTATTTATGATTTCAACTTATGCATTTAAGAAAAACAAATGCAAAACAATATCGCTTTTCAAAAGGTTTTCCTGCTGAATTTCAAAATTGGCAAACCTTGGTCGGCTCTCAACAATGCCCATGTCAGACATACAATAATTTAAGCTTTCCCATTTTCATCTTCAGCTGTTGCGAATTAATATTCTTCCATTTTCTCTTATTTCTGATGTAGTAATAACCTTAGAAAACAGTATTAAAGTTAGGAAGTCCTGGTTGTCGTTTCCATCCCAGGGGTAATTGTGCACAGATCTTAAAGGTATGACGTAACGAGATAGAACAATGTGGTTAACAACTGTAATTTTAAAGTATTTTCAAAGAGGGTTGTCTTTTTCTTGTTTTCCAATTGTATGGAAAATATTGGTTACAGCAAGAGGAAGGATATTTTAGTTTTTTAACATTTGCAAGAGTTTACTTCTGTTAGGCATTGGTTAGCCAATAGAACAAGAAATATGCTCCAAAGTACAGGTTCTTGAAATCATGAACTTAACATCTTCTACAAATAATAAATAAATACATTTTAAAAATGCACAGAGGAAAAAAAGTAAAGCCATCAGCGCTTCACCCAAGCATTTATTTCTACTCGACGAAATAACAAAAAATTGAGCAGTAGATATGTAAATACCGCCGAAAATGATATGCACATCAGTTCATTTACATATTAATGTGTGAAACAAAATCTGAAAGACTTACATAATATAGGCCCAGTTCTAATGACCCAACTTAACACAAATAAGGGAATCTAAATTCAGAATTTTTAAATGTGAAACCCTTAGTTACAAAGTTATATTTGGCAATCTTGAAGATCTTGAATACGACAACAGTACTTTCTCTTCTCCAAAGTAGAGCAGGCCCTATGAGATTGAAAATAGAATTGCAATAACAACACATCTGCTGCAAATAACATTTTGAAGTCTGCATTTAAAAATCGAAAATGTTCACTCGCGCTCCCATGTACATGTATGTGAACAGCCAAACCTACAAGTAGGATAAATATTAAGTAATTATACATAAGCCATACAATACTTAGGGATTACACCTCAAAACACTCTTCACATACAGAAATTTTCTGTATTTTATAAAAATGATTAGCGATTTTGTCATCTGTTAAAATACCTTAACATGATAAGCAGCATGACATTCATATTTGAGTTTTCTGCGAACAGTGAGTGACTTCAGTTAATTTTAGTTAATTTACCATATTTGGAATTACTTTAAATGTGTAATGTGTAGTGTTTAACGCCCGCATTTACTACATACGGCACCGCAGGCGGTGACACTGATGATGCATGAGATGAAGATGGAGCATAGGTGGAATGAGATGGCGGGATAAACCGGAGGTCCCGGAGAAAACCCGCCCCAACGCCGTGTTGTCCACCACAAATCTCACTTTGCTGTCGCCTGGGATCGAACCCGGGCCGCCTTGGTGAGAGCCAAGCGGTCTAACCACTGAGCCACGGCGTGGCCTGGAATTACTTTACATTTAAAATATTGAATTTAACGTATTTTTATTTCAAGAAAACATAGATACTCGTTAAATACCAAAATATGAGAATATGGTATCATTGTCCTCCTCCGGGGTCTTCGTTTCCGAGATTGCGGGTTCAAACCCGGCATAAGGTATGGATTTTTTGGGGCTTAAAAATCGTTAAGAAGAGAAATAGGATCCAGGTTTTATGGCACGTAAAAGTACATTAAGCATAATTAAGCTGTATATCATGTTCAACATAGAATGGAAAGCAGGGACCATAGCAGTTAAAGAGCGCCCATAAAATAAAAACAATATTATTTTCTCGTAGCATCATCCGTTTCCAAAATATCCGGTCTAAATTCTAAGCGATGCGCCTTTCTTTTGTTCTCTATGAGTAGATACATCTAACATCGAGACAGACAGACATTTACAAAACAGTTGAACGTCCGATCAGATGGAAGCCATTCTTGTCAACATTTATCATGATTCATTTATAACAAAGAAGCCTTTGTATGAATAATTTGTAGAATAGAGAACGGTTGCGTGATTGTAACACATTTGACTTTTAACTTCTGGATATCTATTCCAGTATTCCTTCGCAGCTCACGATCGATTCCAGACAACAATGTCCAAGATGAAAAATGGGATGAGTAAAAGCCCATCGAAATGCCGAGGAAAATTGTTACTCGTATTTAAAATAAACAAAATGTAGAAGGTCAGAGTTGACTGTGAAGTATCCACTAGAAAAATGTTATCAAAAGTTTTCTGGCATGTTTATGGAAGTGGCACTTGAACATTAGCTACTGCAGTGAAGAAAAGAGGAAGTTGGACCATGAACGGTTGGTTAATGCATGTAACGACATGACTTTGCAAATAGATAAACACCGGGTGATAGCACTCAGATAACGTGCATCCGGCCTAATGGGTCAGAAGTACATATAATAGCATATTGAATTAAATGGCAAAACTGCGAACAAAAATAACATTTGAAACTTTTTGCGGTCTTATTAATTCAAATGTCCTATTTACTAATTTGCGGGGGAAAAAAAGGAATCGTAACTTCTACAACGTTTGAAATAATGCTGTTGTAGACATTCGAGAGAAGAGAAAGAGAGACACCCAACAAAACGCTCCTAGACAGCTGTTTGGAGGAGTGTTCGTGGGTAAGGTGATTGTGGTACGATAAGAAGAAAAAATACCCAAAAGAAAATACACTCCACCAGTTAGCAGCCTGCCTAAGGAGCTCCTCACAACACTCACCGCCGCCAGCCACCGGACTCCAGCGGAGTTCAGGACCTCCACTCAGAGGTCCTTAACTTAAACCAGCGCCTGGGCAACCTGGAAGAATCCGTCACCGCCGCTGCCCATCAACAGAAGTCTAACCACGCCACCCTCATCGACCTCCAAGACAGACTGACAATTACACACATACTACTAAATAACGGACTTACTCCACTAGACCAACTCTGCTCTACAGTAACCCAACTACAGCAGACAAAAAAGACCATCAACTCCCAACTTCCACGCACCGAACACTTAGCCAGCGAACAGAAAGACATACTTGCCTCACTACAACGCAAGATGCACCGAGTGGATACTTACCTCACCGACACACTTCTCTGCCAGCCGACGGACTCTTCCCCCTCAACAGCAGACCCGACCAGCTCCACTCACAACTTACAGAATTGGACAAACGACTCAATGACCTGAATTCTGTAGAGCAAATAATCACCAACTACGACACACAAAACACCAGGAGGATCCAGGCTCAGTTCCCTAACATCTGGAGACCACCTCGCCCACAATCGCACACCTGATGACACCTCAACAACACACACCCCAGCAATAATTGCCGGAAATTATGTCTTCCAATGAACTTATATTTGCAATAAAGACTCCAATTTCCACTTCTCACCTTGAATACCTTCCTTCATTTTCCTCTGTAGGTGGTATCGTGCCAACTTTAAGTTCAAGAGGCCCTGAGTTTGAATCTTGGTCGGAATAAATTAATTGGATAACGGTTTTTTCCCTTATCCTGAAAGATGAGTGTCGGGTAGCTCTAAACTCTATGGATTCTAGGCTCATTTGAGCATTTCATTCATTGTCCGATCTGACATTATTGAAGGACGTAAATTAAAAAAAAAAAAAAAAAAAATATACAAGTCTTTTAGTGTTAATGGTATGCCTAACTCTGTTCTTAAAAGGTAATTTTAATCAAAAGATGATATAAGGACGAACAAAATTATATCTTCACTAATAAACAAAGTACCCATCTTAAGATGGGTCAAAAATTAGGCAGATTTACCTGGCTGTATACATTACATACAAAAACTCAAACGAACGGACAGATTATGAATGCTTTTTCTTGGTACTATCGACCCATACAACAGTTCGAGAGTTTGTTTATAACCGGAAGCTGGTGGTGAAGCATTTATCAAGACAGTGACAAGGGACGGAAATACGCTAGTAAGAGACTCTAGTACGTTTGGTTTCCGATCAAATCTCGTAATGTGGTTGCTCTTCACGCCGCATTTACATCTGGCTTCTGAAGTCGATAGCTGCCCTGTCAATCGCTCCGGATATCCTGCTGTGTTTTATACAACAGCGGTTCCAGAACAAGCAGACTTACTCACAACTCGATCTTCAGTATTTTTACTCTCTCTCTCTCTCTCTCTCTCTCTCTCTCTCTCTCTCTCTCTCTCTCTCTCTCTCTCTCTTACTTAAAACAAGCATACGATATTGCATTCCACCAAAACAAAACCTGGAGTAACAAGATTTCACTAGAAATACAGTTTAGAGACTCCCTGAAGTCAAAAAGTCATTTTAGAAAAGGTTTATCAGGCATTCAGGCTTTAAAAAATTCCCTCACACCCCAAACCACTCTTTACATAGAATATTTTTATTATATTGGATTTCCTAAAAATTGTAACGATTTTTATTCAAATAGCACGTTTCACGTGTATAAATAACAAATAAAACGTATTAATTCAATTTTCTACGAATCGTCTACAACGTTTTCCTAATTCTGAAGGAATTTTTGTAAAATTTTCTTAAACCATAAACAAAAATATACCACATAGAAATTGAGATCCTTTTGAGGGCATCAGTTTATTTACATAACTTTGAGGCACAGGTCATATCCAAATAACCTTTAAAAATAGTTCTTTGTAAGTACTGCCGATATTCAGTTGTCCGTCATGCTTCCAAGGAAACTAGAATATAATGTCTACTTCTTCGTAGGCACAGAGGCGCGCAGAAGTCACCAAAACATTTGACTATCGCTGTTCCTTTTATATCTATAATAAAGTGTACTATGTAAAAGTTTTTTCCATTAAACTGATATAGACATACAAATAAATTTTCGTAATTCTTTAGACACCCACTAATAAGTCATATGTTAGACAATATATTACAAAAATGAATTGCTCTAACCTTAGTCTTCATTATATTGGATTAAATTATGGTAGTGCATTTCGCTCGTGTCTATTCATGCGCCCACAAAGGCCTAAAAGCAACATGGCAAACTGTAGCATATCCCATTAATTTTTATGAACACGCGTATACCACACAAGCTAATTAACGCATTCTGATACTGCTAACAAACAGAGTCCAATAATTAACAATTTCCAAACTCAGCTGTCAATTTGAAATGCCAGCAATATATATCGAAAAGTGATTTTCACGCACTTCGTGTTATTCCAATGCTTGTTAAAAATCGGCTTTCAAAACAGCGAGTTTAAACAGACGTTCGAGTCACACGTGACTCTATCCGCTACAAATTTGTAGGTGTAACTTCTTAGCATTTATTACGACTTCAGGCAAAGAGTTCGCAATATAGACGGCGAAGCGTTCGGCATGTGTCAACCCTCGCCTCTCCGTGTTAAACACACTTTTCTATTTTCTGAAACCAGTAAAAATACTTACGTCAAAGGTAATATTATTTACGTCCTCCAATATCGGACGATGATGAAATGATGTTCAAATGAGCCCACGTTCCGTAGAGCTTAGAGTTAACCAATATTTATTTTTTAGGATAAGTGAAAACACCGGCAAAACCTGATCCAGATAACTCCCCTGACCAAGATTGGAACTCGGGACCTCTTGAACGTTAGGCAGACATGCCACCATCTACGCTGCAGAGGCGGATGCAATACTTTGTGGTTACAGGAAATTTAGAATGCGTAAACTATTCAGCGCAATAATGGCACAAAACCTCCATGTAAAATAAATGGGAATTCCATTTTGTAAGAATCCTTTAAGACCTCGTAGAACTACAGCTTAGCAAGCGCGAGACCCGGATTCGATTTCTGGTACCGGCTTGGGTATTTTCGCCCGCTGGGAGTTCTGGTCCGGGGGCTACTGAGCCTCAGAGGACAAATGTGGAGAAGTAGCGAAATCAGGTTGCAAGGGTCCGAGATGATCACCATGTCCCAGCCTCCACCATTACACCCCCTCATGACGCCTGTGGTAAGCAGAGGCGGAGGACCCAGCAGGCGGGTGGTAGACCTTGCCTTGGGAAGGGCTGTCAACCGCGGGTTAAATGTTAGAACCGCATCTTTTGTCTCATACACTGATATTCTTCTTAATATGCCAATAAAAACGTATTAATTGTAACATAAACGAGTAACCATTTCATAGCCATAGAAAGATGAACAATGTAAGTGCATGAGTTGACTTTCACAGTTCACGTCCCCCCTTACTGAACGTTGGAGCTGCTTAGTACGGTCAGATGCAGCCCAATGAAAGGGGACCAAGATTCTAATTCTGGTCTATCATTGCACTGTATACAAGGTATATCCACTGTCCAAAGCAGAGTTCCCCACTGATGTAATCAAAAGCACATGTTTCTGCTTGTCACGAGCATAAGCAAACACTCTTACGCCAATTTAAATATTTCCTTACCGTGAAATATTGGAATATGATTGGCGTGGAACTGCAGTTTTTTTGCAGTTATAAAAACTCGATAAAGTGATGGGTAGACATTAAAAAGTTCAGTTTGGTTAATGCTGTCTGCTATTTGGCTAATGCTGTGAGATCCTGCTTGCAATTACTGCATGGCAAAGCGTGGAAGCATATCGGAAAGTATGTGACACAAGGTAGTTGTTTACGCGAGCCTACCGCACATACACAGCGAGACAATGTATCTACACTCTGTTCAGATATAATCATGTCTTCTGGACAGTAACGTGTCCTACATCGGCAGGCGCGAGAAGTCATATATAACGTGACTGACTACTGCTATAAAGTGGGCGACCGCAATGGTAATTTACATTGGTGTATAACAATTAATTAGCTAAACTTTCATATCAGACACACACACACAATTTCCAAGTGGTCAATTTGTGTTTCGTCACTTGTACGTCAGGTTGTTATTTCGCCCTTTTAGTGAACGAGATAACAAGCAAATGCAGCTCTCGTCAAAGAATGCCAATGTGCCTCAACACTGCTGTGCAGTAAAGTCCGTTTACTTAACGCATGTGCAGTTCCGAGTCAAAGGAACCTGAGCCGCCCGCCCACTAATGACCGACATAAATCTATCTCCACACTTCAGAAATGGAACACTGGCGTTAGGGACCAATAGCAACCCCGATTTTTTGAAAATGACAGTTGCATGTCTACTCCGCGTGGAGTCTCAGTTGCCAAAGTTCCAACTTCCAGTTGTTCTGTTTCATTAGGTGCAAGACGGTGATGTTAAAATATTGCAACCTTGTAGAGAGGACCGTCAGGAGGAAGGTCCATGTTGTAAAACGATTATGAGGGTTCCTCAAAGAAAGCGGCCGCCGTGCACTTGCGTTGAGTAGACAGACTTTACCAACCGTATGCTTAACTGCCGTTCTCTTGCTTATGAGTAATGAAGCAGTGAATTCTTCGAGGTGCTCTCTGAGCCCCAAATAAACAATTTGTGTAACACAAGAAATATTATAAAATATTCGTTAACAAGCTTGGAAAGTTATGGAAAGCTCAGGCCAAATATTTTAATTTGGTCAGCTGGTATTTGAGTTCTTGCGATAAAGGAGGGTGTCAACGGTTCAAAGACAAAGTGGGAAACAGTTAATAAGTGGTGGAAAACGAATAATACTTCATGTGTTCGACTCAGTATCACTTGTGTTTATATTACGAAAATAACACCCCAGTTTACTGGAGTTTCATTAAAAAAAGTGTAATCAAAATACGCAGGGGATATACACCGATTCCAATATGGCAGCTGAGCCATCTCCAGAGATTTGGATGTCACACAATTGCCGTATAACATTATTTGTTACTTCAGGCTGCATGTTGAGCTATGCTTTTCACGCAGGGCACCTTTCTGTGGATGAAACAATTTCAGCTGTAGGTGGTATGTAGAATACACTTGTAAGAACATCCAGTTGTAAGGCGAGAGTTCTGTGAACTACGAGGGTCGGCTGACAAGTCCCTGGCCTCACATAGAGATGACGCTATTGGATAACATCATATAGTTTGACTCTAGACTAGCTTGTATCCATAGTTACAGGTCAATAGCTTGTTTAGTTTTTGAATGACAGCATTTTTAATAAGACAAGTGTAGAGATTTCACGGAAATTGAGGACTTGGAAAAACGAGTAGTGATTAAATACTTCCATTTGAAAGACTTAACACCTAAAGAAATCAAGGAGGAAATGGACAATACATTGAAATACTCTGACCCTTCATATACTATGATTAAAAGGTGGGTTGTAGAGTTTAAAATGGGACGTACGAGCACTACTGATGAGCCTCGATCTGGACGCCTGTGGAAATCACAACTCTAGAGATCATTGACAAATTCATCATTTAGTACTGTAAGACCGCAGATTAAAGTTGTTTGACATATCAGAGGCCGTAAACATATCAAAAGAAGGCGCAGGAAACATTTTAAGTAATGTTTTGGGCTTTCACAAGGTCTGTGCAGAATAGATGCCGCGTTTGTTGACACCTGATCAAAAGTTGCAAAGAAAAACTGTTTTTGTTAAGAATTTGGAGCTCTACAGCAAAAGTCCCAGCGAACTTTTAAGATGGCTTATTACCATGGATGAAACTTGGATACATCACTACATTCAAGAAAGTAAATCGCACTACTATGCAAACTCACTGCAACGTTTGAGTGATGAGGTAAAAAGAAAAGGACCTCATTTGGCAAAGAAAACCATATTGTTTCTTCATGACAATGCCCCGGCCCATCGTTCAATCATTGCAATGGGAAAAATGTGCGATTTAAAGTTCGAATTGCTGGAACATCCACGCTATTCGCCAGATCTAGCACCCAGTGACTACCTTCGAGCCCCTCCCTGATAGGGAGTTGTTCGGATTGGGTTGGTCTCGAGGGGACAATGGTTCCCGATACCCGTAGGAGATCGGGTACGTCTCCGGACGGGGTTGAGGGAAGCCATTAATATCCCCGCGTACTAGCCAGCATAGCTAGTAGAAGGTGTGCTAGATCACCAGGCGGCCCTACCGAGGTCATATCGGTAGCCTTCCTTGACGCGCGTAAGTGGCGTATCCACTTCCATCCTCTTGAGTCCACAGGACTAGATGGGGGGGGGGGCCTTGTTAGTCTCTAGGTCTTGCCCTATGGAAAGCCCCACGGAGGCGCCGGGCGCCCTTTCGGAACAGCTCGGTAACTCCCTGGGCGAAGGAGGCCCGAGTCCTTGGTCCTACGGGTCCAGGACTAATGGGAGTAGAACCTCTGGCATTAACCCAGTGACTACCACCTGTTCCCGAACCTCAAAAAATTTCTTGAAGGACGAAGATTTCACAGCAACGGGGAGAACATTGAATAAGGTAAGCAACAGTTATTTTGAGAACCATTATAAATGACACCACAGAGTTGGTTTAATTAAATTATAACAACGATGTGACAAGTGGATTAGCTTATATGGAAATTATGTTCATAAATAAAGGTTTTTTTTTTAGGCGGATCTTATCAGCTGACTCTCGTACTTTCGCGCGGATAATACAAACAGCCGGTTTATAGTGATAGGCACTACGGTTTGGAATAGACGGTTGCAGCATAATTTAGTGTTTCGTCATGCACGTGGTTAGAATCATTTTGAACCTGTTTACAAAACCGTAAACATATCTCCTTTGTCATAAAATTGTACAAAGGCTCCAGTTTCCATACATTTAACGGGAAAATCGTAGAAGCTGGCATCGGATTTTAACATTAGCTATCAAAAGTGTACTGATGCTATTGAAGCGACACCATTTCTGATTTATTTCGAGATTCTGGCTGAAATATTTTGCCTTGCCCTCTCAGTGATCGATGAAACTATCAATACACTCAAGTTTTCATTAAAAATGTAATAGTATATCAAAACACAGTTTGCTACGATGTAATCTCAAAGAGGCGTTTACGCACTTTCTGATATTGAAACTAAACGCCAATGGGATAATTTAGCTGAATGCGAGCCCTAACGCAATTTGCTGTCACTGTAGCAGCTTTCTATGTGTTTGGGTTTACCACGCATTGTCATTGAGTTATTTGTTAGGTTAGCCTCTGGTATTTTAAAGTATTATTGTTGACTCGCCCATTGTGGCGTGCGGCTTTTGGAAAGCCTTTGTTCTTCACTGAAAATTCGAGTCTGTTGCAAAATACACCAACCGGAACACTTGGTCAGTTTCATAACCATTTGATGTATATATCAATATGCTTCAGTGGTGAAACTGATTGGGGTCAGCAAGATACTGAATACGCTAGGTTCGATTTAAGTCACAGTGGACAGGTCTTGTCCGGGAATATATAATGTTAAGGAGATTTTCCGCGCCTCCAAGAATAGTCTGGTACTGCTGACTGTCCAGCAACCAGCAGAAAGCTCGCCTCTGTAGTACAGGTGATGATAGCATGTCTGCCTCATGTAAAAGAGGTTCCGAGTTCGATTCTCGGTCAGGGCCTGTTATCTGGTGGGTAAGGGGTTTCCTCTTACCCTGAAAGATAAATGTCTGGTAATGTAACCTCTACGGACCCTGGAGTTATTTGAGCATTATTTCACATATATTATTCGTCGTCCTATACGACCTACGCTGGAATATCTTATAAAAAGAGAAACGTTCGTATATTAAAGATACAGAACATTGCGAATATTAGAGGTTACCCTACAACTTCAAAAAAGTACTCATGTTCATATTTGTAAAGCCTTTACGTTGTACAAACTATCGCATTTGAAGTATCTCGGCGAAACTTTCGGACACTTACGTATACGGTACAACTAATTACAGGTCACTTACGAGCTTCAAAAATCACCCCTAACCTTATTTTCAGCTCCGTGTTTGTAGAATGTAACAATAAAATGCCACGCGCGTGTGTGTATGTTCTTTGAACAGCTTCTTTTGGTTAACATTTGTGGAACTATGAAACCAAGAGACAGACAAAATAATAAAAAAATCCTCATTTTACTCGTATAATTACATAATGGTCAAAATGTTTTCACAGTTTTCGTTTTTCTTGGAAGTTAATTGTCAGTGTAAATATTTTGAATCCATTCTTTCATTCTTCTGATAAACATTTATACCGCAGTTTTATTTTTTATACATTTAGGAAGTAATTAAATACTTTGCGCTTGGTTAGAAAACCTTCCTACTCAGGTGAATGATATGTACAGATATAAGAATAATTTTTAATGAATCTTAACATAAAGTTACATGAAAAATTATGATTACAGTTATGTATGTGCCACAGATATGTTACTATGGTCTTCCTGGGTGGGCATTTCCCTGGCACCTACGGGATGTACAAAGGCCGGAGGGATGTGCGCTCACGTGCGATTCAAGTGTGGACACAGTGTGAATGACGTCAGATGTACGACACGGCCATCAAATGTGCATACGTCGAAAACGTAATGAAGCATTGCCTTTGAAGGTATGCAGACGCAAGGTCAAGGCGTAATATAACGTTGTTTTGTTTCCTCTCACTCTGAGGCGGTTGTCATGTTCACGCTGTGCAGCTGTTTACATGTGCAAGCAATAACAAGTGCAGTACACATATGGAAGCCCGCCTCGGTAGCGTAGATGGTAGCATGTCTGCCTGACGTTCAAGAGGTCCCGAGTTCGAATCTCGGTCATGGTGAGTTATCCGGGGTTTTCCCTTATCCTGAAAGACGAATGTCGGGTAACTCGAAGCTCTACGGACCCTGGACTCATTTGAGCATCATTTCACCCTTTCCATTCATCGTCCGATGACTTAACGTTGGAGAACGTAAATTATAAAATAAAAAAGAAAACACCTATGGAAAAACGCACACGCCTCCGGCCTTTAGTAATACACAATTCTAAATAAAATGAAATGTATAAGAATACTTAATTGTGAAGTTCAGGTTCTAAATTTGAAGAACTGGTTCAAATTTAGTAGCACTAAGGCCAAACGCATGACGTGGATAAACAACGTTCTTCCGCATATGCAAACTTTGTTTACGAATATATCACACTTTCAGTTACTGCAAAATTGTTGTGGGATGTGGGGCACATCACTGCTCCATCAATCCTGTATGCTCATAAATACAATAGAATCAGCACTCAAAACTGACTTCAATCAGTTAAAAGTTGTTAAATGTGCTAAATTGTACACGCATAAATAATAACACGCAAATAATACCCAGATTATTTATAATTACAGTGTGAGGGAAACGCCATAACAGCCCCTCCACTACTGAAGCAAGGGACACTGACCAGTCTGACTGCATAAGAGATATGGGAATCAGTGTTACACCTGCTGTGACTGTGGCACAGTATTAAGGCGTATCGACCTTCAGTGACGGCGCTGCATTCACTTGTTACCTTGTTTACTTTAAGAGTGGAATATTAGTAACCTGGTGTACAGTAAGTGACGAAACACAATTAAGCGCTGGAAGTCAATTAATTATTATACACAAATAAAAATTACCATTGCATCCGTCCGTTTTGCCGTTTGACACGGGATTTTGATTTCCTCTTGGCTCTCCTTGTCACAATGTTCAATCACATGATATGTACATCTCGCGCCTACCGATGTATGGCACGTTACTATCCAGAAGACACGACTGCATTTGAACAAAGTGTACATACACCCATTGGCCGTATATGTGCGATAGGCTCGCTTAAACAACTTCGCTGCTATATATTCTTTCCGATAAGCTTCAACCCCTTAATAATGTGTTTTATTGTCTTTTCCTCCACCAGTTTCACCGCTTAACATTTTTCCAATCTTAAACAAATGGGAGTGTCATAACATTTTACACAAGATATACTTGTTTATATCTTGGATGGGGTGGATCCAAGTTAAATAATTGGCGGTATGGCATGCCTTGATTGATGGGAATGTTAACCAATGGAAGATGTGCTTTGTTTAAAAATTACTTCAACCAAACTTTGAGCTTAACGTCTCACTTAACATCAATTTCAATCTGCATTATTTTTTTAAAATCAGTAAACTTTAAAATTAGCATCGTTCATAAAAGTAGTGCAATATTTGGTGTATTCCTCGTGCTCTTCAGATATTTTTGGAAAAGTTATTTTTTCACCTTTATTTTCATACAAATTAATTTAGAGGAATGTTAAAAAACTGATTTCAAAATTATGGTATGCCTATGTCAAGTTATTTAAACACCTGAAACTATAGGGAGAAGTGTCATTTAATACAAGTTTAAGAGTGCATTTTAGGAAACAAATTGTCATAAAATGAATGCTAATGATGGTAAACCACTATAAGTTAAATGCAAAATTTAACTTGCTTGATAAGGGTTGGAAAGATTTGTAAACGACAGTGCAATTTGGCACCCCCCCCCCTTTTAATTTTGTAATAGCCTTGTTCACTTGTTGCTTCCTCAGCAACAAGAACAAAACAGAGATGCTCCCCTGAACCATAACCTTATTCTTTCGTATAATCACTTTATTACATGTGTTTAAACAGTTGGACTTTTAAACACATTTCTTAATAACTGGGTCTCTAAAATCTTGTGGTGGGTAACTTACAGCTCACTAATTATAATAAATAAGGAAATGGCATGCGATAAAATAACAAATGCACACAGTGTACCTACCATTTGTCGCCTCATTTCGGGTCTATAAGGTAGTTTTTCCATGCTTAATTAGTCACTCGATGTTCACCGTTACAGAAAGGAATATCGGGCGCGTATTTGCATTTGGCAGTGAACGTGTTATCGCGTCTGTTCCCGACACGGAAATTGAGCTGGCTATCTCCCGCCCGTTCCTCTTCGCCAGACGCTGTCACCTCCGCCGCCGTCCGCGTACAATACGCAGGCGCGTATCTTCCTATTGTTGCAGTCCTTCCGTGCGCCCGCACGATTTGTAGTAACAATGGCATTGCTTCCTTAAGCTGGCAGCCAAAGACGAAACCAAAATTGGCAGTAAATGTTACAAAATTCCTATAAACAATACAACGGTTAAATGATCAACATCCCACGGATCCCGTTTTAAATTTTATGTTAAATGGCGTCTTTAATTTATTGGAATCGTACCAAAAAAGTGCTAAGTACCAATATGAGAGTGAATGTGTTTCAAAAACAAACACAGGAGCGAGACAAGATCAATTTATAAATACGAATGAAAAATTATAATACCATTTTGGTACTTAAATAATTATTTCAGCAGAAAAAAAGGAAGTTTTACTTGTCATCAGATTATAACATATAGAACGATAGAGATATATCTCGTTTTATGACAACTTAATGTAATCTTCATTTTTGGATAACTTCACTTAATTTAGCATTTTATTATGTAAAAATCGCAATTTAAGGTGGAGAGAGTTACGTCGCCTTAACACAACCAAAATAGTGACCACGCCTCAGACAACTATGACAGGTAAATGGAGCCTTATATCTAGATACTGCATGGCAAAGCGTTGAGGCATATTGACCTTCACTGACGAGCGCTGCATTCGCTTATATTGTTTATCAAAACAGGGAAATATTAGTCGTTTGGCACGAATCAATAAATAGAGCACTTGGGAGCTGAGCGTCCGATATGAACGATTAGACATTTTTTTGTAGTGTGTAAGGCCCGCCTGTACTACATGCGGCAGCACCCGGAGAACTCGGAAGAAACCCGTCCCGACGCCGTTTTGTTCACCACAAATCTCACTTGCGGTCATCTGGGTTCGAACCCGGGTCGTTTGTGAGAGTCGAGTGATTATTCATTCGGCCATGGCGCGGCCACAGGTTAGGCAATTAACTATTATATACACAAATGTAAATTACCACTCCGGTTTGTCGTTTGACACAAAGGGATCTTAATGTCCTTTTCTTTCTCCTTGTCACAATACTGAATTGCATTATACAATATGATTTTTAAGGATAGCCGATGTATGGCACGTTATTATCCAGAAGACATAACTACATCTGAACAGTGTACCTGCATACATTGACTTGCCGTGTATGTGCGATAGGTTTGCCTAACATTTATGTTGGTTGACATTCTTTCCGATAAGCTTCCACACTTAGCCATGCTGTACCGTATCGTTTACAAAAAGCTAAACATAAACAGTTCATAGGCTCGGCAGCTGATTGACACACATGGTCACAATGCCAGAAGTTTTGTGACCACGCGAATCTTTAACAAGTTTATTTACCTTCAACATAAAGATCGTTACCAACATTACTAGTGTTACTTTTATTTGATTTTAAAGATCAATTAAATATTTTACTTTAGTTTTAGTATATTTTAATAAACATTTAAATAGGATTATTTACTTTACACTTCCTTATATTGCAGCACATAAATATCCATTTTCCACTTTATTTCCAATGAGTACTTCGTACGAACCCTTAACATTATTGTATCTAATAGTTATCAAGTAATGTATCTATTTGGTTTTACATTAATTACATACGTAAGGGAAGGTGTTAATTATATTTTCTTTTTATTTCAATTAAACAAGGGTATTAAGGGTTTGGGTTTCATTAAACCTTTCACTGCAAAATTTTGAAATACAGGTTTGCATCACTAGCTAAGCTAATATTGTTCCCGTAACACAGTAATCAACTCGCAGCGGTAACGGAGGCATAGCGTGCGTTCTATTTACGGGCGGACGTGTTATTTTCACCAGAAAGAGATTCTATCCCACTCTTCTGCTAACAAATATACATAACTCGGTAAAAAGTTGTTATCTCTTAACGTAAACTTAAAATAATGATTTAATCATAAATTTCCTGTGATATACAAATCTTGAGGGAGATTGGGAAGGTCTTACTTTTAAAATCTTCAGTTCTCAGCTTTAAATGTACAAAATATTCTGCTAACCGTTTCGACTGAGCTACCATATATCTTCTCGGAAATGCAAAAAAGAAATTCAAAAATAGTTAGCAATCTCTATGAGGCAGTGATATGTAACGGATATGAAAATTCTGATTGTCAGAGGGGTTTTTGGTGGTGGGTGGGAGATGATCTGAGACTTTACAACATTAATTCTTCTTCTGAATTGCACAATTCGGGCACATTAATAGCCTAGAAAACTATTATTAGCTACAAAAATTGGTTTGTTTATTATTACTATACTACATAAAGCCTATTTCACTTTTAGAATGTCATAATGATCTACCTATTAAACGTAAGCAAACTTCGATTTATCTTTTGGCGAGTATCTAACCGTAGCTTTTTTTTTTTCTTGTACTATCTGTACTATCTTATGCTGATAATGTTAAGTCACCAAGACTCTCCCTCGCTTTATAAACATTTGCAAAAGGTGATCAAAGTAATGACCGACCGTAGCTCTCTCAATGCTTCAGTATTTTCATTACAATGGTTTATTTCTTGTGAACTTTAGCTTTTTGTTTCAATCGCGAAATAATACAGGTAAACATCACTAATTTTGCTGTTTTCATCAAAACATCAAAAGATATTGGCACAGCTTAGTAGCAAAGACTCTCGAGATTGCATTTACTTCCATTAGATAAAAACCTCAACCTGACGGAGTCAATTGATACTTCTGTCCTCAAAAATATTATGCATATAACGATGCCACTATATCCTTAAGTAGCTGCGTAAGGCTTTTCAGTGATATTTAGAAAACAGTTCCACCAAAACGAGAGATTTCTATTAGGACTGTTATTCGTTAATTTATCTTGTCTTACTTCATACCAGGGAGTAACAGAATCTTTGAGATGAAATTGTTCACATTTTCATTTTAAAACCTTATTGGAGTGTCACTTTAGTACCAAAAAAAAAGTGTCACTTAGGCCTATATCCTTTTCTTGAGCGATAAGCATATGCATACGCAGACCTACTCACAATGAAAATTAAATGCATAAACGCAACCATGTTACCTAATGGAAGCATGCCCGCCTCGGTAGCGTGGTGGTAGCATGTCTGCCTCACGTTCAAGAGGTCCCGAGTTCGAATCTCGGTCAGGGTGAGTTATTTGGATAAGTTTTTTCCGGGGTTTTCCCTTATCCCGAAAGACGAATGTCGGGTAACTCTAAGCTCTATGAATCCTGGGCTCATTTGAGCATCATTCCATCCATTCCATTCATCGTCCGATATGACTTAACGTTGGAGGACGTAAATTACAAAACAAAATAATAATAATAATAATAATAATAATAATAATAATAATAATAATAATAATAATAATAATAATAACAATAATAATAATAATAATAATGGAAGCATTGTCACAGTCACTGGAAACTCCAAACTTGCGTTTAGTCTCGTGCACTGTGAAAGAATTCTACATCTGTTTCTCCATGTATTGCCTGCGTCTGAACAAAACACGATCGCTAAATAGATTTTACGCCATCTATTGCTGCTCTTCCATTTGGCGTGTCACAGCATTTTAAATGACAGCAGACGCTGTTGGTTAGATTGAACCCTTCCAGTCAAACTGATCTATAAAGAATGCACAAATTTTCATATTGCCCATTAAATTTGAAACAGTAAGCCACGTGCAATTAACGGATCTAGAAAGCTGCGTCAAATTTTTATTTTACATCTACAGCTATCTGCGAATGATCTTACCTCATGCCTGTCCTCATGTCGCGTTAAGTTCATTGTGAACTAACTGCCTTAGTAGTTATTTTCTTTATTATATACAAGTAGAAAAACACTGCATTCCACCTAAAAAAATCCAATGTCGAGATCTCATTGGAAATGCACCCTTCAACCTAAAAATAAATTTAAACAGTCCTATCTCCATGAACTGTGTGTTTTTATTTTTTATTTATTTATTTTTTTATTTACGTTCTCCAACGTTAAGTCACATCGGACGATGAATGCACAGGATGAAATTATGCTCAAATGAGCTCAAGAGTCCATAAAGCTTACAGTTACCTACCCGACATACAAGTTTCTTTGGAAAAACATTATCCAGACAACTCACCCTAACCGAGATTCGAACTCGGGACCTCTTGAATGTGAGGCAGACACGCCACCACCTACGCTGCAGATCATCCTTTATGTGAAAAAATATACTTAACAATTTTGATTAAAGCCTACATTCTAAGCATTTACACAACAAATAAAATTAAGTTTTTGACCTTCAAGCAAAAACTTTTGAATCCTTCACTCCACAGAATTCTTGTAGTTTTACTAAATGCTATAGCTATTCGGTTGTTTCGCGTGGTAATATGGACAAGTGGAATTTAAAAGCCAAAATACACCAACCGGCTTACAAATATCTATGGATTCGGTTTCCTCTGTTCCCCTTGTTCCTAAACCGAAATGCGAGAAGGGGTGAAATTAATGTATAAACTATTATTATTATTATTATTATTATTATTATTATTATTATTATTATTATTATTATTATTATTATCATCATCATCATCTATTACAGTAAGCTTCTGTTCCTGTATTTTTGCAGGGATCACAATAACGACGAACAGACCAAAACTGTAGTTTTCCTTTAACACTAAATGTTTTGCTGCAGTTACATAACGAGGAAGTTACTCAACTAGGAACTTTTTTCAATTAATTGTTCCAGCAGAGATAGGTTCTGCAGAAGAAGGAGAGAGTCAACATTTGCCACTTCAACTAGAAACAGGGGGAAACCATGAGAAAATGCGTTCTTCCGTATCGCTGGCTTCGTGAAACTAGACCGTCTCTACAGTCAGTTGTTTCTAATTCCTTAACGGGGAACTGTTTAACCTCATATACGGCTGCTTCTGACACACTCCGTGCAAATACGTCTCCATATATACAGGGTGTCAAATATCGAAATTACACAAGTCACAAACACATGTTGGCTCATGCAGTTGCCACAGTTACTGCAAACGTTTCAGTGCTCACACTGGGCAGTAACTTAATTTATTATAAAAATTCTGAAGAGTTAATCACATGACTTTCTACACAGACTTTATTACTAAAGTTTATTTTTCCATTGCTTCGTGTTGGCCGAATTTGCAGAAATTGTTTATTCGCTGGAACCTTACATAAAACAAGTCAAATGTGCTGGCATCTAAATTCCTTAACTTTGTATGATATCACCAGGAACACATTAATGATGACATCATCTAAAAATGTATGACGGAGCAATGGAAGCATTTAAACAAATAGGAATAATATTTCGGAACTGGTTAACGCTGATAAAATGCAATAATAACAGTAATAATCATATTAATTACTAAGCATTATTCTTAAAATATCTGATAAGGTTTCCCATCATATGAAAGAACGAACATATAAAATTGTACAGCATAAAATGTAGGTTTAAATATTTCATTACACATTCTACACTATCTCTTTGGTTTTTAACATCCTCCACAGTAAGTTATATCAGACGAAGAATGAAATGATGGTCAAATAAGCCCAGGGTCCACAGAGCATAGACTTACCGGACATCTATCTTTCAGGATTAGAGAAAACCTAGAAAAAACACACCTTATCCAGAAAACTCACCCTGGCCGAGATTCAAACTTGGAAGCTCTTGTACGTGAGACACGCTACCATCTACGCTACGGAAGGCGGCTCTACACTACTTATAAACAAATGACATTAACTTCTACGATTACCTTTCCTGGAGGTCAAAGGATTGCGCTGTACTCGCATGCTTTTTTTTTTCAACTCTCTTGTATAAAAGTAATTTTTACACGCGTATTCTATCTGTTTCATGTTTCGAGATAAACATTTGCAGAAGGGCTTTACTACAATATTAGATATTTTAAGTACAATGGGAATAAGGGAATACAGATGGCTTAAACGCTTTGAAATCCCAATGAAATCAAAGGCTTCCCATTCGAGAAAAGCGCAGGTATTAAAAATACAAATCAATGTTTCAAAAGAGATTAACATCGAAGAAAAAATGTACTCGAGATTAACTGCGTACTTTAAACAACTCTACATCTGTTACGTATAAAGATGTTGTCATCTCTTATGGTTTACTAATTATGCAAGTAATTCAGAATGAAGAAGACTTCTGAGATATTTCCATACATTCACTGTCTCGTAGAAATAACTGAAATATATGATAATTTTAATCAAAATCAGTTTTCCAAAATAATTTTCAAATGGTTTTCCATATTTATAAAGTTTTGTTTGTTTACAAATCTCTCAATTGCCAGATCATATCAGCGCCACCAGTATGCCGAAATCTCATTCCCTAGTTGTTTTACATGTCAGTAAATATATAGCTTTTTAAAAAAAACATCCGATTGAAATTGGGTTTGAACCCGAAATCTTGGAATAAATAGGCCAGGACGTATGCAGCCGCCTAGATCGACATAAATTTCCATGTAATGAGAAAATTGAAACGTGAACTTTTTTAAATCGTGTCGGATCCTTAAAAATGCTAAAATATTTAATTTATTTTTTATTTATGCTACTCACGCGCGCGCGCGCGCGCGCACACACACACACACACACACACACACACACACACACACACACACACACACACACACACACACAAAACTGCAGATAGACCTTTTCTAAAATTGATTATATTTTTTAATTCGGAGAGTTTCAAATCAGGTACTTCCGTGGAATCTTAGTATTGAATTTTTAGGCGGTATACAAATAATTTATCTAAAGTAGGTAATATAATATAGAATGGGAACGAACGTCATGTGAAAACAAATCATCACCCTATATATGGGGGTTGTTCAAAGTAAAAAGCGCACACAGATGGTTCAGACCACTTCGTTGTAATCTTGGCATTTAATTTTTCGGTGGAATACCATACCTACCTTGGTGGAGAAAGTAGTTAATTGACAAAAGTGTTGGAAGCGCCCAGGATGTGGCATGACCAGCTCTGTTGTTTATTGCTGATGCCCGAACCTACCTCACCACTTGACTCATAGAGGAAGTCGAGCAATACACTACGACTGTGCAACAAAATGCTACACGCTGACACAGCTGTAAACGTCAAACTGCGAGACCCTTCACGCATTTTCTTTGCATTCCAGGGAAGTTTGGCCGCCAGACAGACGCGCCATTATATGGGGTACTTCCGGTAGCAAACATCCCCTATATCTGGAGATGCTTTGCCATTCACTGACCCCCGTTCCTACCTGTCATGCCGTCAATCTAAACCAGTATCTGCTGATTCCAGTTTCAATGAACACTTAACATCGGGTTCGTCAGATTCCGGCCACGTGATTATCCCGTCGTCTTCTTCCAACCCAGCACGTGAATCGATGGATACAACAGAAGGGCCTTCCCACGTGCAACTTGGCTCCTCTCACGTGGGTAACATTAATGGTGTTATTCGCCAATGAAGTTCTTTGCCTATACAGTCTTGGTAATTGCCGGAATTTGAACCACAGGACCTTCCCGAGCGGTTGCTCTAACCAGCTGATCTACCATGTATGATTAACACACTAACGACATTTGGGTGGTGTCATCTCAATATGATTTCGGATCTATTCGTGTCTACGCGTAACATACTAGCACCTAATTTTCGAGTTTGCGAATTCAAACTTGATGAACGTATTTTCGGACGTAAAAATCCTACGATGTTCTCACTTGGAACTGTATTCATAATGTCATTTTTTCTGCTTATAAAATAAAGTGCAGTTTGAAATCTCTTTTATCAGTTTATAATTTTAGGATTAAACAACAAATATGGTCCCTTATGTCCCATTCTAGAGGATTTAACACAAGTTCTTTCACACTACACGCATATACGTTGAATCAGACTGAAATATTCTATACCACAGCCGGGAATTTAACCACTTCCACTTTCTAACCATGGAGTTACCATGGCAATGTAAACCACAAGAATAAATGCCAGCTTCTGTAGCGTAAATGGTAGCGTGTCTGTCTCACGCGCAAGAGGTCCGAGTTCGAATCTTTGTTAGGGTGAGTTATCTGGACAATGTTTCTTCTGGGATTTCCCCCTATCCTGAAAAATGAATGTCTGGTAACTCTAAGCTCAATGGACTTCCACATTTCATTGATCGTCCCATATGACTTACCTAACGTTGGATGACAAATTAAAAAAAAAATAATTCGAATTTTTTATTTAAGGACGTTCTCAGCACCCCATTCTACATTGACGGTGAAATATCCGTTAAGTTTAGTCAAGAGACCATTTTATCAATCTCGAGGTGCTTTCACGTGTCGTAAATCCACGTAACAGGACCACCAGCTTTACTTCCTTCCTGAAGAAAGCCATGCTAAGCATTTTTACAGCCGAGATAAAAATTCTTCGCCGTTCCCCGGGTTTGAACCCACGAACTAGACCACGGAGGACGACCTTACGATAAGATTCTGTTTTAAGCTTGTGCTGAAATGTGAGCTACACAGCTTGTGTTGTGGAGTTGCCGCCTATCTCTTTAACACAGATTTGCTTGAAGCGATATCCATTTTCTCGACAGTTTTCTAAAACCAGCTGGAAATAATAAAAACCAAAGTTTGTACACTGTATGTTCTGCTCCACTTCGCCTGGCCTCGCAGCAACTACAACAAACTGCACAGCAAGGAAGTTCCAAATTTCCTATTATGGAATGTGGAAACTTTGGGCAGCAAGGTTCAAACTCTTCTTGAAAAACTTTTGGTGATCCGATGTGAACTTGCCCAGACGAGCTCAGACCTATTTGACGTCCATTGCCTCATTCGACTGTTTTATAAAATAGCACCGCACAACCTTTACAATTTTTCGAATTTTGTTTACTTAAAAGAACACTACTGAAATTTGGCGAAAAATCTCAGGACCGCATTATACGCCATAGTTTCAACATTTATTTTCATTTACTGATATTGCAGAGATTTACCTTTTTTTAATGCAAAGTGGGAATGTGGAATTTAAATTGTTTCCATGTTAAAATTGAATTATTGCCTCCCCCTCTTAGTTCTTTACCAATTTAGAATATTTCATACGAACATTCATTTTCAGCTATATTCCGAAAACGCAAACAAATGAAACTGCAGCATAAATTTTCATGCTAGTATAGGTAAGCAAAATAGAGGCATAGCAAAGATGATACAACCCGACGAGAACTGCAATGAATTTCCCTCCAACGAGCGCCTTAAAAACGTTCTGTTACAATATGACTGTCTCTTACTTTCCTTCTCCTACATGTTTACAAGATCGAATCTAATTTAAGAAAGATTATTATAAACGGAATTCTCTTGCAGTTCCAACATGTTTAAAGCATATCAAGGTTTTAAATTAGCGAAAAGTTTACAAAAAAGATATGCCTGATAGATACTGAAGTTGGTATTGAAGTTCAGTATCTTTAAGGATGCCTCTTATATACTACCCTAACGTTACAACATTTTTCAATTTGTTTTCAACTTTTTATTTGTCAAAACTCCGTCTAAAATTTTTAAGTAGTTTAAGATATTTGCACATCAAAATGCATTTCTTGAATTTTTTGCATATAGCCGAAACTGGTAAATTCAAGAAAAACACACAAAACACTGCCGACAAAAATAGTAGATCTCATTCAAACATGCAATTTATGCCGAACTGTCTATGACACTAACCATATCAAGGATTTTCCTTCTTATTGGATTTAATTCTTAAATCGTATTACTTGTTTTTAAAATGATACGTTGCTATTCGTTTTTTCTCTCTCGTAGTCACGCAAGAGTGATATTCTGAAGCAATTAGAAAACTTATTACTTTTAAAAATTTGACTATTGCTGTATCACGGTATGGAAAAAGAAGCAAATACAACTAAGTTTTCGTAAGAAGCCACGCGAATAAAACACATCAGACGTTTCATGGTTTCCTTCGGTCTTAGACAATTGCTAGGAGGGATATTCAGTACCACGTTCGAAGTCCCACGCACAAAATAACACAAATAACGTTATTTGTACGAAGAAGCGACTACGCAACGAAAACCGTCTGTTGTATCGGTTCGTCGCGATATGATCCAAGTACAAATGCGAGGTCTAATTTTACATGCACTTATTTGGTGAACACAAACTGTTAAAGTAACCATTATCAATGTGGACTTGCACAACACTACTGGGTATTTACTATGTCTTTCTTAACCTTATTTTTAGGTTATAAAACATGTATTGAAATTAAATACAGCAGATAATACTGAGATTTTGCAATATAGCCCAAATAAACTATTGGAGCGTCGTTATTATTATTATTATCATCATCACTGGTAGCTCAGAATCTCAAATCATTTGATGCTACATCCTAGCACTAATGTTTTTCTTTTTCTTTTTTTTTAATTTACCTCCTCCAACATTTAAGTCATGTCAGACGATGAATGAAACATATCCAAATGAGTCTTTGGTCTATAGATCTTCAACTTATCATTCATCTTTCAGGATAAGGGAAAATCCCGGAAACAACCTTATCCAGGTAACTCACCCTGACCGAGATCCGATCACGGGACCCCTTGAACGTGAGGCAGACACACAACCATCTGTGCTACAGAGGCGGGATAGCACTCCTGGGAAGATGTGGCCAAAAGGTATTTTGTGATTAGATTTACATTTTCTCGGCCATTTTTTCGTCTGATTTTCATCTGTATCATCATTACCACTGCTGTTATGTGCTGTAATGGACATTGCAATTTCCTCAGTTTTAGGAAATTTCTATAAAATCGACGCCTTGTAACGCACTGGGACGGGGATGGGCCATTTCCGTCACAACTGCCATTAATCAGGCGGGAGGAGTATTAAAATGTTGATCAACATATTCCAAAAGAAACACTTAATACAGAAACTGCAATATACATAAATATTCGTTTTGCTAGTGTGATACAATAAATGCAAGAATACGTTAAAACTAAATAAAAAAAATAATAATTTGAAGTTGCTAGTCATTTATATATTTACAGATTCCATCTCAGATACCATGCATATTCCTGAAATAATTTGTATAGGAAATACCACATTTCTGTAGGTCTCACCGCATGAATTAAAAAATTTGGGAGACTTCTTTAAAATTAACATAGGTGCATTCCAATACCATTTTGGTGCCTCGAGTAATTTAGAATTTAAACACTAGAGAAATCAAGAGAAATTCTTAACACGTGCATCTGTTTACTTCCGATATGTCATAGCAAGTTTCCTACACTGCAGGTTTGATAGTCCATGGGATTATTTTCCTCTCGTGTTTTATTTTTTGCGAGCCAATTAAAATACCTAAATAATAACTTAAATAATAAAATAATCTGTTAGTCAAACGGAACTACAGCCGAGTGGAATTGACCCAAGTAGTAAAATTTTTTTTTACATTTTTTATGTGCATTTCTGTGCATACGGACTTGAAATTTCCAATGACTTCAGAAAAATGTCAACACATTTTGCTTTTGATTCGACTAATCTCATTACTTAACGAACTTGAACATCCTTTAAATGGTTAGGTCATATCGAATGCTGAATGAAATGGGTAAAATTATGCTCAAATGTGCCAAGGGAGGGGGAAAAAACTTTTCCAGGTAACTCACCCTAATCGAGATTAGAACTCCGGAATTTTTGAGTACCCTACACATTGAACGTGCACCTAGATAATCACTTATGTTCTGTGAGTTTATCCGATATATGTTCGCATATATATGGTAAATTATTCATGAAGCTTAAGTAAAAGAATTAAAAAATAACAAGTACAATCTGAGAAAAATGCACAGTTAAAAAAATAAATGGCAATAAAAACTGTAGCAAAAAGAATTAAATGAAACTCGGCTTTCCCACTGAATAACTTCCAATAAGGCTAAATTTAGCTTACGTGAGCATGCAATACTGCTGACAATTATTTTCGTCATTACTTATGCAAGTGCGCATAAACATTTTGGTCGTAATTAACAAGCCTGTTAGTAACTTTCGTCAGGATTCGATTTCCAGTTATTTTAAGCTGTAAAAAGTCATTCAAATTTATTTACAGGTATCATTTAGGAAATGAATGGCGTATTTCTGAACAGCAGAATTCACATAACAAGGAAATTCTGGAGGCTATGATGTTTAATGAATAAATAGTGAACAGCACACAATAAAGGTGCAATTTTATGTCTATTTATTTCAAAAGCATGCGCATTTGCTGAACATTTTTAAAACAAATGACAGCAGCGGTGGCGCGATGTTTAAATCTTATTCTTTCGGAGCTTTAAAGAGCTTTGATTAGCGCATTTCGTGGGTATGGTGCACACAGTTTCTTCAAGCTTGCAAAACTCGTGTATCCGTATCACGTGGATGGCATGTTAATTACCTACATTTCACAAACTTACCTCGTTGACAGTTCTAGGGATAAGAAATTTGTTATACATTCTATGCTTTAAACAGACATTGCAAGTTACATGAATGCATGAAGTTATTTCCAACTTTAATTTCACTCTTTATAATGTACTTTTACCGTTACAAGAGCGTGTGAATACAAGAATATAACATTGTTTTGATGTTACTGTGTGTCATTGGCATTATTCATATCATTCCCTGCGCTACAACCTAAAGCATGGTGCTCATTAATCATTTGACAGCAACACGCCTGTAAACTTTGTTTACACCTTATTTCAAGGTTATCAAAACTCGTAAAAAAAAAATAAATAAATACATAAATAAATACATAAATAAATACATAAATAAATAAACAAACAGCTTTAAAACACAGTAGCACAAAACTATGTACTATATGCAAATATGTAACGAAAACATTTCACCATAATTTTTCTATTACACTGCAAT
The DNA here is from genome assembly GCA_030765055.1 of Mantis religiosa. NCBI lineage: Eukaryota > Metazoa > Arthropoda > Insecta > Mantodea > Mantidae > Mantis > Mantis religiosa. The sequence continues at coordinate 98,719,984 of CM060952.1, forward strand.
GTCAGTCACACGTCATTCTACAGGTAAAAATCACATGGATATACCTGTCCCAGGCGCTTGCTTGGCGGCCATTTTACCTTGCGCATTAGCAGTCCCGCCGAAGTTTAAGATTTCACAAATCAAGGTAATAAGGCCACTGAGAACGAAAACCCATTTCCTCGCGGAAACTTTTAGAATTGTTGCAGTGACGTCACCTGAAAGAGCAGGTAACAATAAAAACTTATTTCGTTTTGGATAAGCGTACAATAACCTGCACATACCTTTCCTTGCTGTTGTATCTATAGTACAGGTAACACAAGTAAAAATCGCCTCCAGGTATTTAGTGACTGCGCAGCACTTGAAAGAAACTTTTCGTGTTATGACCAGTTAAATTCCATTGCACAACAACGCTCAACACTTGTAAAAATCTATTAAGTATGTACTATTATTGTCACACAACCACTGTATTTGATTGACAGAACCATGGCTGCTTACGTAAAACAAAGTTAGTAAAAACTGCTTTCAAACTCCACCTCCGTAACGTTCACACTCAGCTCCAAACAACCACTGGCTCGCACAACCTTGCGGTGGCAAGTTCCGTGCGCATGCGCATCTCGTGTGAATAATAGACAAAGAATGTACATGTATTTTGTATGGAAAACGTCACATCTTTTCTTTAAACGTTGATGCATGTAATTTATCACCGGCAATGATTAGCCTAATGATTTATATACGGTATATCGAAGTATGTATGTAAGCTTATAGAAAAGCAGCCAGAAAAAAAACGCAGTAATAAAACAAGCTCCCTAAAAATTGTTAACATTTAAGCGAATGCATTTTTATTTGTAAAATTGGAGCAATACTTCGTCCTACATATTTTTTTCTAAACTCTTGACGAATATTTTCAAGAAATTAAGGATAGTGGTCTTACTTTTTCTTAGAAAACTGTGGACTTTTAAATGTTTACTTGCCTTTTAGTAGGTACCTGTTGGTACCACACTAAAAGTACATATATTGTTGGTACGTTGGTACCATTGGTAAACAATGGAGGGAATGTAGGAAAGTGAAGACTACAACGTAACTATAGCGAAATATTAAATTGTTTAATGTAGCACGAGAAAAGAGCATGTCGATAAGTAAGGAAGCTGATAATGAAATTGACATCTATGGAGATTTGCCAAACTTTAGTTCAGACAATACAATTGCAGAGGTAAGAAGATCTTATTGAGGTTAAGTTCACATTTAGATTTGGTTATAAACAACTGAAAGACATCACTTTAACTCAATATATTAAACCCCTCTAAGGGTGACAACATTCTGTCGAGTCTTTCATGATTACTGCCCTTCTTTATAATATTGATGTCGAACATTAGTAACATTTTTCTAATGATTCTTGGTGCTTCATTCCTTTTTGCAATAATTAGATTACTTAAGCGTAAGGTTTCCTTTTCCATGTATTTACTGTTGCTAAACAAGAAGTTTGAGCTTTAAACTGTTTAATTTTCTCTATTGTGAGGGCCAATACAGAAAGGAAGCACTATTATAATTCCAACCTCATTAAAATTAATACAGTAAAACATTCAGCCATACTGGCATAGTCATTCTTATTTATTATTATTATTATTATTATTATTATTATTATTATTATTATTATTATTATTATTATTATTATTTTTTTGTAATTTACGTCCTCCAACGTTAAGTCATATCGGACGATGAATGGAATGGGTGAAATGATGCTCAAATGAGCCCAGGGTCCATAGAGCTTAGAGTTACCGGACATTCGCCTTTGAGGATAAGGGAAAACCCCGGAAAAACCTTATCCAGGTAACTCACCCTGACCGAGATTCGAACTCGGGACCTCTTGAAGGTGAGGCAGACATTCTACCACCACGCTACCGAGGCGGGCTAGTCATTCTTAGGGAGAGCTTTTACTCTTCATTTGTGAATGCGCACCATTCATGTATTCCCATTATCTATCTATCTAATAATGCATTTTAACAACTTAAGACTTGTACCATATGACAGCAAATAGTAAAACTGAAAAACATTTTTCAATAAATACTACATGTTTTAATAGTCATATTTGTCTACTTTGTTTGAGTTATTTAATAAATGATCTTGTCATTTTCATTATTTCTCTAACATATAACCAACATGGATGCAATCTAAGTTCAATGTAAAATCAAAAGTCTAGAAAGTCATGTAAAATCATTAGAATTCTCAAAATTCATGTAAAATAAGATACATGCATTTTTACGCTTATGTTACAACCTTCGAAGTATTGTACCAGTTCATTTATTTTTCTGTTTTAATTGTTATGTTGTTTCAGCTTGAGAATTCAAAGAAAACCCTTGAAAATGAGCTGAAAGCCTTACAGTTGAAGTTAAAAGAAATACAGGTAGAAAATAACAAACTTAAAAAGGAAAATGAAGTTCTAAGCATAAATATATCATCGCTCTACAAAACTGCAGCCTGTGAGATTAAGAGGAAAGATCAGAGGATACAGGAATTGCAGAAAGAGTAAGTAATAAGATTATAGAATGCCTAGGTTTATGTTTTTATTGTGATTGTATACCTATTATGTAACAAAGATGTGTATGCACATTCTTATCTTTTGTAACTATAGCTCTTAAAACATTACAGATCTGTAGTTTATTAAGGGCACTAGAAGAACAGATGGTAGAGCAAATTGAGGTACAGTAACATTCCAAAATTCTATTCACAATGGATTGTAGAGGATATCTGGAGAATGTAAACTCCTGGTTATTCAGGCTCCTTTATACAGTTTCAAAAAAAAAAAAAAAAAAAAATTATATATATTACATCTGCTTGAGAACTAATCTTTGTGCATTTGATATGTGGGGAGAGGGAGGACTATGAGACAACAATAAACAACTGTCACGTGACAATTAAGTTTCCATTATCATCATCTTACCTGTTCCCTGCAAATCCAAAACAAGACCAGTTTTGTAGTATTAATCTGTGTGTAAGTGTTAACAAAGTAAGTTAAAAGAAGATTGTAAAACAAAAGAAAAATAACAATGAGAAAACATCTTCCTTTAAATTAATTGAAAGATTTGACAGTGGGAAAATGCTGCAAACTGAAGTGCTGATTATGGGATTGGAGTGCATACTTCTTAGGAATTAAAAACAGTAAGCAGAATATGGAGGATTTTGTCAGAAAATGTGATTCTAATATGAAGTGCCATGCAAAAAAGTGTCATTTATCTCCGATGCAGATCAACATCATGGACTGCATATTTTGGGAAATAAATAGATCTACACTACTTACATATGTTAATGCAATTTAACTCAGTAGTAACTTTGATAAGAATTACTTTATACTCATTAATAAACAATCTGCTTTGCCATAAACATTAAGAAGAAATAATTTCAAATAGTTAATACCACAGTTTGTCACTAAAAGACAAGTCCATGTAATATTAAAAGACTTATTGAGTAATATTTTACCAAAATTTAAAACTTCACTCACACATTTACTAAAAACAGGAACGGACCATCCCGGTACCATCCTCAGCTGATTGGCGACTGGCCACTGTCTTCACAATCGGCTCTTGGAATATTTCCTATATAAGTGCATTAGACAATTCGACAGCACCTCAAAATTTAAAATATGTGGAACATTCTTTACAGTAAAAATCTGCCATTTTGAAAGTTCAAGTGTCATTAACCCTTTCACTGATGTGGACGTCATGTGATGTCCAAGTTAAAATGCCCCAAACCAGTATGGACATGTATAGACGTCCTGTGCACACATACATTTAATGCCAATTACTTTAATCTTCCTATTCTACAATAAATTTAAATTAGTTGTATAAGGGATGAAAACTTATCCTTAAAGGTTTCTTTTTGAATGGCACACCTCAAAATCATCTTCAGATTCACAGCAAATAATTATGGTTTCCTCACAAACTTCTTTTTTGCCACACACTAGACATTTTTGAAATGGTTGTGACTTTCAATTGTGGGTGGTATCCTTTTAGGAAAGTGTTTTGTCTCAAGTATGGGGGTTGCTGTAGTGGTGGATTTCTGACCCCCAGTATGAAAAAGTCTCTAAATATTATAGTACTCAATTAAGTTACGAACTATTGATACATGTAAGTCCAGGTAGGTCATTGGCCGCACCGTGGCTCAGTGGTTAGACCGCTTGGCTCTCACCAAGGCAGCCCGGGTTCGATCCCAGGCGACCGCAAGGTGAGATTTGTGGTGTACAACACAGTGCTGGGGCGGGTTTTCTCCAGGATCTCCGGTTTCCCCCACCATCTCATTCCACCGGTGCTCCATCTTCATCTCATGTATCGTCAGTGTCATCGCCTGAGGTGCCGTATGTAGTAAAAGCGGGCATTAAACACTACACACATACACACTTCTTGAGTAAGTAATTGGCTTCTTGAGTGAAAATCTGCTTTGTGGCACTAGTTTGATATAATCTTTAAATATTCATTCAAACTTAAGAAATCCCTATGGCTAGACTGTACATTTTTGTATTTCCAGTTTTTATGTCTTTTGAAGTGTGCTGATCTATTTTAATTTCCTTTGTCTTTAGTCCTGATTGATCTTATTTCTGGATGAATTTGAATTAAAACCATTTTTCTGTGCTGTATTTATATTTAAATTCCTCATTGTATTGTTTTGGTTGGTATGCTGTTAAGTCTATGATTGAAGCTTCTAAGAACTGCTAATTTATGTAATTATCTGTGTGACTAGAAATTCTGTAAATTCCAAATTTAATATATATATATATATATATAATCATTTTGTCATGTAATCATTAAATCCAAGAAAGGTAAATGATTGCTTTCCTCAATTTCAGGTTTTTAATGTTGTAATTGTTTTTTGGTGCCAATGTTATACCTACTTCACAGTAATAATACTGATAAGATAAAACCAGAGGAAAAGTCAGGCATTTACAAGATTAAGTGTAAAGACTGTGAAAAAATTTAGATAGGGAGGACAAAAAGAAACATAGGCACTAGAAAGAAAGAACACTTCAGGCACTTAAGATATAAAAATATTAATAAGTCCGCAATAGCAGCTCATTTCTGATGTGAAAATCATGAAATTGAAGATAGCACCGAATTACTAAAATACGTACAAAAACATAGTGAACTCATCATATGGGAGAGAATATACATAGAAAAACATAAAAACTAACTAATGAACTTTGAAATCCTGCCAGAAGAGAATCCCACATTTAAGTTCATCACTAAATGAACAGATGGCAGCAGCAACTCCAGAATTACCCACACCACTGGATCAAGCTTTAGTCGAATAAGAGCCGAAGATGCAAACGATGATTTGCGAAACATGTCCTCAAAATAGGTACGAAAGTGAAGCAGATGTGTAATAAATACGACTCATCTAAAAATTAATAATTATTTTGCTTCACTGTGGTGTTCCAATACAGTTAAATCTCGATATTCACCTTTATTTTTAGGGTCTTTTTCACTAATAATCCTACACCTCATGAACTTCTACTTATATATTATATAAGTAATGATTTTATAAATGCTATGTTTGAGCCAATGAGAAATTAAGTACAGTTAATTTGTATTCTTACTTATCTCTGCTATAATATTGGCACTCCATCAGTGCTGAGGGCCAGAATGTCATAGTGGGATCATACTTGGAAGGTTTCCGGCATGTACAGAATTCAAGTAGTAATTTGTGAATAAATATATCTTCTAGAATACTGTCAATTTTAAGATGTAATATGTACAATAAATACCATTGGCCCTTCCCGTGTCAAAATGCATTATTACATGGCAAAAAACACTGATGACTTTTATGTAACTCCCACTGGGAAATGTAGACACACACTAGCACTGAACTGCGTAGGTCAGTATGTCTGATTGGTTTTACACTATAGGATAACTGTGATAAAAATTTAATAGTATGCAACTACTATATAAATTTTAGCATAAAATACATTTTTATGCATTTACATAAGGCAACTAAAAATACGAGGTGCATTCAAGCTATAACACCTATTTTTTTCAGGACTGGGACCAGATAGGAGCTATTGTATTTTTTTTTTTTTTTTTTAATTTTTAATATACGTGGACTCTTTGTGAATGCGTGACAGAGAGGGCAGCACTGTACAGTGCATAGAACTGTAGTGGCAGCGACGAGAGTTAGGACTTTTTTGATACTTAAAATGGCGACGTTTTCATTACAAGAACAGCATGTAATCATTCGTTTTCTCTATTTTCGTGCTGTGACACCTATTGAAATTCATCACCAGTTGAGTGAGGCATGTGGTGATGGTACTGTGGATGTGTCTAATGTGTGTTCCTGGGTGCAACAGTTCAAAGAAGGCAGAACATCATGTGACAACAAACCAAGACAGTCATGGCCTCGCACCAGCCGGTCTGACGACATGATCCAGCGAGTGGAGAACGTTGTTTTGGTGGATCACTGATTGAGCATTGCAGACATTGCCTCCAAAATTGGCATTTCCATGTGATCTGTGCACACAATCCTGCATGGAGATCTGAAAATGCGAAAAGTGTCTTCCAGGTGGGTGCAGGAGTTTCTTCGTGATGACAGTTTTGAAGTGATTGCTCATGCTCCCTACTCACCTGACCTGGCTCCTAGTGACTCTTGGCTGTTTCCCACAGTGAAAGACACTCTCCATGGTCGCAGATTCACTAGTCATGCTGCTATTGCCTCGGCAATCTTCTAGTGGAAGAAGTGTCCACAGCGGCCATGGAATCATGGCGTCAACATTGTGAAAAATATGTACGACTAGAGGAAGATTACATTGAGAAGAGACACTAGTTTCACATTTTTCTTGTGATTACTTTGTGAAGAAAAAAAATAGGAGATGTTATAACTTGAACACATCTCGTTCAATGCCGTTAAGTTAGAAATATTGGAGTTGGGGTGGAATGGCTCTTGTGGCTCTCCCAAAGTTAAGTTGTACATGAATTTGTAAAGCTAAAGAAACATCTTTCTTAATATCAGTTCCAGTTTGCTGTAACCACAATCCATAGAATAAGCTGCAAAGCTTAAAATATTTCTTTGTAATTGGTTGTTACAGTGCTCCTAGTGGCCAGCTGAAATGGTTTGAACCAAACAAAAAGATGTGTTAATTTATTGTTTTAGAGAAAAAGACATGTTATGTAAAATGTGTGTTAACTATTATACGCGACAAGGAGGAAATGTTTTTAGTGTTATGAATTATACTAACCGTAAGAAAAAGACGTCAGATATACTTTTGTTCCAATTTCCAAACCCTTTTAAGTTGAGTTTATAACATACTACATACATTAAAATGTAAAACTATATCTATTAACCCAGTTGCTGTTGACATGGTCATGATAAATGGTATTATAATACCACTAATCTAGAGAAAATATAATTGCAAGAATTGTTTCAAAGTGGCACACATGCTCTAATCACTGGGATATTTTTTTAGAATTACATTGTATGCATTGTATTTCTGAGTCATGTCTCCCTAGTCTGCTAAGAGCCACTAATTTCCTTATTTCCCGGTGTCGATTGAAGATTGATGTGTTCACTGATGAGATCCTGCTCTGTTCCTAAACTAAAATGTCTTAAGTATTTCTTGTTCTGTGTCAAAAATTTTTCTTCTTTATCTTTCCTACTGTGCCACTTAGTGTAGCATTAAGAAAATATTGTCAATATGACTTAATGGTGTTGGATATTAAAAAATGCCTTGTTTTATCCAGGTTTTATGATCCTTTTTGTTCATGGCTATATTACATAGTTGTCAGTTCAGAGTTTTTCCCATGTAATTTAAATCTGTTGCATTTGAACAACCTTAATTAGTTTCATACCTTCTGAATATTGTGATTTTGCCCATAAATGATTAGCAGTTGCAGATTTTCTATTTCCTTGTATTTTACATGTCTTAGGTATTCTTTAAGGCTCTAACCATATTCCTTTTTGTTTTACCTATACATCTTGATTGATAATCATCACATTTGATTCAGTAAGTACCTGGCATCTTATTTCTTGGAATTTATTCTTTGTATGGACGATTAGTATGCTGTTTAGATTATTTATTAATTGGACCTAAGTTAATATTACATTGCTTAGACATTCTTCAAAGTTTTTCTTGTATCCAATGCCATCAAAATTTAAACCAATATTTTAGAGTGTTTTGGTATTATTGACCTTTCTTGACACACTTCAGTTGCTTTATAGTTGTACCTGATAGTCAAAGACTTCTGTGTAAGTCATTCTGTATATAATAATTAATTTATAATTTAACTCTTTTTCCAAGGCTCCAGTGATGCGCATAGCAGCCAAGAAGTGATAACCATTTGGTGTTTGTCGTAAAACTATGTCTATCTGTCCAAAATGTGTGTTGATGGACTATAACTAAACCCTTGCTGCTTGCCCTTCCATGCAAATTACCAGGGTGGCAATATAGAAACAGTTGAGAGTGACATCTGTTTAGTAAATTTTTTAAATGGAAACTCACTTTTTTTGGGAAGTGAAATGAAATGTGTAGTATTAAATGCCCGCTTTTACTACATATGGCACCGCAGGTGGTGACACTGAAGATACATGAGGCACCTGTGGAATGAAATAGTGGGGGAGATCCTGGAGAAAACCCACTCCAAAGCCATGTGGTCCACCACAAATCTCACTTGGCTGTCATCTGGGATCAAACCCGTGCTACCTTGGTGAGAGTTAGGCAGTCTAACCACTAAGCCACGACACAGCCTTTTTTGGAAGCAGGGTTATGTTTAATTTTATACATGTTTTCCCAGAATGAATATTGTCGCGAACCCATTATTTACGATAGCGCATCACATGGAGATAGACAGATGGTGCCGGTCGAAGTTAAATAGCTTGCCTAAGCAGATAAACATAGCACGGAGATAAAGGTCTGTGGAAATAAATAGAGATAAATGGAACATTCTAATGACATTTTGATTGTCTTACAGAACATTCGATTTCTTGTTTGTTCCAGAAATATCTAGTAATATGAGTCGTGTGTGTATGTGTGTATATATATATATATATATATATATATATATATATATATATATATATATATATATATATATATATATATAAGGAAGCTGCGACTCACCAAGAGACAGGTAAAGACAGTCATAAACAAAGTGGAGTTGTAAACAGAGTTGTAATTGAAACTGGTGTGTGAACTCTTTGTTGTGGTCAACAACCTTGGTAGATTGTAACTGTATGTGACGTAATTCTTCTACTGTAAGGATTGATCAGAGTGTATTTCTACGGAAATAAAGAACATTTTGAATTTCTGCAAATTGTACTTTAATTCTACGACCCCACAAAGTCACAATTGGTGTCAGGAGTGCGACATGCCAAGATGGACGCGGCATTGGAAAAGATTCTACAGGAACTGAAAGAAATGAGAACGGCGAACGATAGCCTAGCCGAGAAGATGGAAGAAATGAAGTCGGCGAATGACACCTTCGCTACGAAGATGGAAGCTGCAAATAGTAACTTGGCCGCCGCGATGACCGCGAAGATGACCGAACTGACAACGAAGACGGAGGCGGTAAATAGCAGTCTGACCGCGAAGATGGCCTAATTGACCGCGGAAATGAAAGCGGCGAACGATAGCCTGGCACCCGAAATGAAGACTGCGAACGAAGCCCTCGCCGCCAAATTTCAGGAGCACTTGGCCGGCGTAAAGGAGGACGTCAAGGAGTTGGGCGAGCGCGTCGAAGACCTGGCGAGCCGCGTTAATGACCCGGAGAGAAAGGCCGACAGCAACACCAAGTCCCTGAACGCCATGGTAGAGGACATCGTCGGCAGAAGGTTAAAGGACTTGAAGGCCGACGCGCCGGGACGCGACACATCTGCGCGCGTCAAACCTCCTAAATACGACGGGGGACAACTTTCGAAGTCTTCCGCCGCCAGTTCGACACAGTGGTCAAGCACAACAAGTGGTCACTGGAGGAAGAGGCCGCACAGCTAATAGCCAGCCTTCAGGGACGAGCGGCAGAACTCATGAACGCGGTCCAGACAGCGGTGGCACCCAAGGATGTCTGGGAGGCCCTGGAGAACCGCTTTGGAAACCACCGCTTAGCCCAGCGTGTCGCAGCCAGCTGAAGTCAAGGTCGCAACGGCCAGGGGAGACGCTGCCGAAGTTCGCCCTGGCAATTGAGCAACTGCTCAGCAAAGCCTTAGTCGACCTCCCACCAGAGTTCGTATCTCGAGAAGCCGCCTACACCTTTGTTGACGGGGTACAAGACACGGAGATTCGTCAGCTCCTAATGCTCGGCGATTGCAAAACTATCTACGAGGCGCTAACGGGAGGATTGAGGCGGCCAAGGTGACAGCTACCCCTACGTCGAGAACGAGGAGTATCCGCTACCCTGGAGACCGAAGGCCAGCCGAGGGACGCCGGCGAAGACCTAGTGGCCTGTGTTGGGGGTGTGGAGAACCGGGACACCTGGAGAGAGACTGTCCACACCAGGGAGAGCAGCCGGAAAACGAGTAAGGGCCGTCGTGGCGAGGGGCACGTCAGCGCTATCATCACCATTCCCTCGAGTGACACTGCGTGCCGTCAGCCGGCGTATGGATGATAGCCTCATCGCGGACGGTTGGGTGGAGGGGGGATCGTGCCGCGTGCTGGTGGACACGCTGTGACCATCATCAGACCTGACGTGGCCAAGGGTTTGCCGTCCAGGAAACCAAGCTGACCGTACCAGCTTGTGACGGCATCGGGCGTCACCTTGCCTGTGGAGAAGGAGGCCCTGCTGAAGTTGACCTTGGGAAGGAGTGCCGCACGTCTGTGAGTGTTCGTCGCGAAGGTGGCTGAGGTGATACTGGGATTGGATGCTCTCAGGAGCCACGAGGCGACGGTCGACGTCGGCAGGAAGGTCCTGCGGCTTAACGGAGAAGAGGTCATACTGCGGCAACCCGAAGAGCCCCTTGGAATCTGCAGGGTCATCTTGAAGGAAGACGTGGTGGTCCCCGCGAGAAGCGAGGTGGTGGTGACGGCGTGACTGGAAGCCCAGCGGACGAAGAACATAATGCTGGACTAGAAGACGCCTATGCACGGACTATGCGTAGCCAGAACATTGTTGCCGTGCCGAAAGGAGGTGCCGGTGAGGCTGCTCAACCCAACGGACACCGATCACGACGTCCAGGCCGGGACGGAGCTGGGGACGTGCGAGCCCGTGGTCAGCGTGACAACAATCGACAAGAAACAGCAGCCTGCACCGACACAACACCTGGGGCCCCAGCTGGAAGGCTTACTTGAGAGGGTGGCCGACCACTTGACCGTAGAACAGCTGGAGAAGGTCCGAAAACTGCTGAGACGATACCAGCGCGTCTTCAGCCAAGGCGACAGCGACTACGGCCGCACGAACCAAGTGCTCCACCGCATCGACACCGGAGACGCCCAGCCTATTCGGCAACCACCTAGACGGGTTCTGCTGGCGAAAAAAATCAGCGGTACAGGATATGCTAGAGGACATGAAATCCAGGGTAGTGATTGAAGAGTCTGATAGCCCTTGGTGTTCCCCTGCAGTTCTGGTGACGAAGAACGACGAGCTACGCTTCTGCGTGGACTACAGGAAGTTGAATGCTGTCACCAGGAAGGATTGCGCCCCTTACCCCGGATTAACGACACCCTGGTCACGCTTGCTGGTGCACAGTGGTTCTCGACTCTGGACCTGAAGTCGGGTTTACTGGCAGGTGGCTCTAGACCTGAGAGACAAGGAAAAGACCGCGGTCTCGACAGGCCAAGGGCTTTGGCAGTTCAGTTATGCTCTTTGGCCTCCGCAACGCATCAGCCACCTTCCAACGCCTCTTGGGATCAGTAATGAGAGGATTGACACATGACGCCTTCCTGTTATACCTGGACATCATCGTTGGTAAGACCTTCGAAGACCATCAGGAAAACCTGAGCAAGGTGTTTCAGAGACTGCAGGCGACTAACCTGAAGCTGAACGCGAAGAAGTGCCACCTCTTCCGCAAGGAGGTCAGCTACTTGGGTCACATAGTCTCGCCGACCGGAGTGACCACAGACCCGGAGAAGACAGGCCGTGAGAGATTGGCTTGGGCTGAAGGATAAGTGAGATTTGCGTAGTTTGCTGGGGCTGTACAGTTATTACCGCCGCTTCATAAAGGGCTTCTCCAACATCGCGAAGCCCCTCACCCGCCTGACAGAGGAACACCGGCCTTGTGTGTGAACGAAGGACGCCGAAGGCGCTTTCCTGCAGCTGAAGACTGCATTACTCCTATTGTAGGATTCCCGCAACCAGGTGGCACCTTCATCGTGGACACCGATGCCAGTGACCATTGCATTGGAGGCGTCCTATCGCAAGTTCAGGACGGCCACGAGCGGGTGATAGCCTACTACAGCAAGACCCTGTCCAAGGCAGAGAAAAACTACTGCGTCACCCAGCTAGAGTTATTGGTGGTACTGAAGACCTTGGAGCACTTCTACAAGTACATGTACGGTCTGGCATTCCACCTGAGAACTGACCACTCCGCCCTAACATGGTTACTCAGCTATGCGGACCTAGATGGCCAGACAGCACGTTGGGTACAGACTGCAGTAGTACTTCACCTCTGAACATCGTAGAGGGAAGAGCCACGGCAACGCAGACGTCATGTCCCGAAGGCCCTGCCCAGAAGAATGCGGCCAGTGCACCAGTGTGGAAGAGAAGGAGCGTGCCGCAGCTGTCCGAATGGTCACGGCAGTGTCTGCGGATGCCTGGGATAGTGTAGGCCTGAGGTGGGAGCAGCTGGTGGACGTAGACTTGGGACCACTCTTGAGAGAAGTGGAGGCAGGGACAAGACCGACCTGGGAGGACATCGCACCAAGGAGCGCCACATAAAAGTCGTACTGGGCCCAATGGGACTCACTGAGAATCAGAGAGGGCGTGCTGTTCCGGGTATGGGAATCACCTTATGAGAAGACGCAAAGAGAACAGTTGGTACTTCCCCGAAGTAAGGTTCCGGAAGTCTTGGAGGAAGTGCACGCCGGTACTTCAGGAGGACACCTGGGAGCAAACCGGACGATCGACAAACTCCGACAGCGCTACTACTGACTGAGGCTCCGAGGAGACGCCGAGAGGTGGTGACGGCAATGCCACGTGTGCGCGGCGATTTGCAGCCCCCAGACTAGGAGCTGGGGTCGCATCCAGCAGTACGTCGGAGCGCCATTTGTTAGGATCGCCGTCCACATAGCTGGAGCATTCCCAGTGTCCGACCGAGGCAACAAGTTCCTGAAGGTGGTCGTGGACTACTTCACCAAGTGGCCGGAGATGTATGCCACCCCGAACCAGGAGGCAAAGACAATCACAGATTGCCTCGTGGAGCAAGCTTTCTGCCGATATGGGATGCCGTTAGAGCTCTACAGCAACCAGAGTACCAATTTTGAGTCCAACTTAATGAAGGAGGCACTAGAAAGACTTGGGGTTAACACCAACACCCCTACATCCCCAGTCGGATGGCATGGCCGAAAGGTACATCAAGACCTTAGAACACCTGAGGAAGGTCGTGTTCAGCCATCAGCGAGACTGGGACGTCAAGGTGCTACTGTTCTTACTGGCTTACCGCTCGTCAATACACGACACCACTGGGATGACGCCAGCCAGCTTAATGTTAGGCCAAGAGTTGCGCCTCCCTTGTGACCTGTCTTTTGGAAGCCCCCCGGATGAAAATCAGCTGCAAGCGAGTATGTGGAAAACCTGGTGGACCATCTCCATGATATGCATGAGATGGCTCGGCAGAACATCCAGAAGGCGAGCGACCGCATGGAGATCCGATACGACAGGCAAGCCAACAGCCAAGGGCTCCAGCATGGTGACCTAGTCTGGTTATACTGCCCTACCCGGACCAAGGGATGCTGCCTGAAACTTCAGCAGCCGTGGCAAAGACCTTACCGGATGGTGAAGAGGATTAACGACGTGGTCTACCGCATCCAGAAGGTGCCCCGAGGGACGATGTTGGTGGTACACTTGGATCGTCCGGCCTGCTACGATGGTGCTGTTCATGTCGACCAGCCTTGAGGAGGGAGCAGTGTCGTGAACCCATTATTTACGATAGCGTGCCGCAGAGAGATAAGGGACAGATGGTGCCGGTCGAAGATAAACAGTTTGCCTAAGCAGATAAACATAGTACAGAGATAAAGGTCTGCAGAAATAAATAAGGAGATAAATGGGATATTCTAGTAACATCTTGATTGTCGTCCAGAACATTCGATTCCTTGTTTGTTCCAGAAATATTTAGTAATATGAGTCATGGTATATATATAAGGAAGCTGCGACTCGCCAAGAGACAGGTAAAGACAGTCGTAAAAAGAGTGGAGTTGTAAACAAAGTTGTAATTGAAACTGGTGTGTGAACTCTTTGTTGTGGTCAACGACCTTGGTAGATTGTAACTGTGTATGTGACGTAATTCTTCTACTGTAAGGATCGACCAGAGTGTATTTCTATGGAAATAAAGAACATTTTGAATTTCTGCAAATTGGAATTTTAATTCTACGAACTCACAAAGTCACAATATTATTTTAATTTAGTTTACCTTTTCAAACCAATTTTAAAAAAAATTTCCACTTCCTTCATAAAAAATAGGTGTACTTTTTGTATACAGAATTTTTTATATAACCACTCAATAACTTTTGTTGGTAGAAAGAAAAACCGTATGCCCTTATTTTCACATTACAATATATTTAAATTTACAAATGTATTAATTTTTATGTTATGAATTCAATAAAAACAACTCTATTATAATTATAATGCGCTTACAATATGCTGGTAAGTTTTTTGAGAGCTTTAAGTACTACCTTTCCATATTGTGAACCATCACATTATTTTCATCATCTTGATTATTGTTGTTGTTGGTTTAAGCTTTGAGAAATAACTAGTTAGCTAAGATAATTATTTTCACATACTCGAACATTGCCTCATGAAAAAAAAAATTTGCCTTCTTGATGCTTTCTATATCTTTGATATGGTGATGAAGCTGTGTCTGCGCATATTTTTCACTGTTAGGCAGCACATCATTGTTTGGAGACGAAGAGAAAGGGATAAGGAAACACCTAGAAGGGTGATGAAGCTTTGATACTCACCTCTCCTACTCCTCAGCAGATATGAAATCTCTATAAAGCTATTGCAGATATAAAGAGAATATATTCTGCGTTAGCATGATGTTCATGTGATATACTGTGCGGTTATTCAGTGGTTCTTCTGAACAAAGCAGAGAAAAAGAATTTTATGTTCAATATTCCAATGAGTGACTAGAAGAGAGTAGTAATCTTACATTCGACACTGAAAAGAGTGGTTGCAGAAAAGTGAAGAGGAGTACCCTGTTTGACACTGAAGAAAGTGATCAGAAAAGGGAAGAGGAACCTGTCACTGAGTGAGTGATGGAAGAGAGAAGAGTGCTGCATTTCACACTAATGAAAGTGTTCAGAAGAGAGGAGTCTTATGTTTGACACTACAGTGAGCACCTGGAAGAGTATTTGACACTGAAGAGAGTAATCAGAATATAGAAGAGCTGTGTGTTTGACACTCCTGCAAGCTACTGGGATGGAGAAGAATCTTGCATTTGACAGGAGAGTGATCAGAAGAGGGAAGTCCTGTGTTGGCACTGCAGAGAGTGATTGCAGAAGAGAGTAGGGGTGTCCTGCAATGGATACTCCAGTGAGCACCTGAGGAGAGAAGAGCATGCTTCACATATCATTTACTGTAATAGTAGACACCAGGAGAAAGTGAAAAGTGACTGGAGAAAAACTGAACAAAGTCATAAGGTTTAGCAACTAAGGGATTACAGTTAGTACTGGTGGAAGGAAGTTTATAAATTACCATCAGTATGTATCACAATTCAGCTAACTTCAGGATAATCTCATATTTCATGGGCACTGCAGGTTCATTCCACCTTTTATGTGCTGTGTTTTAAAATATTTGAGACAACTTGAGCAAATATTACATTCTCTGGGGTATTTAAAGAGTAAGATTTATTCAAGTATCCAAAATCTCCTGAGACCTTAAGACATTAATGCTACTCCAGTTATTTGCCAATATGCACTATAGGCTGGAAGATTGTAGTTGAAGTAATAGAGGTCATTTACAGGACATTTAAAGACCGGGTTTCATTGAATCACCCATATATAGAGAACCATAAGAGACACATAAACTGAATTGAGTAGCACACACTTACAACAATGTAAATGAAAATTAAGTTGCCAGTTTTTAGTATAGAAACATAAAACATACCAGTATTAATAGGAATATTGAACTTCATTAGCCAATAAACAGTAGCAACAGCTGGTGTTAGAGTAATAATTTTGAGTGCACCATTAAAGTGGCGTTCAGATATGGCTTATATATTTGTTTTTATCTGCAAACTGCTGTGTTAACATGTGAATATGCATTTTGTTTTCAGGAAGGATTCCATTCTCTTCCGCCGACACAGAAATGAAGCCCAGAGTCATTCACGCAGGCGTGATGCTCAACCTGAAGTAATTCATCTTGATAATTACCAGTCTTCAGTGCAAAATGAAGTTTGTGTAATAGAAGACATACAGCAAGATTATACTTACCAACATGCTGATGATAAGCAATATGATGAAAATTATAAAGATGAGCTTATTGCAGTGTTTCCAGAAGAAGATGATGATTTCATGGCACAGAAAGCATCACAAAAAGTGCCAGATACAATTTTCAGTAGAAGAAAAGCTCAGCAACTTAAATTGCTGGTAAAAACATCTGATAGCGCAAAAAATTCAACCAGAGTAGATGTAAGATCCAAAGAACCTGAGATAATCATAGAAGATTCCACTAAAAGCCAGACTACAGATTTTGATAGGAAAAACAGAATTCTGAAATCATGCAACAAACTGCATGATGTTTCAAAAGCTATAGTTGATGTAGATACAGCACATTCACCCGTATTAAATAATAACGCATTCAGAGTGAAAGATAAATCCAGTATTATCAAAAACATAGATGTTAGTCATAAAAAGACTGAATGTTCAACTAATAAGCATTTGGATACAAGGAAAACAGTTGAATCAAATGTTAAAGCCACTTCTAAGATAAGTGAATTGGCATCAGAATCAGCGAAAAGTCTGCAGAGTTCTAGAACAGAAGATGTAAAGTTTTCTAAAACTACATCTAATCATAAACCCAAAGAGCATTCAACTGTGGATAAAAGCTATAGACAGAAACACTCTCATACCTCAAGCAAAGATAAAAGATCAAGCTCTGATGCTCATTCACATAGAAAGTCTTCTTCCAGTTCAAGGCTAAAGTTTTCATCTCATAGTTCATCATACAGATCACCATTAAAGAATCCCTTTTCTCCCAGATCACCAAAAGGCAGTTCAGTGAGAGACACTAGTGTTTCCAAATCTATAAAGAGTTTAAGTTCAAAAACACGATTAAAGGACTTGGATCATAAAAACTCCAGAAGCCTAAAAGAACGACACAACCACAAAAAGCTAGAAAATGAAGGCAACAAGGACAGACAGTTTCAAGAACATAAGAAAGCTGATCAGACAATAGTAAAGTCACACATATCATCCAAACTTATTCCAGATAAAATTCAGCCGAAGATTACCTCTCAGCCTAATCTGCAGTTAGTGGCAGAAAATGTAAGCACAAAGTCCAAACTGCCCTCAGATATCTTGAAGACCACAGCAATATCAGATTCAAGAACTTCAGGTATTAATCAGGATATCTATATGAGAAGTAAAAGTCACAACAAAGAACAAAATAGCTTACAACAAGAAAGATTAGCAAAGTTTAGTGATGGAGAACACTACAGTATACAGATTAATAATGCAGCAGTAAGTGTTGATGCATTAGGTGAGGAAATCATTATAGGAGTGCAAACAAACAAAATATCACATAAGGAACATAACAGTAAAACTTTGACTGTTAGCAGCAAGCCACATGAAAACATCACTGAAGTGCAGGGAAATTGTGGTGTATTAAGACAGGAAAATAGGCATGAAGTGATAACGGATGGGAAAACATCAGGTGGTGAAATTCCTACAAATAGTACTAAATTGCATGAGGAGGACATTAACAAAATATCTTGCTTATCACAAAAAGAGAGCATTAGCAAAGTGTCGCAAGAGAGTGGTTCATCAGGAAACAAAAATATTTGTGAAATTCCAATGGACATTGACCTGTCACCCAAGAAACAAATTAGTGACAAGCCAGCAGCTAATAGGCAAGACATTGAAGATGTTCCACCAGATAATGAGCAACATAATGAAAATGCAAGTGAGATGTTGATTAGTAGAAATGTATTGTATGACAAACATGTTAATAAGGAGGCAGCAGATATTGACCCAATTCACAGTGAAGATACTGCTAAAGATAAAGGTGTATCAGCCAGTATCAGAAATACTGCATCAGATGATAGTAACACAGCACTGAAAACTATGTTTCCAAGTTTAGTATCTCAAGTCAATATAACAGATTCTTTGTTGAAGTCTAACACTGGCACCAATAATGTGACATCTTGTCATGGGGAAAAAAGAAGTAATAATATGACAGTTGATGATAACACCAAAACTGTAATGCCAAATTTAGCATCTCAAGTTAGTATAGCAGATGCTCTGGTGAAGTCTAAAAATAGCATTGATGTGACATCTATTGAACATGAAATACAGGCTGAGAATGCAAATTCTACTTCAGAGAGTGTTGATGCTCTACAAAATTCAGTAACAACTAATCAGGAAGATTTTACCTCATTAGAAAAACCTGATTTGTCAACAAGCATGCATATTGCAGAAAACAGTACACAGAGCTCTTTTCATGGGGAAACAGGAAAACTCAAAAAAATAAATAAAAATGACAGTAACATCCCAACTGTATTGTCAAATTTAGTATCTGAGGTCACTATAGCAGACACTCCGGTGAAGTCAAAAAATAGCACTGATAATGTGACATCTACTGAATCTGAAACACAGGCTGAGAATGCAAAACCTACTTCAGAGTGTGTTGAAGATCTACAAGATTTACCAACTAATCAGGAAGGTATTACATCATCAGAGAAATCTGATTTGTCAACAAACATGCATAATGAAGAAAACAGCTCTTGTCATGGGGAAAAAAGAAGACCTAAAAGAATAAATAAAGATGACAGTAACATCACAACTGCACTGTCAAATTTAATATCTCAAGTCAGTACAGCAGACACTCTGGTGAAGTCTAAAAAGAGCACCAATAATGTAACATCTACTGAACCTGAAATAGAAATTGAGAATGCAAAGCCTACTTCAGAGAGTGTTGTTGCTCTACAAGATATAGTAACTAATCAGGAAGATATGACACCATCAGAGAAGTCTAATTTGTCAACAAATACACACAGTGAAGAAAATAATGCATTAAACTCTTCTCATGAGGAAAAGGAAAGAACAGCCAAAAGAAAAAATAATGCATCAGACGATAACATAGGACTTAAAATTGTATTGCCAAATGTAGTATCTCAAGTTAGTATAGCAGACACTCTGGTGAAGTCTAAAAATAGCACTGATAATTTGGCATCTACTGAACATGAGATGCAGGATGAGAATGCAAAATCTACTTCAGAGAGTGTTGAAGATCTACAAGATGTAACAACTAATCAGGAAGAAGTTATGTCATCACAAAAATCTGATTTGTCAACAAATGTGCACAATGAAGAAAATAATACACATAACTCATGTCATGAGGTAAATAAAAAAGGAGCCAAGAGAAATATTAATGCATCAGATAACAGAGATATCAAAGATGTACTGCCAAATTTAGTTTCTCAAGATAGTATAGCAGATGCTCTGGTGAAGTCTAAAAATAGCACTGATAATATTACAACTACTGAACATGAAACACAGGCTGAGACTGCAAAACCTACTTCAGAATGTGTTGATGCTCTACAAGATTTACTAACTAATCAGGAAGGTATTACACCATCAAAGAAATCTGATTTGTCAACAAACATGCATAATGAAGAAAACAGTATACATAGTTCTTGTCATGGGGAAAAAAGAAGATCCAAAAGAATAAATAAAGATGACAGTAACAACTCAACTGCATTGTCAAATTTAACATCTCAAGTTAGTACAGCAGACACTCTGCTAAAGTCAAAAAATATCACTGATAATGTGACATCTACTGAACTTGAAACGCAGGCTGAGAATGCAAAACCTGCTTCAGAGAGTGTTGATGCTGTACAAGATTTAGTAACTAATCAGGAAGATATTACACCATCAGAGAAATCTGATTTGTCAACAAACATGCATAATGAAGAAAATGATACTTTGAGCTCCTGTCATGAGGAAAAGGTACTGCAGTTATTTCACTCTGAGAAATTACAAAATGCAGCTATGAAAGATAGGACCAAAAATGATTCTATTGGCACTACTAAGAATTCTGTAGAAATAAAACCACTGGAAAGGCCAGTTGATGCCATTGAGAATGGTCAAATGGTTTCAAGCACTGTGCAGACAGATACTGCAGAAAGAAATATCTGCTCAGGGATTTCCAAAGACCAGTCTCTATCTCAAGATAGAAGTGAAGATTGTTTGCTAAGTTACAAAGATTCCAATCCATCACTACAAGAAGTAATTAGTAAATCTCAAATGGTTGAGAAAGAACACACCAGATCAGTGAATGAGTCACCTCCTAAACCAAATAAATCAATTTCACCAACAGCAACAATGAAAAAAGGAAATATTTCTTTTACTATAATGAGTGAATCTGGGTGTTTCAGACGTAGAAAGTTTAAGCTAATTACTAATGATAATAATAGTACAGGTGCCTCAAATGTAATGAAGAATACGTCTGATGAGAAGCTACTTAATGAGAAGCTTGGTGGTACAAAGAGAACTTTTGAACATTTGGAAACTGACAGTTCAGAATCTCCTCCAGTTAAAATGCAACCATCTGAAGACCCTCAGAGAGAACAACTATGTGCATCAGCAATTAAAGAAAAATCTGTAGAAGATTCTAATCAAGAACAGTTTGAGAGCAACAGTACTAAAGCAAATGAAAAGAATACTTCAGTTACAGAAACAAGCACAAGTGATAAAAATAACGCACCAGATTTGGAGGAAGGTGAAATAGAAGATTGTGACAGTGATGAGAACGCATCAGAAGATGACAAGAAGATAAATAAAGATATGAAAGAAGCAGAAGTGCTCAGATCTGTAATTCAAACTGAATCTAATGAAAGAAAAGAGCAATCAAGAAAATATTTAGAATTTGGTAGAAAAGTAAGGGAAAACAGAAGGAAATCACATAGTTCTCATTTTCAAGAAGTTGCTAGAGGAAACCGTGAAAAACATTATACACCTAAAAAATTATTTAGTCACTGCAAAAGGCGAAGTCCCTCAGAATTGCTCATTAAAGACAGAAATATTAAGTTGGGAACAAAGGAAAAAGATCAGAATAATAGGCGAAGAAGCACTAGCAGTGAAGCATCTAGAAACACTAATGAGCAACTGAAAGTAAGACGTAGAACTAAAGAAAATGAAGTTGACATTAAAAACAACTATATTGGGGAAGGAAAGAAAGAAACTAAAGATAAAACAAGTGCTTCAAGCACAAGTAAGCCTCTTCTGCAGAACATGCATGTAAGTAAGCCTGATTTAAGTGCATGGACTCGATTAGGAAATTGCAGCAGTAATGAAGGTGGTAGTGCACAAAGTTCAAGAAAAGAAAATGTTACAAAACTCAATGAAGATAATCCAAGCTCATTGAAAATTCCTACGATTGACAACCAAACAGTTGCACCAGTTGTTAAATTCATTATAAAGAGGAGAAAAGTGTGTAACTTACAGGATAGTGACTCTGTGCCTGTGGTGAACATTTGTTCAACACAAATTAATACCATAGAGAATGACAGCTGTAAATCTGTGCATTTAAAAATTACTGCTGCTTCAAATGCAGATATGCAAACAAATCAAGTTAATTTGATACCTCCTAGGAAAACAAATTACTCAACACATAGCAAAGAAAATTTGCTTTCAAAGACATCCACTTCTGTTGGCAAGTCTGGTGCTTCACGAAGCAATGTGAATTGTAGTAGAACAAGTGCAGATAAAACATTAAGTTCTCAAGTATCGAGTGACAGCAGTTTATTTAATAGTAGTAGTTCCAGTGAATATGAAAATAATTCTGACGAGACATGGAGGCCTAAACGTAGACGGAAAAGAAAACGTAAAAATCCAAAAACTGAAATGACTAGATATAAGGCAAAAGAAGTTAGGTGAATGTTATACACTGTTTTGTTCGCGTAACTCTGTAATTAAATATGTTTTCATGACATTCATTTACATTCACATAAATGATATATTTATGATACATTGTTTCTATGTTAAGGTTTTCTCATCTTTGTTCCAAAATGTGTCCAACTTCTCGTGTTTTAAAGAAAATCCTTTTCGATTCACAGTATATATTAAGTTAAATGTAAAAATTGTTTAATATTGATGTCAAACAGCTAAAGTGAAATTATATTACTACTATAGGTGAAACGATATGAAAGTCCTTTTTAAACCAACATACAAGGGTCGTTCAAGTCAATCTGGGACATTTCTTTCTTCCAGGTTTAAATGGATGCCTAGGCTGGAGGTTTTGTATACAGTAGACAGTGAAATCTGTGTCCTTTAACTGGTAGATGGCACTCATTTTCCGTGCTCCTGGATAGACCGTTATTCAAGATGGCGGACTACAGTGTGAATGTCCACAGTGAACAGCATGTTGTGATGAAATGAAATGGTGTACCCATGTTTCGTCACATGTGATGATGTGATTCAGAAAATCCTGGCCTTCCCTTTCATAGTGGTCCTTCAGTTCTCTACAGACTTCAACACTTCTGTGTCTGTCAAAAGCAGACAGCTGCTTTGGGACCCAGCATGCACTCACTTTTTGGAACAACAAATGATCATGAATTATTTTGTGTTCACTGTTCCTAACGACATTACACACCCTTGCAATTTAATGACAGGTTTTGTGACGACTGTCCAGGATCAACTGCTCCACACGCTGTAATCCACCACGACCGGGATCGTTAATTATCAAGATGCAGCCATCTTTGAAGTGCTTACACCATTCAAATGTCTTACTGAGACTGAGTGTCTCATCACCATCCTGAGTCTGAAGTCTTCTGTAAATTTCAGCAGGTTTTATGACCTCGTTCACTAAAAACTTTATCACAATATGCTGTTCCATATGGACATTCACACTGTTGTCCACCATCTTGAATAATAGTCTTTCCAGAAGCACGAGAAATGAGCGCCATTTACCAGTAAAAGGACAGGTGCCACTGCATACAAAACCTCCAGCCTAGGCGTCTATTTAAACCTGAAAAAAAGAAATGTCCTGGATTGATTTGAATGACCTCGTAGATTGTTTTCACTGACTTAAATTTTCTGAAAGTCGGTTTTGGCAAAAATGACACTTTCCATTGTAGATGAGAAAAATCGCATTTTGCAGGTAAGGTTAGGTGCACCACATAGTGCCCTCTGTTTCCAAAACTGCTGTGAATTATTAACTGCATTGTTAAAGTTATATTTTCAAAAGTTAATCTAGTTTTTCATATTTTCATGAAATATTAAACAATCAAATCTAAAATACTTTGTTTGATTCACTATTCGCCTGCCTCCACCTTCCCCCAAAAATAAACCTTTTAATATAAGTACATATATATAGAGGAGTCCAAAACATTCTCTACACTGTTCCGTGCAAGTAGATGCAGAATCAGCACTTGTTATTCTAGGTGCATCCACTGCAATTGCTAGTCAATTATTAAAATATTTTTATTGTGTACATTAACCTTGAATGTAGAAGGCATTGAAAATTGTGTTCCTCTGCCACAACAGCATTTCTGGCATTTACATGTGCAAATTTGTCTACTAGGGTAATTCTTCCCAATTTGTCATAAAATACCAGTTTTTAACTTTTTAAATGTGTGGAATGTTTTTGTATACTTTATATTTTAGATTTCCACATAGAATGCAAGCTGATAGATCAGGGGACGTAGAGGGCTACAGTCTCTGTCTAATATTTCCTACATAAAATTCAATGTATGGTTTGCTGCAGTGCAATTCCTGAATCTTACAGGAAATATGCACTCTGGCTCTCAATATTGAGCAATATGACTTCTGTATGAGGATAGTTATGCAAAACACTCCTAAACAGATGACATCTAACATCCCTGGCAGACTAGAAATGGTTTCGTATTCTTAAATTAAAGGATTCTGAATTGGCATTTGAGACATTAACATCACCAAAACTTTGCTTCAACATGCAGATTTTTTCATGCTTTCTTTCAGGTAAACAGTAGGAAAACAGAAATTTGTCATGCTACCAAAAAAGTTCTGCTAATATTACCATATATATTAAGAAAATGTATGTCTCTTCAGCAAGGTTCACGCTGCAAGTTGAAAGTGGTATCTTGAGGAAGTGTGTTTGATGGTAGTAAATAAAAATACATTGTACCTATATGTTGCGAAGTTACCAAGTGAAATGACTCTGTGCTAATGTGTGTGGTTCACATTTTGGAGGTCCCAGGTTCGATTCCGGGTTCTAACTTTAACAGGGGTTTTCCCTGTTCAGCAAAGCAAATGCTGGGAAGGTGTCTTCTACCACGAATTTCCTCTCTCCCATTTCCTCTCTCTTTCATATTTTAGCTTGACTTTGAGGCTGTGTGTTGGGCGACTGCAGGTAGATGGTACCGAGGTTTGTGATTTGGAGTTCCATCAAAGGGTAATCTGCTGGGTCAATCTTTTCCTGGTTCCTGTTGGAGGTGAGCCTATGTGCCACCCTCAATGTCTTGGTTGGGTTGCCATTGATTGTTTGCCTGCTGGGTGGTCAAGTCTGTAATTGTTGGGGAACCACATGTTTGTGTTGTCTGCACCTGCTGGTCCTGAGATACCTTCATTTCATCCATACCTCCTGGTGGTGTATGCACAAAAGATGGCTTATAGGTCAGGGTGCAGGGATCCCCTCCATTACCTAATTGACATGTTTATGTTGGTAAATTGAATCAGACTTGAATCAATATCTTTGATTGCTCCATCAGTGAATACTGTGGCAAGATGACCGAAGGTTATTCTTGATCAGTGGCAGAACATTGCACAAGTTGAAGCTATGTTTTCAATCCTCACTGATTAAAAGTTCTTAAAATAAAGCTTACATACAACTAGCATGAAAAGAAGTTATGCATGCTTGCCAGCTTTTATGATTTGCCTATAAAATGTACAGAAGTGGAGATCTTTTTATGATTTTGTGCGTAGATTCAAATTGTTATAGAATTTCACTACAGACATGAGGATTATTGCATAATACTATAACTTAAGATTACAGACTGAACATACCACACTAATTGGCCTACAAAGTTCTAATCTCTGTATATCTGACTTTCACAATTATGGTCCCTTTCAGTAAGCAGCATCAAAATGCATGGTCCGCAGATTTAAAATTTAATTTCAACACCAGCAACCAGCAATTGGACCAAATATTCAATAAATGACATGACCTATTAAGTTAACTCCCTTAAGCAAATAATCTTATTTGAATTGTATGGCTACAAAATAGATTTTCCATTATTTTAGTTATGAAGTGTAAAATAGGGACTAGAAATCTGAATATCCTAAGAAATATTTTACTTAATTATGCATTAATTGTGGTACCAGAAACAATTTTAGTATGTGTGACAGAAAGAAACAATACTATCAGGTCTTCAAAGCATTCTTATAAAATGGAATTTATATTTATGTTACATACACTTTTTTTTATATATTTACTGCAATAACCATTTGAGACATATTTTAAATCTCATTTCATGCAAAAATATTACATTTGTTAGGCAAGGAAAAGTTTTATGGGTTTCAATTGCAGGAAGTTGGCAAATATAGTTATCAAACATTACTGCATTCTATTTTCTGTTTTGAATATTTTCTCTCATATATTTAGTTTGGATGCTTGTACAACAACAGTGTTGTTTTAGACATTATTCATAATTGTATCATACCTTTTCTGGTCTACCAATCATAAAATTATAACAAACATGCTGTTGAACTAGATGATAGGAGGAAATTTGTAAAAAACTTCAAAGAAAATGAATTTTTGAAAGCACACAAACAGAACAGCAGAACAGTACTTCAACATTAATTTTGATAACTACCACCAATATACTCAGAAAAAGTTGAACATAACATGAAAGAAAAGCTTAACATTGCCAAACTCTTAAGTTAGTTAAGTCAACCAAAACAGCTCCATTTAATGCAATATGTTAGACTTTCTGATTATGCTAAGTCAAGTCATATTACATTAGCTTCACTGTAATTCTGACATTAGATTGTTTCACCTAGAGCATGATAATACAACATAAGTGTCCACGAATCTCTGTACTAAGTCTCCAAAATCCTATTTCACAATTGGATACAAAAGATTCCAAATGCAATAGTTTGCAAATTATAGCTGCGAAACACTAACCAGTCTAAAGATGCATTGTCACATGAAAAGTTTTGCCTTATCAGCTAGCTGCACATACGGGTTTTCCCAGATATCTAACAGAAGGTCAACCTAGCACTGTTACCAATTTTCCTTATGGTCATGCATTGTTTTTAGTTAACTGCAGCAGGGTTAATTCAGGACAATGCAGGACTGGAACAGTTGAATCTTGATCTTTTAACTGAACCAGCCTCCATAGATGCTATTGACAGCTAAAATATACTATAATACTGTATTTTCTTTAGTTGATTTCTAATGGCAAAGACCATTATACCTGTGAACTAAATTTCTGTGGAAAGATTGGTCTATAATTTTATTCATTCATTACTTATATGTGCGTGTGATATAAAAAGCAAAGGAAAACATGTCAAAAGAAGAGCTAGGCTAAAGTGGTACTTAACTAAACTTTAATTTATATTTAGTTTTCTTGTTTCCCCCTGGAATTTTTTATAAACGGGCTCTTCTGCATGTCAAACTAAGCAATGTACAGATTTGTATTACATTTTTTTTTTTTTTTTTTGTAAATTACGTCCTTTAACTTTTGAAGTCATACCAGACGAATGGAACAATGTTCAAATGAGTCTGGGGTCCATGGAGCTTAGAGCTACCCAACATTCGTCTTGTATTACATGCTTAACCCTAAAAAGCTTCACTTAAGAAGTAATAAATATCAGATTTTATTACAGACCACATAATTTCTCTTTTTGACAATCATTGGCCCTTCAAAATAATTCCTTTAGCTTTTATGTTCTATCTCTACATAGAGTAATTACAAAGTACGTATTCCACTCAACAATTTGATGTAGAAACTTCAATGTAAATAAATGTTTTGAAATCCTTTGAATTAGGAAAAAAAACTTCACCAGCACCTCTACTTCTGTGAAAAGCATAATTCAAAAACAAAATCTAAAATAAATAGCAAATGTGGTACTTAAGTTCAGTATCTTCCACAGATGCAACAATAAACCTTAATGAGATACATGTTTTTTGTGTAATAAGATTTTATCTATCCCTTACGGTTCACCAATATGCAAAACTCATTCAGAATGAAGATGACCTCAGAAGCTATTCCAAAATATTTAAGATATACATTTCATTTATCGTTGTCAAGGAATCCATGGTTACTATGTTTTTCTTATGTTTTTTTTTAGTATTACCAACATCTGAAAACGAAACAAACCTAAAAACAGAATCAACTGCTGGTATTTAGAATTATAAATAAATAAAATATACCATTGATTATAAAATTATATTATACAAAATAAAATTATAAAATACCAGCAGTTGATTCTGTTTTTAGGTTTTGTTTTCATATGTTGGTAATACTAAAAAAAAAAAACATAAGAAAAACATGGTAACCATGGATTCCTTGACAACAGAGTTTTGTTTTTGTGAACTGAGGACGCATATGATTTGTTTGTGAAATCGATCTCCATTAGAAAGAATTATTAACACCAATTTCTTAAGATAAGTGAAGCCTTAGTAACAAATATTTATATTTGTGTAATATTTATTGCTTCACTGTAGCTAGCTTCATTTTCTATGTGATCAAAGGATTAGTATGTTGTAGAAATGAGTTGTATAGTCTTTTATATATCTCTCGGAGGACTGCAGATACCTCTGGAACATCTTAAGTCACTATGGAGAGTGGTGTTACAACTGTACCATGGTGCATCAGATATGATTTGTAAATATCTGTTTTGTAGGGTTTGAATTCTTTTTATGTGTGTTGATGAAGCAGACCCCCCATAATGCAGAAGCATACTGCCATAAAGGCTGAATGAGAGATAGCAACACCTTGTACTGCAGAGATAGACATGACTTGTTTGCAATGATTGGCAAATTCAATGTCCTATTTTCTGTATTAAATTAGTGATTTGGTTGTACCAGGGCATCAGTTGTCATCTGATGTTTGAAATGTGACAGTTTGAGATGTGACCATTACTGTGTCATTGAATATAACAGGATGGTTATGTTTCTTTTGTATGTGAATTTAATTAATTTAGATTTTGAAGGACACATAACTCTCCATTGTTTGCATCAGACTTCTACGTCTTCACAGAAAGTATTACGTTTTCTAGCTTCCCTGAGGGGCACCGGATTTGATTGCATGTAATTCTGACTGCATATTTACATTTCACCAAAAAGGTGCGATTACAGAGGTAGGATTTCATTATTTTGTAGTAAGTGTCTGCAGTGTTATTCTTAATTTTATATAACAGACCATCATGCCGTACTTTATCAAAAGCCTTCTCTTTGTCCAAGAAAAGTTTGGTATGTTGTTTAGCATAGTAAATGATGACTTCTTTTACAGACCATAAATTGCTATTCTCAGTAGGTACATCACTCGAATTCTCTTGCCAGCAGGTGAATTCACTGCACTCACCCACCTTCTTGGAACCAGGTTGGTAGAGAAACTGATAAAATCATGAAAAAAGTTGCAACCTGGTGTGTGTGATTTGGCAGAAAAAATTGAAAAAGAAGAAAAAAATAAGTGGAACAAGATGATATAGACATTTTTAAAAATATTTATGGCTATTCCAATATTTATGAAGATAACAACTGGTTGCAAATCAACAGTGACAGAGGTTACAAACTGATTACAGACGAAGGCATTATTGCATTATGCAGTGTTACTGAAAATGAAGAGTATTCAGATACAGTACTGATAAACCAGCTGTGGTTATGACCCATACACAAGTGGCAGCAAACAGAGAAATTTATGCTTTATTTTGAGAGTCAGGCCGAAACATAGCCATGTGAACTTCTGATGTTAAAGCACATGCGAGATTGTGCTGCTCCTAAGCGATGCACTAGTAGAAGCTCCGGAGAAACTTTCTTTTGTGCGACGCGAGAATATTTTCTAAGTCCAATGGTGCACATATACACATGCGCAAGCAGACAACCTGCAGGTTCTCATGTTGCAGCCAACATGAGAAAGATATGTAGCACTTGTAGCCAACCTCTGCAAAAATGCCCCAGACATCTGTCCTACACAGGTGCAAAAGGACATGTGGATGCGATTAGCACAGATCAGTTTTGGAAAATACTGACCATGTTTCCTCTCAGATTTTATTGCTTTATAAAAGTAGGCTTGCTGTCCAGCAAAAGTGCCTATTGTACTGTTAGAAGTGAAGGCTATTTGTGCATTCTTCAAATATTTAAGATTTGTTCAGTACATTGCTGAAAATCGGAAAATGGCTCGACAAATCAGTAAAATGTATGAACTTGTGGACTGTATTGGACAGGGTCGGCTACTGCCGCAAATTGTGCATGATGTCAAATGACACTAAGTATACTGCAAGGGAGAAAATTGGTGGTCCCAGCCACATCGTTCAAATCAACAAGTGCAAAATTGGATGATGCAAGTTTCATTGTGGACACGTCGTAGAGATGATCCAACAACAGAAGGGATGCAAATACGCTCTACAGTCTACCTGCAGAGCATGTAGAGTTCATCAGCACCATTCCCGCCGATGCTTGGCAGGGTACTATGGGTTAATGGCTGAAGGGTTTGCTGCCCACCTCACAGTGAATCACTCAGTACACTTTGTCGACCCAGTGACAAATGTGCACACAAATAACATAGTCATGCTGGCGAAGACTCAGCATCATCTAACAAGGGGCGGCATTCATAAAGACAGTGAGGATGCTCATTTCTGAGTATTTGTGGCACAATGACTGCAAAAACTGGTCAGCCTACCCGTTTCAAGAATTAATTGAACACATTAAGCATGTCTACCCTGTACAGTAACCATTGCACTTAGTGTTTCGGCTAGGGATAGTTATGTTTAGTGTAATTAGTTAGCTAGTTGGTGAAAATTAGGGACTATTGTGTGTGTTTAGTGTAATTAGTTAGCTAGTCAGTGTAAATTAGGGACTGCTGTGTGTGTTTAGTACAATCAGTTAGCTAGGTGGTGCAATTTAGGTACTACTTTGTGTTAGTTTGCTAGATAGTGTAATTTAGGGAGAAGTAAGACTGTTGGCAGCATTGCTATCAGTGGCAAAACAAGGATAGATTGGCTGCACTGAATTCTTCAATATGGCTACATATGCAGTAAGGAAATAAACAAACATTTAATAACGTTAAAAAGAATGCCCTCCAACACGAAATTGCAATAAAAAGTTAAGAAATTATATTAAAAATCATGGTTGTATACAAAAACATCAAAAAGTGTGAAAGACTTATAAAAAAATCGTCACGTCGCATATTAGAAAGAAGAGCTGAAGCTCACTGCCTTTTCTACTACCGACTGGCTTGTAGCTATATCATGTACAGTGCAAATACATAGGCTGTTATAATACATACCTATTATGTTTAATAGCAATATATGGAACATTGACTACTAGTTTGACTCAAAATTATATTACTTTTGTGCTTCATTGTATCATGGTCCTTACAGGAATATTATCGGTAGATGCCTAGTTATATTTCTAAGGCCAACCATGATTATGCCAAAAATAACATCTTGAATTTGTTTGCTCACAGAGGTTTGTTGTTTATGCTTTTTGTATAATTATTTCAAATATACTACCAGTCAAAAGCTTTCAATCACCTATTACAACTATGGATTTATGCACAAAACAAGGATTTCGTTTTGAATATTTTGTTATATCCCCATTCTGATAATAAAATATGTATGAACATGTAAGCACTATGTGCTTATGTTGTGTATTTCACTGGTTGTCTGCTGATGAGTATGCACAACCACACCGTGGGGCTTTGCGTATGACATTTCCATTCGAATAGATCTCACTCCTTCAGCAGTCTGTGTAGCAAGCAGTTTGCATTGGTTTACATTACTCACATACCAGTGTGAGTGTATACCTGATCAGGTTCATACCATGTTACCTCCGAATGGGTATGTGGTAAAAATATTGTGTTTTAATTAAAATTAAAAACAAAACTTCCATATAAAGGCCATCTGCCTACCACTAAGAAAAAATGAAGGTCAAAGTGAGCAGTTGATGGACATCAAACTCAGGACGTCCCAATGTGGGCCCCACATGTTAATGCAGAGCCATCTTGCTCTGTGTCCTTTAGCATACTGCACCACATATCACATACTTCCTTTTAGAGAATGCTGCTGGATTTCAAGCAAAATACGTTTACCTAGAACATGTTTCTGTAAGACCTTCCTTGAGTCAACATTAGCTGAGGATGTTAGGAAGGTTCTAATCAAACATGTTCTAGGTAAACATTAGCACTGTATGGAGCACTGAGTACTAGTTCGACTCAAAATTATATTAATCTACAGAGAAGTTGATTTAAGTTCTTTTTAATGTTGTTGAAGTACACATTTTTTGTTAATTTGATATACTATGACAGTGTTTATGTTCTTGGTATCAAGAGCCATGTTATTTCGTTTTATTGCAAATAGCCATACTGATACAGAAATCACAAATTACGAATGCAATATAATGCTAGCTCATAGCGCACCTGACGAGTTGTCATGTTAAGCATGTTATATTAAACCTATACTATCCTGGAGGTCACACATCATCCAATTAACCGCTTTGCCGATGGCCATTTAAACCCTTCAGGGGCCGGAAACGGATACCCAATAAACAGAACAAGACATTTAAATTGTTAAATGCTGTAAAAACGCATCATAAATACAATTCCGTATCTTCTGTATTTATTAAGTTATTTAAACGAAACAAAAACTGGTTTAAAACTCATTAAAGGCAGTATAAATCTATAGTCACAATAAAGTAGAGACTACATTAATAAATCGTTGAAATTTCACTACTTTGTTTCACTGTAGCAAAAGCCATTCTTTGCGCTGAACATGCCTAATATTTGAATCATTTTGTTTTGTGTGTATACGAACCAATGTATGTATGTATAGCTATGCAAGCAAATTCTCCGGTTCAAGTTTAATTTATTTATGCTATACCAAGCGATAATCATACAAGTATATCAAGATTTAACTGTATTGGAACACCACAGTGAAGCGAAAAATTATTAAATTTTAGATGAGTCGTATTTTTTACACATCTGCTTCACTTTCGTACCTATTTTGAGGACATGTTTCGCAAATCATCGTTTGCATCTACGGCTCTTATGAGTCGCATAAGAGCCGTAGATGCAAACGATGATTTGCGAAACATGTCCTCAAAATAGGTAAGAAAGTGAAGCAGATGTGTAAAAAATACGACTCATCTAAAATTTAATACGAGTATATGTTACATTACACACACTGGAAAGAAAACTCCCTATCAGCATCTGTTATTACAGTGTTTCTCAACCAAGGTTTCTGGTAGCCTTATGCAGCTGTTTTCGCTCAGTATTTTAGTTATTTATACTCTCTCTGTGTTCAGAGTGATTTCTTATAGCTATCAAGAGATAAATGAATGGCACATTTGAAATTGTTAAATTTCAATGTTAACCATGGCTTATCGTCGTAATGTAGCAAATAAATTAGCTTGCGTATGATGTGTACAGGCTTCTGATATTACTGTAGAAAATCTGGAAGATTTGTTGTGCGATTATGAAGATGTTTAGGATATAGGTAGCAGTGACGTGTACTGGTCTACAGATGACATGTTAGCTACTCCATTGTTTGGGGAAATGGAGGGTCAAATATGGGTGATGCAGATCAGCTATTACTAGCTATCCCTCTTTACGAAAAACAGTTAAATGGTAAACAAAGTATTTTTATACCACTGGATGTAACCATGCACAATTGTTTAGTAATTTTCAGAGCTGTAAATTCATGCAAGACATTCATCTACCTGTACTTGCGCGTATAAAGAGCTCGTAACCTAATTGAGTACTATAATACTCAGAGGCCTCATTATACTGGGGGGTAAGAATCAGCCTTCATACTTGAGAGAAAACACTACCCTAAAAGGATACTACCCACAACCAAAAATGTTGTAATCATTTCGAAAATGTGTAGTGTGTTGCGAAAAAGAAGTTTGCAAGGAAACCAATATTATTTGGTGTGAGTCTGCAGATGTGCCCTTGGGTGTTTATCCAGGTTTGGAGGTGTACAATTCAAAAGGAAACCTTTAAGGGTACGTTTACATCCCTTATAGAACTAATTTAAATGTATCGTATAATAGGAAGATTAAAATAATTGGCATTAAATGAGCATTAAATGCATGTATGCGCAGGACGTCTATACACGTCCATAATGGTTTGGGGCATTTTAACTTGGACATCACATGACGTCCATATCGGTGAAAGGGTTAACAAGAGGAAAAAGGTCAGCAAAACACCACATAGCACCAATCCATGGGCCAGTCGACTGCAATACTGGTGATGGGGAAGATGTTATCAGAAACTAGTCTTAATAATACATGTAGGTGGAGAAAATTGTGATTTATTCCAACATAGGATACAACATTTCAGTATTTAGAACTCATAAATATTAAAAGCAGAAGTATTATTAAGAGTGAAGTATTCTTCATATTTGAGTTTGATTTATGAGTCACTATGTTTACACTCAAACTTCACTTGAGAGTGAAGTTATACAACAACAAGTAAGTGAAGTTTGAGTGTAAACATAGTGACTCATAAATCAAACTCAAATATTTAGAACTCAACTTACTATACTGGTCGCCACACTAGAATGTGATTGACAGTTAGCAAGCACATGGAAAAACCTGTTAATAAATGGGAGGGGATGAGTATGTCATAACGGTTGTCATAGTAACCATTAGAAGGACCAATTAGAGTTGAGACGTTTCCATGACAATGTTAGACGCTAAACCTTGGTTGCTGATATTCTAACATGTGCTTAACATGACCTGCGAGCGAGCGAGCGAGCGAGCGAGTTACGCAAACGCTGCAGTAAACACAATACTTTGGTGTTTGCTTCTCTTCTGATAAAGCTGTGTAAACAGAATACCTTCACGATTTGTTGCTGTTATTTTACAAGGTACGTCCAGAAAGTAAGTTCTGTTTGGTAATAAAATTAAATTGTGTACAGATACAGAAAAATTATTTATTGCACAAAATTCTACAACTCTTAAACTACTTTCTTCATAGAAGTTTACCGCCTGTGTCTTCAACCAGTTGGAAACATTTTCTTTCAGCTCTTCGTCATTGTTGAAGTGTTGACCACCAAGGAAAGATTTGAGATGCAAAAACAGATGAAAGTCGCTAGGAGCAAGTTCAGGGCTGTACAGGGGGTTGTCAAACACGTTCCAGCCAATCCCTGTAGGATGTTTTTTGGTGCATTTGCAGTGTGTGGTCATGCGTTGTTGTGAAAAAACAACACCTTTTGACAACGCAAATTTGCCGAAAAATTTCAATTGGTTTCAGTTTCCCAGTATTCAGAAAACGAATCACAGATCTGATTTCACAAGTGGCGGGATTTTCAATTTACACCGACATTGTAAACAAGCATAACAAAGCATACGTGGCTGACAGCGATCTCACAATGGTGCACCTTCTCCTTGGTACAGAGCATCTACCGCGCATGTGCGGAACTGCGATCGCAGCGCTGCAGCAGAGATAAATTGAAACAGAACTTACTTTCTGGATGCCCCTTGTATATAAGGTTACAACAGTTAGAGGTCTTGTACTGGCAAGTTCCTTTGCATTTTGTGACAATTTCCGTTGGTTTATGTGTATGTGAGTTCATGTATAAGTGCGTGTGTTGTGATCTTTTGCAATTGTGTTTTAATGAATGTTTAATTATGCCTAAAAATAGTGACAAATGAAAACCTGAACGTGCTTGGCAACCAAATAAAACTATATTTGGTAAACGTATTCCAATTAAAGGACAGGCAGGGGAAATAATATGCTCTGTGAGAGAATACTTCGAAGAGGAGAAATTGAAAGGGAGCCTATTATTCCATTCTCTATGATGTTTGATAGGATAAGATGAGATAAGATAAGGACTTCACGTGCTTTAGGTATCAGTAAAAACACTGTGGTTAAGATTGGGAATGAAAAGTATTTTAAAGAAGAAAGTTAAGCATTGGAGTCTAAATTAGAAACTCCTGGGAAAAAAGTATGTAGGCGGCATTTCCCCACATCAATAAGCATCAAAATGTCACAGGTATGCCTCTTATGTTACGATGATCTTTACATTGATGTGTTCTTGCGTGTTCTACCGTTTGCATGTAGATCCATGACTTTTCTATTGTCTTTATGTACAGTATTATAAATAATAATAATAATAATAATAATAATAATAATAATAATAATAATAATAATAATAATAATAATAATAATAATAATAATAATAATAATAATAATAATAATAATAATAATAATAATAATAATAAATACCCATTGCAGTTGCAACTGAATCACCTTTGCATGTGTAATCCTATCGCATTCTCCACGTGGCAGCAATAAGCGGCAACGTCGCCTCTCTCTCCATACCCCCCAGGGGCCTACTTTGGTAGGTACGGGTTTGGTGCACCCGGGGTCCCGAGCCAACAGTCTCCCTCGTGTGGGCTCCTCTTCGTGGTTGAGGCAGACGGTCAACAGGCCCACCAAAGTGTAGGCTGTGCGTGGAGACCTGTGGAGAAGGTTTTTAGATTCTTGTCTAGTTTAGAGTTTAGGATTTAGTGAACGAAATTTTTAGTAGGTTTTGATTTATGGTTTTTTATGTACGTGTATTTTTAATAGGTTTTGTTACACTTTTATAGTTTTTAGAAAGTTTTATATCTGGCTTTTGCCATGACTAGTTTTTTAAAGGGCGCTGATGACCGCCATAGTTGAGCGCCCTTATATATATATATATATATATATATATATATATATATATATATATATATATGTATGTATATCATCTCATCTCTCCCTCTATACGAAATGTCAATCACTTTCTAGATTGGCGACCAGTATACAAGTTGCTATTCCTGGATATGAGACACCTTAATCTGCTGTTAATAAACTGGAGATCACAGGATAAACAATACTGTGAACATCTATGAATAATGCTCTTAGCCTCAAGCACAAAAAAATGTGTTCACCTTTCTTAGGTAGGGATAGGAACATTAAGTCCATAAAATTAACCTTTCAACAGTTAAGAATGGTAAACAAATACACACATGCATTCATCTATTCACCCTCTTTCTATTTCTTCATTAAAAATATGCTTCATACTTATTTTGTATTATTATTACCCTTTTCCTGAGCTTCACTTGTACTGTCCACCCAACACAAGAAGGTAAGGCAGAGGAATGTGTAATGTAATCACTTTTGCTGTGCGGATAAGATAAGGATGCTAGCTTCATCTAAAATACACAGTTTTGTTGCATAATTCACTCATGCATAATACCTATCACTGTAGTTACTGAAACAAGCATTAGATCTGGAAGCATGGGTGACTCTTATGTAGTTTCATATATTCATTTTGTAGTAAACAGAGCCACCATCAGAGCAGATAAACACTTCAAGCTCCTTTCGCTCTTCATGCCCTGCTTGCCTTCTTTTAGTGGATAGACAGTAGGTCCATAAACTTGAACTGCTTGTTATATGCAATCAGTTTTCCAATAACTACTCTTTTAAACATGTAGATTTTGAACTGTTAAAAATATTGATATAATTTGCATTTTTTCTGCATGTACGGAAATACATAGAATTTGTTTACAATTAGACATAAATATGCATCTCATTCTTTTATATGTGTGAAGACAATTAATTTAGAAGAAAACAAAAATTTACATCAGTATATCTCATTTACAAACATATCATTTGCTTGTTTGGAGGAAAACAATTTAGCAACATCAACACAAAGGATATAAATTAGTTAAAATACATCAAGGAATGGGAATGCAGCCTCCTTTGGTTCTAATATATCAGCAAGAAAGCATACAGTGCCTGCAAGTCCCTCATAGAGACTGTATGGTGAGTCAGGTGTTCGGGAGCCATGTTTAAACTCTGGGTTAAACAGATAACTTGCAAAAGCCTTGGCTCGGTGCAGTTGTTTGCGATCACCTGTGAGACGATACAGCAAAAGGAACACATATCCATTGCCAGCTACTCCATGACAAATTCCTGCAACATAAGTATATATTTTACTTTATTATTATTATTATTATTATTATTATTATTATTATTATTATTATTATTATTATTATTATTATTATTATTATTATTATTATTATTATTATTATTATTATTATTAATTGATTTAACATAATAGTGGTTTAACTATGAAACCTAGGACTTACGTACTTACAGCATAGTAAGTCACCACAGTATCTCATTGTATATGAGAACCCCTTGTGGTTTACCAAGGATTCAGTTGGAGAATTTAATGTCATGATGGCATGTTGCCAAGGTAGCTCAATGGTTAAGAGTAACTGGACAGATACCGGGAGATCCATGGTTCAAATTCTAGCTATGGCATTGAATTTTTCAGTCTAACTCTACATATATAACATGTTTCTTTATTATACTATTTGTTACATACATTAACTGGCTTTCCTGTCTGTTTATCATCCAATTCTGTGCTATGTTTAGAGTTCAAGTCTCTAGCTCACTGAGAAGTTACTTTTAAATTGATTACAAAATTTATTCCAAATAGAAGAAGAAGAAGAAGAAGAAGAAGAAGAAGAAGAAGAAGAAGAAGAAGAAGAAGAAGAAGAAGAAGAAGAAGAAGAAGAAGAAGAAGAAGAAGAAGAAGAAGAAGAAGAAGAAGAAGAAGAAGAAGAAGAAGAAGAAGAAGAAGAAGAAGAAGAAGAAGAAGAAGAAGAAGAAGAAGAAGAAGAAGAAGAAGAAGAAGAAGAAGAAGAAGAAGAAGAAGAAGAAGAAGAAGAAGAAGAAGAAGAAGAAGAAGAAGAAGAAGAAGAAGAAGAAGAAGAAGAAGAAGAAGAAGAAGAAGAAGAAGAAGAAGAAGAAGAAGAAGAAGAAGAAGAAGAAGAAGAAGAAGAAGAAGAAGAAGAAGAAGAAGAAGAAGAAGAAGAAGAAGAAGAAGAAGAAGAAGAAGAAGAAGAAGAAGAAGAAAACCGAAATATTTTGAAAATGTTTATCTTCACAAAAAGTATACTGGACATAAATTGCTTCAACAAGATTTTTTTTTATAAGATTTTGATATTTCTTACATTTACCAATTATACACAAGTTATTCAGAATGAAGACGACTTGAGAGTCTATTCCCAGAAAATTCAAGATAAACATTTCATTTTCCATAAACGTGTCTTAAACGAATGGTATTTTAATAAAAATCATTTTCAAAAATTTTTCCATTTAAAGGATGGAGGTTTCCTTGAAAGCAAGTTAATATTGTATTCGCTCACTTTCTTCTCGGGCAGCTAGCCAGATGAAAAGATGATTAGATATCAACGTTTTGGGAGTGTGCATCTCTCCCATCATCAGGATATTTATAAAATGTTATAACCACAAATGAAATACTGGATATAACACAACTATACACAAAGACAAAACACCATCAAAATTTGCATTACTGAACAAAAGACTGTTTTCAGTAAATTAAATGCTAGGTCAGGAGATGACGTGAGTATAGAAAATTGTGTCAAAGAAACGTAACTACTTAACTTGATTATCAAGCTGTATTGATCTTTGCTTCTTAATTCGACGGATTTCCATTTTAAGGCCATTTCCAAGAGGAGCTGAACTGAAATCCAGCATCACGATTAAGCATGCTCTTTTCAGAGGAAATCGCCAAAGCCTCCTTAATTCTCCGCTCCTAGTAACTGTTGCATTTTGCCAAGACGGTCGTCTCCCAAAAATTGGCTCTATGGTCGTTATCAAAACAATGCTCTGCCAGCAGACTTCTCAGGTTGCATTAACCCTTTCACTGCTGAAGTGTTAACAAGCTCACAGACCCTCCTTGCTGAATTATTTTAGATAAACATTAATTAGTATATTCTTTAAAATACCATGCAGAATTAACATATAATATTGTGAAACACTCACCAAATTTGTTGTAGATGAATGCCAAGTAACACAATTAAAAAATAAAAAGTTTCAAAATAGGGAAAAGATACCACACGCAACACACTTTACAAAGGGTTGTCCAAGGGCCACAATAGAAACATTAATAAAAAGTTGCTATATGATGATCTGAATTTTGATGTCTTAACTTTTAAAGTGACTCTTTACCAAAATATCGATGAACAGAAATTTATTAACAATTCAGGGGTATTCAAATTTTAATGTAATAGTATTCTTTCTGTGAGTATGAATCAGATTTGGCTATAAATTAGATATGTAAATCTAATTATTATTATTATTATTATTATTATTATTATTATTATTATTATTATTATTATTATTATCATATATAGGTAGAAATTACCACCTCTACTTTCAAAATCGGATTTGTGTATGGTAAATTTCAAAACAGAGGTGCAAACATAAACTCACATTGCATTTGGCACACATATACTTTGACTCTTTTCTCTTTTTCTGGCCAATAGTGGTGTTGGAACATACATGACATCTTCTGGCAGGCTTTTTTTATTTGGTGTTGACGGTATTAGTGAAATAAAATGTCGTTCTGTCAGTCTTGTGGGTTGGTCACCACATAAAGGCCTCCCAGGTTTACTTGTTAGTCTTGGTGTATGAAATTCTTGTAAAAGTTCAGTAATTAGAGTAAGTTGAAAGTTAGCGAGAGTAACATTCTTACCAGTTTTGAAATTATACAGTGAATGTGCATTTAGAAGTGTCATGTCTAACATATGAAAGAAAAATTTTCTATACCACTTCAAAGTCTTCCTTACGCACATCATGTCTGATCTGTCAACTGCACCCATACTTTTTTTGTAGTCCATAACACAGTCAGGTTTCATTATTTGCATGTTCGTCTTTTTGTCTACTTTGCCTGTCGGTCTCATTGAGTCTGTGTGGAAGGTAGTTAGCATATAAACTTCTCGTCTGTCCATCCACTTTAGCGCTAACATATTGTCTGTATGCGCAGATTCTAATTGCCCTTTCTCTAATTTTGCTATGAGTCTTGGCATTCCTTTCCTGTTCCTTCTTACAGTGCCGCAAGCATTTGTTTCATTTATATGTAGCCCTTGATAAAGAGAGGACTCGAGTACCAATTGTCTAGCCACAAATTATGCCCTTTATGCAGGTACTTTTTAGCGAGGGTTTGTACCACAGCCCCTGACACCCCAAGGTCACGGTTATCAACAATTTCTGTGGTATTGCCCGTGTATACAATGAAGTCTAGAATATAGCCAGTCTGACAATCACAAAGCACAAACACTTACACCAAACCTGTGTCTTTTGGAGGGAATGTATTGTTTGAATGAAAGGCGACCTTTGAATAGCATAAGGCTTTCGTCAATTCAGAGGTTTTGAAATGGTGAGAATAATTTGCTGAAAGTACGTCTAAAATGTTCAATAACAGGTCTCAATTTGTGCAATCTGTCTCCTTTATCTTGCGTCTTATTTTTATTGAAGTGTAAAAGTCTTAGAAGTAAAAGATACCGATCCCTGGACATGTAGTCTGCAAATTGCGGAGTAGCAATAAGCGGATTTTTTGGTCCAATATTCTGCTATTGTATGCTTCTTTACTCTGGTCATAAGCATTGTCAAGGCAAAAAAAATGTATAGTTCTTCAGGAGAAGTATCTGTCCAAGTCTGTAGTCGAGAATGGGTGGTAATTTTTCACACAAGAACGTGAAATACTTACTGCTCTCATTTGCAATATGATACATAATATGCAATGGTAAGAATAAATTGAAAATATTAGCAACTGTAAAATTTTCATTCAAATCTGCTTGTATACCTGAATTTTGTTCATCAAAAGGGTAAATTACCGGCCTGAATGGACCCTGTTGCCACTGAAAGGAACAATCAGTACGTCGTCTTTTAGCATGTTGCGTGGGTTCAGATTCTACATCACTGCCATCACTATCACTATTTACATTATCATCGTTAAAACTTTCACTTTCACTAATTATCAAACTCAAAATCTGACAAATCGGATGATACTGCTTCAAATTCTGCTAATAAATCTGCATCCTGCACATGTGACTGCATGCTGGAGGAAGCCATGACCGGCTTGCAACACGTGCAAATGCCTGGGAAAAATTTACTATGCATGGCTTCAGATTTTATATGATAGACAGCAGCACACAGCAGGGAAAGAGTTAAAACTTGAACCAATACAACCCCAATAGATGGCAGACCAACACTGCTTACAGAATGCTACATTTAGTGACCTTCATTTCTATTTACTGACGTCAACTGCTGTCTGTCGGCAATGCTCCGTCATCCGCAAGGAGAACAGTGAATCACGCTGTCGGAACAGTTACGACATCCGCAGTGAAAGGGTTAAACGAATGCTCAGTTCATGTTCGATTATTCTAGTAGTGATGGTCCTTCCGGTTTGTCCTATATATGGTGTTTCACATTCACAGGGAATGCGTACACTCCCAGAACTTGAAAGTTCAGTTTGTCTTTCACTGGTCTCAACAGATGTTTAATCTTCGGAGGTGGCTTGTGGATGGTCCTGATGTTGTATTTGGTGAGGATTCTGCTGATTCTGCCATATAGATTGACAGTAAATGGGATGCAGGCTGTAGCAGTAGGCTTATCTGATGTGGTTATAACATTTTATAAATATACTGATGATGAGAGTGATGCACACTCCCGAAACATTGATATCTAATCATCTTTTCACCTGGCTGGCTGAGAAGAAAGTGAGCACATTCGTCGCAAGGAAAGCTTCAGGTCTTATTTTACTATTGTATTGTCATGTACCTCTAAGCTATGTTTAAAGTATAAAGTCTTTATCTCATTCAAAAGTTAGCTTAAAATCAATTGCAACAATTTTATTAAACAATAAAGAAAGTTAATAAAACATGGTAAAAACTTAATATCCTCTCTCCAATTGCCAAAAACGTCATTTATTGATAGTTAAATCTCTAAGGATGTGAAAAAGAAAAATCCAGAATAAATGGAAAAACTAATGTCATTTTCAGCTTTCAAAACTGATTTAACAGAGAACAGTTTAAAAGTCATATTTCTCATATATCAAGATTTAACTGTATTGGAACACCACAGTGAAGCGAAATAATTATTAATTTTTAGATGAGTTGTATTTATTACACATCTGCTTCACACGAAAGTGAAGCAGATCTGTAATAAATACGACTCATCTAAAAATTAATAATCATATTTCTCACTTTTTCATATCTTTAGTCATAATAATGCTTACGTCCATGATAAAGTTATATTTTGGAGATTATTATAATAAAGCAATATTATGTCTGTATAAAAGTTGCCAGCAGCACTGCCTATTTGATTTTCAAAGGTTCCTTTGGCAAGTAGCAAACATGGTGCAAACGTTCGTGCAGGAGAAAGGAGTCAACCTTGAATGTTTGAATCTCACTCTTCCCTATTTGTTTGGCAACAGGTTTAATGTTTTGTTCCCTCCACATTGTCACCCCCATCTTCACCAGCTTTCTGAAAGTTTCTTGTATATTCTATTGAGAACTCGGTCACTTTGAAGACACCATACATAAATGTATGTGTTCTGAAAGTGTAAAATTAAAAAATTTTGTTAAGAGAGTTTGGGGAGAAGGTT
Organism: Mantis religiosa; assembly: GCA_030765055.1. NCBI lineage: Eukaryota > Metazoa > Arthropoda > Insecta > Mantodea > Mantidae > Mantis > Mantis religiosa. The sequence goes on from CM060952.1 coordinate 98,762,897, forward strand.
TTTAGTACTGACAGCGTTATTTTGTATTGTAAGTATTGTGAAGTGAAAGTATTGGCAAAAAAAAAAAAAAAAAAAAAAAAAAAAAAAAAAAAAAAAAAAAAAAAAAAAAACACAATTTAATTACTATATATTGAAACTGCTAAGCATCAGAAGTGTTTAATAACAGTTTCCTCTAAAAAATAGGCAGCAGCTGATGTTTGACACAGCTGCTTCTTCAACTGCAGCTTCTGCAGATAACCGTTCAGAATTTTCTATGGATCTTTACAAAATTATATATGCTCCTATAACCTCACGTGATGTGGAACATAGTTTCTCCAGATATAAGAACATTCTGTCTGACAATAGAAGAGGCTTCCAGTTTGACAATCTAAAAAGGCACATTGTCATTCAATGTAATTTTGCTACTAATGAAAACTAACCCTCAGGTATGAATATTTTATTTCTCTTAATTATTCTTTTTAAAGTTACAATGATTATATTCTTCTCTAATTTAGAGCTTTTTAAACTTACAAATTCTTAAGTGCTGACTTAAGAAGTAGAAAAGATTTTTTTCTGCAGAAACGATTAAAAATGTTCATACACAGACAATTATTAATTGGAAATTAAAAGTTTAATTGTCAATTAATATAAATAATATATAAATTCATTAAGTTATAAAGGTCATATTTAAGCAACTTTTTACGTCATAAATACATGCATATTTTCATTTTTTACGTCACAGTAATCTGCCCCTTACCAATCACAAATAGTGCATTTTTTCTTGTGTCACACTCAACTGTAAAAGCATGTTATTGTATAATTAAAGTTAGTACCTCATTTAACAATCAAGTAAAGTAGCACCATGGTAACGTGCCACTTACATTTAAGAGATCCAAGTTTAAAATCACAGGGCCAAACATTCTGCATCAAGGTTTTTTCACCATTTTCCTCAGTTGCTAGGCAAATGCTGGGTTGGATAATCTGATCTACAAAGTTTCCTATCATCTATATCATTACATTTCATTTCCTTCTTTATTGCCAGCTTAGATATGCTAAACATTAAATCTGCAAGCTCATTAACAGGTTGCTGACCTGTACCAGTGGGGTACAAGTCCTACAAAGAAGATGGAAATCTGTTGAAGAACCACCTTAATTTAATAATTTTGAGTTAAAACATCAATTTTTTTTTTACTAGATACAATATTTACCGGGCTTGTGGGCCGTGGTCTATTGGGTTCTTTCTTCTTCCCAAACGTTTCGTCTGCGACTGCGGCAGACATCTTCAGTGGCGGCGAGGTCGAAGTTTCCTAGTGGAGATTTCAGCACCGACTGCTGAAATCTCCACTAGGAAACTTCGACCTCGCCGCCACTGAAGATGTCTGCCGCAGTCGCAGACGAAACGTTTGGGAAGAAGAAAGAACCCAATAGACCACGGCCCACAAGCCCGGTAAATATTGTATCTAGTATTGACACCGGCCGTGAAAGCCTTAGAACTTTGATGAATTTTTTTTTTTTGCTTTAAATTCCAAGATTTGCTGATAAGTATAATCATCTTATAAGATGATTGGAAGTAGATTCAGAACATTTGTTACTACTGAAAAAATTAAAAAATGCACAATAAGAGTGGGAAAAATCACAAATAAAAATTTGAACCTGGGCCTGCAGTATGAGAGACAAAAACATTATGCATACAAAGATGTTTTGACCTATCCTCTAGTACTAACGAAATGTATTACATATTACAGAATATGAATGTTATAATTATATAACAGAATCCATACCTGGCCCTTTTCTTAGTAATCCTTTTATCCACACCAGTTCTCCACATCTTAAACATGACTTTAAGTATTTTTCTTCCCCCCAGTGCAGGTATGCCTTAGCCATCAGATACACCACACCTATAATGAAATGAATAAACACTTAAATTTACAAGATTATAAGTATGCATGGCACTACATTTCAAAAGTGTTCATAACGTTTTTTCTTTTTTTGTTATGTGTTCTGATAGACATTTTAGGAAACAATCCTAAAAATCATACATATTTAGCAGAATTCCAGGCTGTTGAACAGAAACAAGAACAATAAAGTTAGCCCATTACTGCCCAAATTATTTTGGTGCTTAGCCTGTCTTCCTCTAATCCTTAAACTGGCCTTTCAGGAACTCCTTGAGGCAAGCAACTCGAATAGTCACACTCATTAAAGCAAGGCATAATGGACTGGCCATCTGTTCAAAACTGAATGTTGTGAGTTCAAGCCCCAGTGGCCAGTCAAAGGATGGGGATTGGCTGTGTAAAGTAATCACTGTAGTGGCACACAATGATGAGAGGATTTTACTTGACTGTAGTTGCATAGATATCTTTTCTTTTTAAAAAATTAATATTTATTATAATATACATATTTTTATAATATAAATCAACCTATAATATGTATTTTGTATTGCTAATAATTGGTGGTGTAATATCCAAAGAAACAAATTATGCTTTTAGTTAATTGATGGAAATTAATAATTTCTTCACACTAGCCGTATATAGGCTTAAGTTTTTGATAGATAGAGTCAACACGAAAAATTCAATGCCATAGCCAGGAGATCCGTGGTTCAAATCTCGGCCATGGCATGTTGACTCTATCTAACAAAATATTCTGTTAAAATATCTTAAAAGCTTGGATAAAACATAATGTAGCTAGAATGTCACACTGGGCAATAAAGGATTTCACTGGGTACTGGGAACAGAAAAGAAGACTTGGTTAAGCTTTAGCCCTTTTCTTCTCACTTCCCAAGAACAATGTATTAGAACTTTCAATGTAGAAATTGTTCAAGGTGGCCATGTCTACAACTTGCCACTAAGAGGTTTGCTAGCCAAGCTAAAAAAATCAAACCAGTAGGAATTTCACACAAATGTGTGTGTTCTTACTCCATCAAGTTCTCCAAGAACTGGCATATCTAAATAACAAAAAAGAATAAAAAACTTTAATGTATGCTATTAATAAATGAACTAATGTTCACTATATCAAATTTTAGCATTGGCTACTAAGGACTACGTAGCTGAAATGGAAGCAGATTAAAAAATATGACTCGGCATTTACAAAAAACTGACATCCCAATGTACAAAATCCACTTTCCATGTGCATTGTTCTCTCATTCCTAGTGTATTGTGAATGAAACTATTGGATGTTATTTTGTTTTCTATTCTGGTTTCCACTTTCAGGTAAGTGTGAACCGTTTCAAATTTCAATTGATTTCAAACAAATTAAATCCATGAACATTTATTTTTAGTATTTGTTAGCATTCATTAAATACCTTCACTTTTTTTCTTCTTTAAATATCTAACATAAATTATATATCAATTTTGCATAAATCAGTATGTATTTGCATTTTAGAATCCTACATATATGGGAAGGATTTTACTGTAGTGGATATATGTTGTTTATAACAATATTTTATATCTATGATATCCTCCAAGGTTTTATTCCTTTTAATGGTAGCTTTTGTATTACTTTGATTTGTTAAAATACTCCAAGGAGTGCCCAGCAATCCTGACAATTTGAGACGCACGTCAATGTAACTTGAATTATTTTAATAAATATAGTTATTTCTATTAGTCAAGTTGTAGATATGGAAAGATAAGAGTCAGACTGAAAAATTCAATGCCATAGCCGGGATTTGAACCACGGATCTTCTGGTGTCAGTCCAGCCGCTCTAACCCTTGAGCTACCATGGCCAAGTGCCGACATGACATTAAATTCTCCAACTGACTCTTGTTTTTCTCAGTAAACCACTTAGGAGTTCTCATAAACACATGAGTCAACTACCTTAATGGCGACTTACATGTAAGTACTGTAACGCGGGCGCTGGAGCACCCTGTAAAGCAGCTGGCAGTGGAAGGTAGGGGAGGTTCGGTTAGCCACACCTCCTCCTCGTTTGTCTTGTGGTGGTGACAGACTGTGGTCAGGGAAAAAACATGACTGTGTCGCCGGTTTTCTCTACACCTGTTTCTCGATCTTTCTGTTACTAGAACAATCCTGTAAACACGAGAAACCGGCGATATTCCTATATAAAGAGAGTTACAGACAGACAGACGGAGTTAGTGAGTTGAGTTGGTTTTGGTTTAGTCAGTCAGTGAGTTGGTTTTGTCAGTGAGTGAGGAGACAGTCGCAGTTCTTGGTGTAAGAGTTAGTGTTTGACGTGCTAGCGCCGTGTTAATGAACGAGAAGACTGTGTGTAATTGTGTACGTGCATCTGAACGGTAACGGACGAACTGGTGAATCGCAATTGGTGTATTACGTAACTTTGTGTAATTGGCAAGTGTTCAACTGTAAGTCGGTGGAAATAAAGAACATTGTTGAGTTTGTGTAATTGGACTTTTCATTTCACGAACCCACAAAGTCACACTGGTGTCAGGAAGCGGGAAAACATCACCGAACATTACAACCATGGACGCGGCATTGGAAAAGATTTTGGAGAAAATGATGGAAATGAAGACGGCCAACGACAACCTCACCGCCGAGTTGAAACAAATGAAGACGGCCAACGACAACCTCACCGCCGAGTTGAAACAAATGAAGACGGCAAATGAAAACCTCGCTGCAAAAATAGAAACGGCTAACAACAACTTGGCCACGACAATGACCTCAAAGATGGCCGAACTGACCACGGAAATGAAGGTGGCGAACGAGGCTCTCGCCGCCAAATTTCAAGAACAGTTGGCCGGCGTGAGGGATGACGTGACGGAGCTGGGCAAGCAGATGGGCCAAGTAGACGACCGCCTTAATGATTTAGAGGAAAAGGCCGACAACATCGCAAAACCCCTCACCCGCCTGACGGAGGAAAACCGGCCTTATGTGTGGACGGAGGACGCCGGAGACGCTTTCCAGCACCCGAAGGGGACCCTGTGCAGTGCTCCAATTTTGGGTTTCCCACAACCGGGTGGCGCCTTCATTGTGGACACCGACGCTAGCGACCATTACATTGGCGGTGTCCTATCGCAGATCCAGGACGGCCATGAGCGCACAAGAGTGGAAGAGAAGGAGCGTGCCGCAGCAGTCCGAGTAGTTGTGGCAGTGCCTGCTGAAGGCTGGGATAGCGCAGGCCTGAGGAGGGAGCAGCTGGCGGACGCAGACTTGGGGCCACTCTTGAGGGAAGTGGACGCAGGGACGAGACCGACCTGGGAGGACATCGCACCGAGGAGCGCCACCTACAAGTCGCACTGGGCCCAATGGGACTCGTTGAAGACCAGAGAGGGCGTGCTGTTCCGGGTATGGGAGTCACCCGATGGGAAGGCGCAGAGAGGACAGTTGGTACTTCCCCGAAGCAAGGTCCCGGAAGTCTTGGAGGAAGTGCACGCCGGTACTTCAGGAGGACACCTGGGAGCGAACCGAATGATTCACAAACTACGGCAGCGCTACTTCTGGCTGAGACTCCGAGCAGATGCTGGTGGTACACCTGGACCGCCTCGCACGCTACGATGGGGCTGTTCGGGGCGAACAGCTTTGAGGAGGGAGCAGTGTAACGCGGGCGCTGGAGCACCCTGTAAAGCAGCTGGCAGCGGAAGGTAGGGGAGGTTCGGTTAGCCACACCTCCTCCTCGTTTGTCTTGTGGTGGTGACAGACTGTGGTCAGGGAAAAAACATGACTGTGTCGCCGGTTTTCTCTACACCTGTTTCTCGATCTTTCTGTTACTAGAACAATCCTGTAAACACGAGAAACCGGCGATATTCCTATATAAAGAGAGTTACAGACAGACAGACGGAGTTAGTGAGTTGAGTTGGTTTTGGTTTAGTCAGTCAGTGAGTTGGTTTTGTCAGTGAGTGAGGAGACAGTCGCAGTTCTTGGTGTAAGAGTTAGTCAGTGTTTGACGTGCTAGCGCCGTGTTAATGAACGAGAAGACTGTGTGTAATTGTGTACGTGCATCTGAACGGTAACGGACGAACTGGTGAATCGTAATTGGTGTATTACGTAACTTTGTGTAATTGGCAAGTGTTCAACTGTAAGTCGGTGGAAATAAAGAACATTGTTGAGTTTGTGTAATTGGACTTTTCATTTCACGAACCCACAAAGTCACAGTACTTTAAAGCCCGGGCTTTATAGTTAACCACTATTAGGTCAATTAATGGAAATTAATTGGAGAATTTAATATCATGTCAGTGCGTTGGCTATAGTAGCTCAATGGTTAGAGCAGCTGGACGGCAACCAGAAGATCCATGGTTCAAATCCCAGCTATGGCATTGAATTTTTCATTCTGACTCCATCTTCCCATACTTTAGCCTACACATGGCCAGTGTGAAAGAACAATTAATTTCTATTAATTGACCTAATAGAGGTTAACTATAAAGACTGGGCCTTAAAGTACTTACACATTGTAAGTCGCCATTAAGGTAGTTGTCTCATGTGTTTATGAGAACTCCTAAGTGGTTTACCGGGTAAAACACGAGTCAGTTGGAGAATTTAATGTCATGTCGGAACGTTGGCTATAGTACCTCAAGGGTTACACCGGCTGGTGGGCAACCAGAAGATCCGTGGTTCAAATTCCGGCTATGGCATTGAATTTTTCAGTCTGACTCTATCTTTCCATACTTTAGCCTACACACAGCCAGTGTGAAAGAATAATTTATTTCTAAATTGTAGATAATTGAAAATATTTTTAGCCTATTAAAGCCTAATATAGAAGTACAACACTTTTAATATCCAGTATGGCATAGAACCACATTTCTATATAACAAGCGAGAGCACAAACCATTATACCATACAGCAAGAGTTAGGAATGTAATCTTCTATAAACATGTTATTAGCACTTCAATAATATTGTGACGATAATATTTTGTAGATTTATAAAAGGAGTAAATTTGTAAAAATCATATATTCTGAAGATGAAGGAATAACATCAAAATACACGACATCCTGTCAAATTACTTGCAAATCATGCTTAGCTGTCAAGCACAGGTCAACAGCTTGCTGACATAAGCTGACAAAGCTTTGAACTAGTTGCCACTTCGGCAGAGGTTTAATATTTAAACCCCCAGAATTTGGCCTAAGCAGGAATAATCACACACATGCTAGACGAATCTGCATCACATCCGTCTTTGAGGATGGACTCCAGAACGTCGGCAACCTCTACTAAGGTAAAGTCTGCAGCTGACCTTTACTAAACAATTCTTGCCTGTTTCTATTATTATGTAGATTAGTAACTTTATTATTTTTATGTATAATAAATCCATTGTATGACAGAACTGCATGTCACCCTCCTAAGATAAGTAAATGCTTCACTCTAGCCTACCCTTTTAGGGAACATAGCCTTCCTAAGCTCCTGCCCTCTCTTAAGGATGTTCACTGTATTAAGTTGAACCCAATGTTACATCAGATGCTGGTAACAAGAGTGAACGTTATAATATACAATAATTTAAACAAACATCACTTATCTTAGCCCACCTCGTTAGCGTGGGGGTAGCATGTCTGCCTCACGTTCAAGAGGTCCCGAGTTTGAATCTCGGTCAGGGTGAGTTACCTGGATAAGGTTTTTCCGGAGTTTTCCCTTATCCTGAAATACAAATGTCAGGTAACTCTAAGCTCTATGGATCCTGGGCTCATTTGAGCATCATTTCACCCGTTCCATTCATCGTCCGATATGACTTAACATTGGAGGACGTAAAAAAAAAAATTCACTTATCTTATCAAGAAAGTATAAATTCCTCACAATACTCAGGACTATTTTTGCAAATACATTGTTGGCATCATCAGCAAACAAGGTTGTTTATGTTTCATCGTTATTGCTGTTAGGTAGTGGACTATTTTTATATCTATTAGCAACCTCTGAAAGTAAAACAAATTTAATGACAGAATTGCCAGTATTTTAAAATTCATCAGGTGATTTCTATTTTTTAAGATAAACCATTAAATCTATTGGTTCATTTAATTGCTTTAATAATTTAACTTCTGATCAAATGACCAAAAATGATCTGCCACAGCTGATTTATCACTCTGCTTATACCTAATATTTCTAAAATCTTCCTCCATTCTGGTTTCTAAATTATGTAAACTCAGTCACAATCCAAACAGTTAAACTGATAAATGCCTGATTTTTTTTACTATTGGAAATTTTATCTTTTTAGAAAAATTTAGTACATTTTATATATTATACTTATTTTGAGGAACCAAAATTATACCACATTCTTTAAAAAAACATGTTTAATAATAATAATAATAATAATAATAATAATAATAATAATAATAATAATAATAATAATAATAATAAACAATAATAATGATAATAGCACATACAAGTTATGCAATTGTTGCTTGCTACTAGTTTGTACAAAAGTTTATCACTGATTTCTGCCGATTTGTACATTTTAAGACATGGTATCTGTCAGTTATATTATCACATAGATCATACACATGGTGTTGTCCGATACATGGAAAGTCTTGTCCTACATGTCTTATAGTCATATATGTGTGTCACCATTGATGTCGTGAAGCATCTAAGCTCCTGGTTCTTGTCAGTCCATGTCTGGTTAACGATGGCTTCCATTATGAAGAATTCTGGTTATGAAAAAGTTTCTCCAGGAAATCCATGGACAAATCTCTTTCTTGGACCTAAATATCATCAGGAATGACACAAAAATAAAATTTGGAATTTACAGGAAGACAACACAGTCAGAAAATTACATAAAAAATCATAACTATAATGCAAATATATATAAACAGCAATAATAAACAGTCTTACACACAGACTAGTCACAACATATCCATGAATAAAGCAGATAAATTGATATAAAAATTATTTGTGGTTGGTTTATTGACACTCGTCACTTACTTTTTCATATATTTATGAGAGACTAGTTTCAAAGGCCCTGGCCTCCATTTTCAATCTCTTCCCAACTGGCATTTGTTGTTATCTGCTCTCTCTGGTGGTGGAACTATGAACTTTTTTGTCAAATTATCTGCTGGCGGGATTTCAAAGTTCATTACGCGATCCTTATTTTTCCAGATGAATATGTTCTCCCATGTTGTCAATCTATTTTGGTTTATCACTCCTTTTAATAATTTTGGATTTGGATCAATGTCATAGTTTTCATTCCAAAAATGAAATGCTACTGCTGACTTGTCTTCTTGTTTCAATCTGATGTTTCTAAAGTGTTCTTTAACTCTGGTTTTTAAATTTCTTTTTGTTTGACCTATGTAGCATTTTTCACAATTCTTGCAATTTATTTGGTATATTCCAGATTTGTTACCTGAAGGAATTTCATCTTTTGTTTTTGAATTTAGTAATTTTAAAATTGAGTATCTATTAGTAGGTGCCAAGATGATATTTTGTTCCTTGAATATCTTTTTAAATTTATTAAATGTTTTTGGATGATATGTGAATGAACTGAATATGCTGTTGCTTTCTTTTTCTTTAATAAATGAACTTTGAAATCCCGCCAGCAGATAATTTGACAAAAAAGTTCATAGTTCCACCACCAGAGAGAGCAGATAACAACAAATGCCAGTTGGGAAGAGATTGAAAATGGAGGCCAGGGCCTTTGAAACTAGTCTCTCATAAATATATGAAAAAGTAAGTGACGAGTGTCAATAAACCAACCACAAATAATTTTTATATTAATTTTGACGTCACTGTTACTAAATTCCTCCAAACACACATCAAGATAAATTGATGTTTAACTTAAATTGTAATATAATAGAATATTATAATAGAATTGTAATATAATAATAGCTGGAGATTTTAATATAGATTTTCAAAACAAACAACAAATACAATATAAATGCCTACACAATATTCTTGAACAATTCTACATGAGATATACAATAAATGATGTAACTAGACAGACAACACTCAGAAGGTTATTGATGATATTATTACCAAAATAGCTTCAAATTATATGCAGGTCTCAATGTTACATACCTATATATTTGATCATTATGCTCAATGTCTTCTGATACATGACTTTAACCGAACGGGTGGCAAACTGGCACAGAAAAGTAAGATCGGTCATGCATACATTAACAATTGTGATTCAAACATGTTAGCTCTAAATGGAGTCTTGAGTGAGGAGTCGTGGACCGATGTTAAGCTTGAAACCGATGTAAATAAAAAATTTAAGTGCTTTCTTAACATATTTAGATATTATTTCAACATTTATTGGCCAATAATAAAGAAAATAATAAATAAAATTCACAATGTAGCCCCAAAAAAGCTAATATAAATTGGATTACTGAAGAAATCAAGCAGCTAAGCTCAGTACTGCATATATCACTCTTTATGCATCCAACAAAATACATATTAATCAATTAAAAGGTATAAAGAACTTCTATGACAAACAAGTTATGCGTGCAAAAAAAAAATTATTTCAATAACAAAATCATTAATTCTGATAATAAGATAAAAAAAACTTGGCAAATAATAAATAACTTTAGAAGTAAACAAATAGTTGATGCTAAAAATAACATTGAAATCACTCAAAATGGCTCCCTGATAAGCAGCCCTCAAACAGTAGTTAATTTATTTAATGATCATTTTATATCTATTGGCTCAAACATAGCTAAAAATACAGTTCCTAGTGGCATGACTAACTATACAACTAGTAATAACAGCAGTCAGTTTATTTTTCTGGAGCCAACAAACACCTCTGAAATACTTAATGTCATAAAGAAGCTCAAACCAACAAGTACTGTGGGATATGATAAAATCCCCATTAAAGCAATAAAAGCATGCAAGAATGCTATTGTTAATCCCCTAGTTGATATTATTAATATAATCTTATCAAAAGGGTTATTTCCTGATGATTTAAAAATAGCCGGGATAGTTCCTATATTTAAAAAGGGCAACAGAACCGAAGTGGACAATTATAGACCCATCTCAGTACTATCATCCTTATCTAAAATAGTTGAAAAAGTAATATGCATGCAGATTATTAAATTTTTAAATCACTTTCGCTTATTACCGATCTGCCAAAATGGTTTCATTCAAGGCAAGTCGACAATATCGGCAGTTACTTCTTTCGTTGAATATATAATTAATGCTGTTGAAAATGGATGTTACACTGCTGGTGTACTGTTGGATCTTACAAAAGCGTTTGATTGTGTTGATAAAACAATTTTACTTAACAAACTATATCACCTCGGATTTAGAGGTATTGCATCTGACCTAATAAGCTCATACATGACTAATAGAACTCAGTTCACAGAATTAAATACTACCCAGGGAATCTTTACATCCCATAGTAAAAACATTGTATCGGGAGTTCCTCAGGGCTCCATTTTGGGACCACTACTGTTTTTTTGCACATAAATGACAATGCCAATGTAATTCCTAATGATGTTAGTTTAAATCTCTATGCTGATGACATGACGATGGGATTTCAGAATAAAGACCTTAATAATCTAGAAATACAAATGAATGAAATTGTAAATAGTATACCTCAATATTTTAATAACTCTAAATTATGTGTTAATGCAAAAAAAAAAAAGTGAATTAATAATTTTCAATTTTAAAACCACTCATTTTAGGCCTCATATATACTTGGACAGTGATTGATTCTACCTATAGATAATGTGGATGTTCTCGGTTTAACAGTTGACAGTAAACCAACATGGAATGAACATATTAATAAAATTGAAAAGAAATTATTATCAGCCCTTTTTGTTATACATAATATATCAAAATTTGTATCAGCTGAAACTGCCAAGATAGTCTATTTCGCTTTCATTCATTCAATTATTACATATGGCATAGAGCTGTGGGGATCAACATCTAAATCCAATCTCAAAAAAATCTTTACATTACAAAAACGAGCCATCAAATACATAGCCAATCTGCCAATGTATAGTCCTTGTAAGGAAGCATTCAAAACTCTTTCAATACTAACCCTTCCCAGTATCTATATTAAAATCCATATTGTATATACGAAATAGGTCTTTGCTTCAATATTCAGCTATTCATAACTACAACACTAGAGGAAAACAGAACTTGATAACTCAATCACATAGATTAAAATTATATGAAAGAAAGATTGATTATATTGGCAGTAAATTATTCAATAAATTACCAATAAATTTTAGAAATATTACTCCATTACCTAAGTTTAAACATATATTAACTAATTTATCAAGAGCTTACTATGACGTGGAAGAATTTCTGAATGATAATGATATTGTAATTGACCTACAGTAACTTTTTATCAATGTATTTGTATTACAATCATCTTTATGCATTATTTTAGCACTTTAACTGTTATTACTTGTAATTGTGTTGATTGTCTTTATTTATTTTTAACTGAACTATGATGTTAAAACAAGTTTTCAATTGTGTATACTGTCACCCGAACGTCAGAACACCCTATAGAGCGGGCAAGCAGGAGACGGTCAGCGTTCGCCATGCCCCCCTCGTTTGTTTTATAGCAGTAACGAGGGGGTGGCTGGGAAAAAAACATCACTGCGCCATCTCTTTCTGTTCCACCTGTGTTCTCGAACTTACGGGATATTTCATCTAATCTAGAACCTTCCAGATCGGCCAGCTGACCCTATATAAGCAACACATCGGGCAAGAGGAGTCAGTCAGTCAGTGCTTGACGTGCTAGTGTACGACGAGAAGACTGTGTGAGTGCATCGGAGGATTGTACGTAATTACGAGTGCAAGTGAAATTGTAACGGACGAACTGGTGAATCGTAATTGTGTGCATTACGTAATTCTGTGTAATTGGCAAGAGTTTAACTGTAAGTCGGTGGAAATAAAGAACATTTTTGAGTGGTGCAATTGGACTTTTCATTTCACGAACCCACAAAGTCACAATACTATTGTACTTGTTATAAAGAGCAATAGTCAATAAAGAGTCAAAAAGAGAATACTTCAAAGAACAAAAGGCCTGCTCCACATAGCAAAAGAAAAGGATACAACAGAAGTCTGGTGTTTAAGAAAATTAAAAAGGCTAAACTAAAGAAAACCATTACAGAAGCAACCACATTCACTAAACAAAAAGAAAGCAACAGCATATTCAGTGAATTCACATACCACCTAAAAACATTTAATAAATTCAAAAAGACCTTTAAGGAACAAAATATCTAGGCACCAACTAATAGATACTCAGTTTTAAAATTGCTAATTTCAAAAACAAAAGCTGAAATGCCATCAGTAAAAGATCTGGAATATATCAAATAAGTTGTAAGAATTGTGAAAAAATGCTACATAGGTCTAACTAAAAGAAACCTAAAAACCATTGTCAAAGAGCACTTTAGAAACATCAAAATGAAACAAGATAAGTCAGCAGTAGCATTTCATTTTTGGAATGAAAACCATGACATTGATCCAAAGCCAAAATTACTAAAAGGAGTGATAAACCAAAATAAACTGACAACATGGGAGAACATCAGAAAAACTATTTGTAGTTGGTTTATTGACACTTTGTCACTTACATTTTTGTATTATTGAGGGACTAGTTTTGGAAGCCAAAGCTTCTATTTTCAACCTCTCACTAAAAATGCAAGCAATGGCTTCCAAAACTAGTCTCTCGATAATATAAAAATGTGACGTCACTGATTAATTTTGACGTCACTGTTATTGGGAGAACATATTCATATGGAAAAATAAGGACTGAGTAATGAACTTTGTAATACCATCAGTAGATAATTTGACAAAGAAGTTCATTGTTCCACCGCCAGAGAGAAGAGAGGAGACAACAACAGACGATAGTTGAACAAAGGTTAAAAATGGATTTGATGGCTTCTGAAAGCAGTTCCTCAATGATATAAAAATGTAAGTGATGAGATGTCAAAAAACAGACTTCAAATAGATTTTTCAACTAATTCTGATGTCACTGTTACTGAATTCCTCCAATCAGGCATAAATAGTGGTTAACCTAATAAAATTGTAGAGTTAAAATTGTAAATATAGATAACAGTACCTCTCCATTTAAACTATAATTTTATGTATACTTCACATGACAAAACCTTGTAAAACTATTACAATTGGTGAATAAACAATCTCAATCTCTTATTATATGCTACTAGCATTTTAGCCACAGCCCTGGTTTATATAAAGGTTGTGTAAGTATATTGATTTACTTCTTATTGGTGAATGATTAATTACATTGTACTTCACTGCAATATTTTCTTTAAATAGCAAAATTTCTAAGCTTTATTCTATCCTTTGTAATTCAAAAGACATGGAAAAATAATTACGTAAAAATTTCAGAAGTGAACTTAAATCTTTAGCTCAAATTTTTGAGTGCAGAACCTTTATCTTAACTTCCCTTAATTTTCCACAGATTCCAACTAAATATTGTTCAAACTCCTGTACATAATTTAAATAAAGGAATTGAGCTATGAAGAAAGAGGCTAGTAAATAAAAACTCTTTTAAATTAGATAAATTTTAAGCGTCTCTTCATCTAAACTATTCTTAATTTGCTCCAATTTCAACCTAGTTTGAAACATTTATACAACATTTGTTTTCAACAATCCTGTCGGGAAACATTCATAAAACAAAATATACTAATCGTGATTTCACTTTATATGTTCAGAACTATTCTGCTTGTCAAAGAAAATAGAAATTTCACTTACTGAATTAAGACTGTCATAAATATGATACCAGTAGTGCAAATGATTACCATAGGGTGAGCATGAATAAAACTCAAACCAATAAGGACTCATACAAAAGAGGAGCTATATTATATAATAAATTACCATTGCAAGTTAAGAATATCACAGACTCAAAATTTAAACCTGATTTAAAATCACTTCTAATAGATAAATGTTTATATATGAGGGTCGTTCAAGTCAATCCAAACATTTTTCTTCAGGTTTAAATGGATGCCTAGGCTGGAGGTTTAGTATGCAGTAGACCACCTGTGTCCTTTTACTGGTAGACGGTGCTCATTTCCCTACTTCAGGATACACTGTTTACTCAAGATGGCGGGCCACAGTGTGAATGTCCTCATGGAACAGCGTGTTGTGTTGAAATGAAATGGTGAACCCATGTTTCAACACATGTGATGATGTGATTCAGAAAATCCTGGCCTTCTCTTTCATAGTGGTCCTTCAGTTCTCTACAGACTTCAACCCTTCTGTGTCTGTCAAAAGCAGACAGCTGCTTAGGGACCCAGCGTGCACTGACTTCGGCACAACAAATGATCATGAGATTTAACTGTAAGTGAAGCAGATGTGTAATAAATACGACTCATCTATAAATTAATAAATGATCATGAATTATTGTGTTCACTGTTGCTAATGACAGATTAGATTACACACCCTTGCAATTTCGCAATAGGTTATGCGACGATTGTCCAGGACCACATGCTTATGTGTTGAATGTTCTCAGGAATGACTACTGTGAGCTGTGATCCACCACGACCAGGATCATCAGTGATCGAGTTATGGCCATCTTAGAAGCACTTACACCATTCAATTTCTTACTGCAACCATCGCCATATTGAGCCTGAAGTCTTCTGTGAATTTCAGCAGGTTTTATGCCCTCGTTCACTATAAACTTCATCACAACATGCTGTTCCATGTGGACGTTCACACTGTTGTCTGCCATCTTGAATAACGGTCTATCCAGAAGCACGGGAAATGAGCACCGTCTACCAGCTAAAGGACACAGGTGTCACTGTCTACTACATACAAAACCTCCAGCCTAGGCATCCATTTAAACCTGAAAAAAAGAAATGTCCCAAACTGACTGAACAACCCTCATAGTATTACTGAACCACAATGATTATTTTATACAGTTATGTAAGTATTTAAAATAATTATCTTGTAAATAACTTTTGGCACTACATTTTGAATAATTATTATAAATCAATTTGTAAACAAGTAATATTGTAATCCAAATGATTGTATAGAGATGGCAGTGTCAGATACTCTTGTAAGAGTCTATTGACTACAATAAATTATCATCATCATTATATGGCCATGCTGTGGTCAAGTGGTTAGTATTAACAAAACCAATTATATGCTTATATCTAACAAAATAAATGATTTTAAAGTTGATGTTAATATTGATAGAAAAAGCTTAGAGGAAATGGAAACCATTAAATATCTTGGAATACCATTGGCATCCCCATGTTAATGAATACTGTCGCAACCTGAATAGTGTTTGTATGTTCAGATACAAGGTCATCTTTTTATAATATTGAAGTCCTTTTTTTAGAATCTATCATGGTCTATTGACGATTTATATAAATTATTGTATAAAACTATGGGTGGATACTTCAAGGCAAAATATGAAGAGTTTTAATTCTGCAAATGGAGGCAGTTGGCATTATGCTAAAATTAAATACAAGACATAGTGTTAAACCAAAATTTATAAAAATAAATTATTTAAATTTCTTTGTCTAATAATTTTCAAAACCATACTATATACAGACACATAATAGACTTAATTCTGAAAATGATGGCTGTAACACTAGGAAGAGGGATGAATATAGTATTATAAGCCATAGATTAACAATGTTTGAGGTTACAGAATGAAGTTAATGTGAGGCCAGAGCGAAGCCAGAACAGGACCGGAGTGGGGCCGGAACCTAGCCGGAGTCAAGCCAGAGCCAAGTCAGAGCAGGACCGAAGGTAGGCCGGAGCCTAGCCAGAGCCAAGTTAGAGTGACTTTAGAGTGAAGCCGGAGCCAAGCCAGAGCGGGACTGGAGCGGGGGTCAAAGCCTAGCCAGAGTGAAGTCAGAGTTAAGTCAAAGAATGAAGTTAGAGTGAGACCAGAGTGAAGCCAGAGCGGGACCAGAAGGGGGCTGGAGCCTAGCCAGAGCCAAGTTACAGTGAATTTAGAGTAAGGTTAGAGTGAAGCCGGAGAGAACCCAGAGTGGAGCCAGAGCAAAGCCAAAGCAAAGTCAGAGCAAAGCCAGAGCAGAGCCAAAGCAAAGCCAAAGTGGAGCTAGAGCAAATCAAACCAAATTTCATTGACACAATAACATTTACATATTTGAGCAAAGCTCGTAAACTGATGTCTCGTCAGTATACATATTACAATGTAAAACTACATATAAAATTAATGATTAATACAAAAGAATAACTATGTTTGCTATTGCTTAAAACTATACAGCTAACAAAATCAATAATTAGTTTGTCATCTTGCATATATTCTTTAACAGAGTAATAGGCTTTCCTAATAAGTAGGTTCTTAACATGCTTTTTGAACAGTGTTTTACTTTTTTCTTTCCGAATTGAGTGGTAGTTTGTTGAACACCTTAATTCCCATATAGTAGGGGCTTTTTTCAAGCAAGGCCAGTCTATGGGCTGCAAACTTTATGCTGTTTTGATGTTGAGTATCACAGTTATGCTGGTTTTTGACTGATCAAAAAATTATCCTGGTTGGTATGTACATAATCAATTAAGTTGTATAAATATAATGATGGCTGTGTAAGTATTACTAATTTATTCTGGCAAAGTCAAAGCAAAGTTAGAGTTAAGTTAAAATCAAAGGAAAGTATAGTAAGGTAAAATACTTTTTTGAAAGGGTGCTGATGACCATGGAGTTGAGCGCCCTTAAATATAAATCATCATCATCATCATCATCATCATCATCATCATCATCATCATCATCATCATCATCATCATCATCATCATCATCATCATCATCATCATCATCATCATTTCATTCATTCCATTCATCATCTGATATGATTAAACGTTGGAGGACGTAAATTTAAAAAAGGCATCAGCAGCATAATTTCATCCATTCCATTCATTGTCCGATATGACTAAATGTTGGAGGATGTAATTACAAAAACATCATCATCAACAATGTTTGAACAATGAAAAATGTACAGAATGTAAAGAAATTATATAGTTAAACTTCCAAAAGAAATAATGGCAATAATAGAAATAAACAAATTTAATAAGGCATACTATTCAGTTTGTTTCTATATATATATATATAAATTTTATTTCCTTGTACACGTTCATGTGTTTATATTTTAGATGGAATGATGCCAATAAGGCATATGGTATTAGAAGGCACATGAGGCAGAGTTCAAGGGGGCTTGCCTAGAGCGACTGTCCTATATAGTAGTGCAGTGAAACCTAGTTTGGAATGCACAGCATAAGTGTGAGCAACAGAGATTTCTCTTTTTCATGTGCCCAAAATTATTACTATATTCAATATTTTAATATGCCTTGGTGTATGCGGCAAGAATTTTTGAGGCAGCCTGTATAAAGGCCATTTTTCTATTATGTATTGTTCTTTAGTTATCACTTCAAGAATAAACAACTGACTCCCATGTTTATGCTTATGTATGCAACTTCCAATCTTGCCTGTGTGTTTTATCCTTTTCATTATGCAGTTACGGAGTAAGACATTAAGAAGTGTCTTTAGGAACTTCATGTATTTCGTTAATAAATTAACTGACCACAGATCAATGCAGTCACACATGAATACCATACTTCGGTTTAGGACCAGTCCGTAACACAAATTGAGTGTTAGGTGCTTTGTGTAACTGCAATAAGCAGAAAATTCACATATTTACAGTGTGTTTAGTGAAGTGTTAACAATGTCATTTTCAGCCTGGTACAGACGCAAGCAAATGTTTTCCGATGTGAGCAAGATTGACCTAGGTGAGGGAGGCAGGTTTCTTATCAGTTAGTTGCGCCAGGACGATTCAGTTTCCTTATACCTGACCAGTGAGTTTGGCGCACAGGTATTTAAGCCTCAATGGCAAATAAAAACAATTTTGCCACATGAAACAGGTGGTTTTATATAACTCTCTAGTATGAACCTTGTATTTATCTATCATGTTTTTAATAATGTTATTTCCTCGCTCTCGCACACCACACCTCAACCATTTTAATCTCCCTTTCTTCTTTCTAAATACATTTCCTATACTCAAAGTAGTAGTTTTATCTGGAAGAAAATACTTCTACCATCCATAGGTTAGCGATACTATAATGTTAAACTGCGTGGTATTTAAAATTAATATCTAAAATTATTGTTAAAAATTTATATCTTGTTCCGAAAATAAATACATTAATTATTTTTTGTCACAGTTCTCAAGAACAGCTTATATGAATATACTATGACAATTAATATAGGCACCAAACTGAAAGCTTTATAGACTTTTAACAACCAACGAAATAAATAAAATAACTATTTTGTTTGATAATGACAGTTCAAATACAAAATCATGTTAGCGTCACTGCATGTCAGAGGTTTCACGAAGTTCTTAAAATGTCAGTAAAGCTAATATGATGCATTTCATACTAATTCATTTCGAACTAGACTGGGCTTAAACTTGCAACCTTGGGATCAGAATGCTAGCATCTAAGTCAATCTGGTCAGCTTTTATAATGATGATGATGGTGAGGGTGTTTTCTTTTTCTTTTTTGTAATTTACATCCTCCAACGTTAACGTCATACTGCACGATGAATGGAATGGGTGAAATGATGCTCAAATGAGCCCAGGGTCCATAGAGCTTAGAGTTACCCGACATTTGTCTTTAAGGATATGGAAAAACCCCGGAAAAAACTTATCCAGGTAACTCACCCTGATCGATATTCAAACTCGGGACCTCTTGAACGTGAGGTAGACATGCTGCCACCACGCTACCGAGGCGGGCAATGATGTTAATGATGATGATGATGATTACAAAGAAAACCTGAAAGGTCAAATAAGAGTGTAATGCTAATCTAATATGCAGCTATAACAGAATTAAACATTTAAACAAGAAATAGTTCACGTATTTGAAGCATATATAGTTCGAAGCAGTGTGCAGCAATTATCTGCTCTAGAGGCTGTGGACATTACAACTTTCAGGTAACAAATTAATACAAAGATCGCGAAAAATCAACTGTTATGTAGATGCCGTTGCTAAAACCGGTCAATTTAATAAGTTAGTGTTAGCACTTTCTCATTCACATATTTTAGGGAAATAATGTAGATTTACTTCAAGAATGTGTTAAAAGTTCCGTCTTCCAGTGAACTTGTCTACATAGGCAATAAAACTGTCACTGTGGTTAAATGGACATGTGGTCAATGCACTCTGCAATTGGTAGTTTCCTCGGGGTCAAAGGTCACATTTGCATTTTATTTTATATATATTTATTTTATATATATATTTATTTTATATATATATTTATTTTATATATATATATTTATTTTATATATATATATTTATTTTATATATATATTTATTTTATATATATATTTATTTTATATATATATTTATTTTATATATATATTTATTTTATATATATATTTATTTTATATATATATATTTATTTTATATATATATATATTTATTTTATATATATATATATATATTTATTTTATATATATATATATATATATTTATTTTATATATATATATATATTTATTTTTTATATATATATTTATTTTATATATATATATATTTTATATATATATATATTTATTTTATATATATATATATTTATTTTATATATATATATATATATTTTATATATATATATATATATTTTATATATATATATTTATTTTATATATATATTTTATATATATATATATTATATATATATTTTATATATATATATTATATATATATTTTATATATATATATTTTATATATATATATATTTTATATATATATATATTTTTATATATATTTTTATATATATTTATATATATTTATATATATATATATATATATATATATATATATATATATATATATAAAGAGCAGAAGGTTTGCATTTGATTTAAAAATGACAAAGAGTATCATTGTATCGTGCATTAGAGTGAATAAGATTAGAGAAGAATGCCTTTAACCTTGGAAGTCACTCGGGCCATAATGTTGGCATGTGGGAAGCAGGTCTTGCTACCACACAAATAGCTAATTCTGTGGGAAGAGGGCTTGACTGCATTCTTTACTGGATCCGGCGGTTCCAGGAAGAGGGAGAAGAAGGATTAAAAACCTGACCTAAATCCGGAAGACCCAGGGCTACCTCTCCAGATATGGATGCAGCCATAGTGCAGAATTCCAAAGAGAATCCGTTCCACCTTTCTACGTCAATCGTGATTCATATGGGACATCAGATAATGCCTTCAACTGTTAGAAGGCATCTTCATGCTGCCGGGAATCACACTAGGAAGCCAGCTCGAAAAGAGAATCTCACAGAAGCACATCAAGCTGCTCGTGTGGGATTTGCTCTCCAGTTCCTTCCAATGCCTCAGACATTCTGGGACACTATTATGCACGGACGAGAAAGTGTCCTCATCCGACGAAGAGGGAAGGATGATACTTTGGCATCCAGACAAGACACGCTACAATGCAGAACACGTAGTGACCACAGCAAGAAGCGACAGGATTAGCATCGCTTTCTGGGGCTTGATGTCGGCTGCCGGTGTGGGTCAACTGGTCCGTGTATCCCCGAGAATGAATTCTGAGGAGTATGTGGAGGTGTTAGAGGACTGCATGTTACCAAGTGTTCGTTCTGTATATCCTAAGGAAGATATGTCTATCAATAACTATGTTCATGATAACAGCAGCATTCACACTTAGCATTTACCCGAGATTGGATAGAGCAACATCCTGAAGTTTCTCCTCTCCCTTGGTCAGCCAAATCACCAGATCTGAATCTCACTGAACACATTTGGGCTATTTTAGTAACAAATGGGATTGCAGGGCAGAAAAAAACTCTTGAAAGCCTTGAGGATCACATTCAGGAAGTATAGAAAAGCGTGCGCAGATGACCTCATATTTGTGAATCTCTCGTCGCTTCTCTTCCTAGGAGGCTCAATACTCTTTAAGATGTAAATGGTTGGTGAACCGGGTATTAAGCCATTTATCATTTGTTCCCTATCCCATATTATGCCATCCATGTTCAAGCTAATATTTCCATCCTTTCCTTTCTTCATATGCACATAGGCATCTATTTAGAAATTCGTTTCAGTTTTATTTATATATTAATTATTTTAAATGAAAATTATCCTTTATTTTCTGTCTCAATTATTATTATCAAGCATAAAATAAATTCAATTCTAGAGTAAAATTAAGATTTAAGTATTGCACTTATCAGACAAAGAATTCAACATTCAATTGGAACCTCATAATAAAATGTATAATTTACTACAGAGTGTTGTGCTTAAACCTCCTCCTCCTCCTCGTCATCATCATCATCATTATTAACAGTAAAGCTTTGAATGAGATATATATTTTCTGAATCACATTTTTCTTCAGTGAATTATTTATTTTATATAGATACTGAACACTATCAGTTATTAAATTTAAAGGGAGTCGATTAATGACACTAAACAACACTTACTTTTAAATTTTTCCGGAACATGTTTCAGAGACTTTGCCTCCATCCTCAACCAGCCATCGACTGGTTCTCATTGGTGAAGTTGACATATTTTGTCATAGGTCTCCTCTGGTGGTGGTTCAAGGAACTTGCTGAACAAAGTTCAAGTGATGGCCGGTTAGGATGGAGGCAAAGTCTCTGAAACATGTTCCGGAAAAATTTAAAAGTAAGTGTTGTTTAGTATCATTAATCGACTCCCTTTAAATTTAATTTATTATAACAACACTGTTTTCAACACTTCCAAGAAAGAAATTGTACTATCAGTTATACTAATAAATGTGCTATATATGTATAGATAAATATGTGTGAAACAGATAATTTCATTTTGAATAGTAGAATTTTACAACAAAAACAATTATTATTATTATCATCATCATTATTATCAATATCTTTACCATTATTGTTGTCGTTATGGTTAATGTTATAGCTGGGTAGAGTGCTTAAAGGTAGCATTAATCGTTATTAAGTTCATCGTCCCCTACCTGCTGTGGTCGGAGGAGGGGAATGTCTTGTGGATAGCAGGTAAACCTGACCTTCCTTCTCACTAGGCTCAACTAAACGATAATCAAATTTTGTTCCCCTTGCCTCTCCAACCCCCTTGTCCATTGGAAAACTTTTGCATTCTGGTGTACCAGTGGTTCAGGTACTAAGAGTCAAGTACTCTACTCTCAAGCCAGAAATATTATTTTTAAAGTGACCAGTTATTTTAAGAAATTGTCATCTGAGGAAGTGCATGATCAGATCAATTATTCACAAAGTCAGGATCTCGCAGCTAGAGCTTGCAATGTGAGTGTACATACTGTGTCGCATATTGTGAAACAGGGCAAAACTTCTAGCCCAAAAATTGTTGAACCGTTATTTAAATCTCCAGGAAAGCATGCCAGAAAACAAAAAACCGTTTCTAATTTAGATGATTTTTAAAAAGATGTACTTTGCCACACAATATATGAAATGTAAGACAATGGTGAATATCTCACTATTAAAATGGTGATTCATGTTATGAGGGAAAAAATAAATTATATGGGATTTATACTTAAGAATTTGGGCTTCAAATACGGAAACACCAATGATAGCCATATATCCTTACTCGAAAGAAGTAAATTGCCTATAGTTGCCACAATAATATAGTTTTTAAGAACTATGCACATGCTTAGGGAATCTGGACATTCGTACCCCATTCGCACCAGAGATTTGTAATATATTTAATAACCACTATTTAAACATAGTTAAAAAAGTCAAAACCATAAATACTTCTTCACAGGACAAAAACTTAATCACACAGAAAACACAGCTAAAGTCAATGGCAATTTTTGAGATAACTAAAGACGATGTAATAAAAGAAATAGCTAAGTTAAAATTTAAAAAATCTAGCGGTTTGGATGAAATCTCAAACGAAATTGTCAAAGCTATAAAGCTGGAAACAGCAGAGGTATTGAGCCATATTATAAATGCCTCTCTGACACAGGGAATTTTTCCAGATACACTAAAAAAAGTTATTGGAACACCAATATACAAACAGAAAGGTGGAAAGTTAGAAAAGGAAAATTATAGACCGATTACACTATGTGGTAGTTACTCGAAGATCATAGAAGGGGTATTTTTAGAACAATTACAGTCTTACATTAAAAAACTCAACATTATAGCGGAGGAACAATATGGATTTCAAAAACACAAATCCACAATACAAGCGATAAAGTGAATAACACAATAATAAATGCCTTAAATAAAAGAGAAATAGTTATTGCAGTGTTCATAGATCTAAGTAAAGCTTTTGATTGCGTTAACTTAGAACTACTAACAGAAAAACTAAACAGATATGGGGTACGAGGAATTGCAGAAGATTGGGTTGAATCTTATCTAAAAAAGTGAATGCAATGGGTAGAAGTAAATTTAAAGAACACAAAGGGAGAAATTGAAAATATTAAGTCAGACTGGGGATATGTAACATCAGGTATACCTCAAGGTTCAAAATTGGGACCATTTTTATTTTTACTTTATATAAATGACCTTTTTGAGTTGATAAGGAAACATAGTACTACTGTAATAGGATATGCAGACGATATAACCATAATAATAAATGAATCTACAGAAAGAGAAGTGGAAGATAAAGCAAAGGAAATCCTAAAAATAGTAAAACAGTATTTCTTAAACTTAGACCTAATGATAAATTTAAATAAGACATGCTGGATAAAGTTCGATCTCAAGAAGTGTTCAACAAATATAAAAATTACTGTTGATGGTGAAAGTATTCCAGAAACATGCCAAACAGAATTTTTGGGGGTAGTAATTGATAAACACCTAGGGTAGAAGCAACACATAGAACATATAATAAAAAAACTAAATAAAGGTATATACGTAATGAAACAAGTTAGACGAACTATGGATAATAAAACCTTAAAACAAGTGTATTATGCATTTATCTATCCACATATAAAATATGGGATATCTTTATGGGGTAATATAAATGCAAAAGAGGTGTTAAAAATTTTCAGATTACAAAAGAAAGCTATCCGAATAATTGAAAATGTTGAGAGGAGGTCTAGCTGTAGGCAGATATTTAAGAAGCATAATATTTTAACTGTTCCATGCATATACAAATATGAAAGCATTAAATATGTAATAGAAAGGAATACATGTAAAAAGAACTAATGTACACTCATATAATGTAAGGGATAAAGCTGACTATTTTAGGACCACACTAAAGGGAACACTAAACAACAGATCATTAGAAAGTATCGGAAAAGACATGTATAATAGATTGCCAGGTAAAATAAAGAATACTAAACTATGTAATATTAAGAGTATAAAAAGGTATTTGTCAGAACAAGCTTTTTATAGTGTGGAAGAGTACAAAGCAAAAAATGGAAAATAAACAATGTACATTTTAGTTTCTAAGCAGTGCATATAATAGACTTTTGGGTGTATTTTTATGTTTTATTATAATGTAAAATGACGTATCCTCTGTATGAAATATAGGGGATGAATAAATTGAATAAATTGAATTTTATACTGATAGGACATGGGTAAATCAGAACCATTGCAAACAAAACATATGGCAAGATTCGACGGGAAGAGGTGGTCTGATATCTGGAGGTAAGTGATTTATAATTTGCCATGCAGGTTCTGCACAAACAGGATTCATTTTCGAAAGCAAGTGGGTTTTCCGTTCCAGACCAGGAAATAAAAATGTTGACTACCATTCTGAAATGAATGCAGATTCCTACATAGATTAATTCACAAACAAATTCATAAAATTTTTAGAAGAGGGATCCATTATCATTATGAACAATGCAAGCTAGCATTCTAAACTCTTAGCTAAACCTCCCTCTACTAATTCCATAAAACAAGGTATTCAGGACTGGCTCGCACATAATAAAATAACATTTCATCCTTCTGGAACTAGAGCAGAATTATTACAAAAAGTAAATCTACATAAAACCCAAGAGAAGAGATACCAGATGGATCAAATTACATTAGAAAATGGGCACCAAATTATTTGTTACCTCCTTATCACTGTCAGTACAACCTGATAGAACTGATTTGGGCTAAGGTATAGGGGGAAGTTGGTACAGAAAACATCACTTTCCATCTAGTGGATGTTGAAAGGCTTATGCATGCTGCACTTGACAGAGTTACAAAAGAAGACTGGGCCAGTCGTGTTGCACACTGTGAGAAATTCCAAGATTTCCATAACAAAATGGCTCGAGATAACACAGTACAGAGTTAGTTATAAATCTTTGAGGAAACTGATTCTGAATTAAGTGAGGATGAGCAAGAAGATGAGGAGGAGGAAGATGAAGAGGATGACAAGCTAGCAACTCCTTTACAATAAGTCGCTTTCAAAAATCCAGGTACATTATTTTCAGGAAATAAGTATGTTAATATTGAGTGTTACAGTTTATAAAGTTATCATTATCCTTTGCTGCTATGATTTAACAATTTGCGACATGACAAATATTATAAATATTAAAAGCAGAAGCATTATTAACACTGAAGTATTCTTCATATTTGAGTTTGATTTATGAGTCACTATGTTTACACTCTAACTTCACTTACTTGTTGTTGTATAATTGAAACGTTTTCAAGATCATTCGATCTCATCCTCAGCTGTTAATTATACAACAACAAGTAAGTGAAGTTAGAGTGTAAACATAGTGACTCATAAATCAAACTCAAATATGACAAATATTACTTTCCTTGTTCCCTCCTCGTAATTTTTGCTCTCTGGCGCATCACTTGCCAGCAATGCAGCCACCGTGTGCACGACTGGTTCAGCTCATGTGCCCTCTAAAACTGTACACCATATAATAGATTTCAGTGATATCTATGGACAATAAACTGAATTGAATTGTTTCAGGTTTATAAATTTATGAGTTTTAAATACTGCTAATTATTTAATAAGTGTTATCAGTAGACCATGGATTTTTATGTCCTAAATACTTGAGTTTTAGGCACATAAATTAGGCCTTTATTACACCTTCTTTAGGCTTTATGGGTTGCCAATTAGGCTTTAAAATTACTTTGAAACAGTGTCTAAATTAAGAAATAAATCTCATTTTATTTTGTAATACCATCCAAGCCAATTAACTTAATTTCAATTTCAATTAACATTTTTCAGTATTCTGATTCACATGGATCAATTTTCACACTCCATAATTAGCTGTACAATAGACAAATATCTTTTTTATGTTCACTTTCTTCTCAGGCAGCCAGCTAGGTGAAAAGATCATTAGATATCAACGTTTCGGGAGTGTACATCTCTCCCATCATCAGGATATTTATAAAATGTTAAAACCACAAATGAAATACTGGATATAACACAACTATAAACAAAGACAAAACACTATCAAAATTCGCATTACTGAACAAAAGACTGTTTTCAGTAAATTAAATGCTAGGTCAGGAGATGGCGTGAGTACAGAAAATTGTGTCAAAGAAACGTAACTACTTAACTTGATTATCAAGCTGTATTGATCTTTGCTTCTTAATTTGATGGATTTCCATTTTTAAGGCCGGCTTCCAAGAGAAGCTGAACTGAAATCCAGCATCACGATTAAGCGTGCTCCTTTCAGAGGAAATCTCCAAAGCCTCCTTAATTCTCTGCTCCCAGTAACTGTTGCATTTTGCCAAAATGGTCGTCTCCCAAAAATTGGCAAAACAATGCTCTGCCAGCCCAGACTTCTCAGGTTGCATTAAACGAATGCTCCGTTCATGTTCGATTATTCTAGTAGCAATAGTCCTTCCAGTTTGTCCTATATACGGTGTCCCACATTCGAACTTGGAAGTCCAGTTTGTCTTTCACTGGCCTTAACAGATGTTTTCAAATGCTAGGCTTTGGAAATGAAGCCATTAGCTCTCTTGCTCTCCAATATTTCATGCAGTGGGTCCGGCAGGTAGGGCTTCACAGGTTAAAAGATGTTCTTCAGTCATTTCCTCTTCTTTGTTACACAGAGAATAATTTGGACTTGCATAAATTCCTATTCTGTGTAAGTGTTTGGCCAAATAATCATGTTCTGTAAGTAATCTAAAATTTGCTACTGCAGCTTTACGTGGGACTTCTGGAATAATTTCTGGATTTTTAATAAAAATGTTCCATTGTTTATCTTTGGTTTTATTAGATATTGATTGGTTTTGTTTGTTTTTATATTTGCTTTTGATTAATCTTTTTATGGATGTAAAGGGTAAGTTTTTACTTTAGTTCTGAATTAAATTTGCACCTTTTGCATGCTGTGGAATTAGCAATTAAAAACAGTAAAATCATGACTAAAAGAGATAAATTGAACAATAAAATAGACAGTCCAAAAACACCATACATATATGGTTTACCCAAAATACATAAACCTGAAATTACCCTCAGACCAATAATTAATAACATTGATGCACCCACTTACCAACTATCAAAATGGCTGTTTCAAATCTTCAGATCCTTCACAAAATTTGAAAATTTAAGTATCAAAAACTCGTTTGAATTGTTAGATCTCCTGAAAGACACAAAGATCAACTCTACAGATGCTTTAGTTTCCTTTGACGTCATTTCTCTACATCCAAGTATACCGACCAATGAGCTTATTCCACTTCTCAAAAAATGGCTGGAATCAATACAAATAACACCTGAAGAAATAGAAGAACTTTCACAACTTACAGAAATTTGTATCAATCAAAATTTTTTCAGCTTTAATGGACAGATCTATAAACAAAAAACGGGCCTAGCTATGGGCAACCCATTGTCTCCCTTCTTGGCAGATTTATTCATGAGTGCTTTTGAAACACATATCACAAAAGCTTTTCCAAATTATTTCAAAGTGTGGTATCGCTATGTTGACGACATTTTTGCAATAGTACCTAAAAAACTCATACAAGATGGTCTTAAACTTTTGAATATACAAAATCCAGCTATAAAATTTACATTGGAAACAGAAGAGGATGGTGTGCTCCCCTTTTTGGACATCAAGATCAAAAAAATGAACTACAAACTCACTTTTGGTATCTACAGGAAACCGACACACACAGATAATTACATTAAGAACAACAGTTTCAACCCAAAACAACACCAACATGCCATTTTCAACAGTTTAATCTTTCGGATGATCAACTTTCCACTAAACAGAGAAGATTATCAAGAAGAATACCTACACATAAAAAAGTAGCTATATCCAACGGTTTCAACCCAAATTTAGTAGACAAAACTGTTAACAGACTCAACAAAGCTAAGAAAATAAAAGAAACCACCACCCTAGAACCTACAGGAGAAAAAGAGAAAAAACTTTTTAAAAAATTCACCTTCCACCCATCAGCCTATAACAAATTCCAAAAAATCTTCTCAAAACACAACATAACTCTTGCACCTCAAAATAGGTTTAATATCAGAAATTTGTTAAAAGGCCCTCCCAAAAATTCAATCACTACCAAAGAAAAACCAGGAATCTATGAGATCAAATGTGAAACTTGCCCTAAAATTTATATAGGAAAAACAAAAAGAAATATTAACATCAGAACTAAAGAACATATGAGAAACATTAAAAATGGTGAAACAGAAAAATCAGCAGTGGCTTTTCATTTTTTGAATACTAGACATGACATCAATTTGGAAACATCTCTAATAAAATACGTTAATCACCCCATAGACCTTTCCGTATGGGAAAAAATCTTCATTAACAAAAATCGTCATAGAGTCATGAATTTTGAAACTCCACCACCGGACATCTTTGACAAGTACATCACGCCATCTATTGACAATACGGAGAAAGAAGAAACCACTACAACTTGCACTAGTCGAGTATCAGCTGAGGATAGGAGCAAGAGCTCTTGAAACATGTCCTGTGAATAAACAGTGTGAGTGAAGCAATGTGTCAATATATTCTCGATTCAATTTTGTACTAATTTGTGCTTCACTGTCCCTACGCTTCTTTCAAGTTTATACTTTAATAGGAACAAACTTGAGCCCGGGTGCATGTTGCAATAAAAGTGGATGCTCTTAAGTCACTACACTTTCCACTGAGTATATCTGCAGCTGCATGGAGAACTATTAGACCTGAGATCTTTTTATGAACTTTGTCTATTTTTGTTCTGATTTTCTTTCCAACTTCTTCTGCTGTATTTATAATGTTGTCCTTGACATCTTTAATTAAAGCAATATTTCCATATAAGGGTCCCTTCGCCTGTCCAATTTTGAGACAATCTCAAAAAGAAATGTAAAGTGAGCCCTGATATATACCAAGTCATGTGCAATAGAGGAATCTTTGAACAGTTTTCTAGTTGTAATGCAGGCTGATGCATCATCCTCATTATTACAACATTTTTTATCTTATGAAGAATGTAGTATTCAAGCAGCTTTCAAATATGTGCCCCAATGAATCAGCACAGGTTCTGCAACAGCTTCCGAAAGTAGATCCTCAATAATATTAAAATGAAGTGACGAAGTGTCAAAAAACCGACCACAAATAGTTTTTTCATAAATTTAATTTTAATACCACTGTTACTAAATTCCTCCAATCACGTGTAAGTTAGGACTGTTATTGATGACTGCAAAGTTTTCTATAATTCCTCAAAACAATTACACATTACCATAAAGGATTTTTGGTATTATACATATGTAATAAACTGTTCTAGGGAAGTTAGATAGCAATCTGAAACACAATTACCCATTCCAATGTGTAAGAACATGATACAATGAAGCACAAAATTAATATAATTTTGAGTCGAACTAATACTCAATGCTCCACTGTCTGTCCAACACAAGAATACAAGGCAGAGGAACGTGTAACATAATCACTTTTGCTGTGTTTATGCTCACCTTCCGATATGATATGGATGCTAGATTCACAGTGTTGTCACATAGCTCACCCATACATAATACCTATGTCTGCAGTTACTGAAATGAGCATTAGATCTGGCAGCATGGGTTACTCATGTGCACTCTCATACACACATTTCACAGCAAACAGATGCACTAACAGAGCGGATAAACAATTCAAGTTCCTCTCCCCTTCATTCTCTGCTAGCCGTCTTGTTATGGGCAGATCATACTGCATTATATAATTCATTGACAAGAAACTAATGCATCATTTGGTTTATGCTAACTACCACATTCCTTGGATGACTACCTTTCCTCCTTGCAAAAGTCATCTATTGCCTTCATTCGTGATAAAGATTATAATCATGGCTCACTAATTTAAAACATTCTGTTTAATTATTACTTGCAACATAGTTGTTCCCTCCTTTGTAAAATACTAGAGAAAAAAGTATTACTATTAGAAAGATCGGAACAATACGCCTCTTTAGCTAAAACAGAATTGATGCTGTACAACTTGCACTTGAAACTAACAAAAGATTTAAATAACAGTATGTGGATGCATTTCGAGACAAGATTGTATGATAAACTCAACCTAATTATGAACGTCAAAACTAACAAACTTAAAAAGAAGGCAGAATTTTTACGAAAACAGAGAGATGATAACCAACACAAAATGAAATTAGAAATAATACAATCTGAAAATCATGTAGTTAATCTGTCAGCACAAACCTTTACCGGAAAAGAAATTGATTTCTTAAATAAAGGTCTTAAGACATGCATAAATTACTCACAAAATTTAGATCAGTATATTGCTGACGTCGAAATTGCATCACATCTGATGACTAACGAGCAAGACAAAGTAATTGCGAAAACAAAATGCAAAACAATACTCCAACAATTATCATCTCCAAAGTATAAAAAAGCCGATCCAAATCAAAAACAATTAATACACCAATTGAATGCAAAACCAGTACTATATTTGAAAGCAGATAAAGGTAATAAAACTGTTATCATGGATAAAGATGATTACACATGCAGAGTTAATAAACTTTTAGAACATCAAGAATATGAAGAAATAAAAAAGAATCCTCTGCGAGCTTTGGTTGTTTCGGCAAATAAGACAATAAAAGAAAGTACAATAATACCGGAAAAAGCAAAAGCAAAATTAGTCCCCAGCAACCCAGTTTTACCAAAACTGTATTGTCTACCAAAACTTCATAAAAAAGATAACAGTGTTAGACCGATTATCAGCAATATAGATGCACCTACATATCATTTAGCAAAGTGGTTAGTATGCGAAATGGATTTCATACAAAGATATGCTTCTCTCGGAATAAAAAACAGCTTAGAATTGATTGACAAATTAAATAAAGTAAATATAAACACTAATGAAATTTTAGTCTCCTTTGATGTTAGCTCATTATTTACGAGCGTACCTACAGAAAAGCTACCAAATTTGATTAAGCTATGGCTCTCAGATCAAGGTTTTACTGAAACCCAAATTGAAGAATACAACAAACTCTTTAATTTATGCATCAACCAAAACAGCTTCATGTTCAACCAAAAATATTACAAACAAACTTCAGGTTTAGCCATGGGCAACCCCATCTCACCGTTATTAGCGGATTTGTATATGAGTTATTTGGAAACACGGGTAACAGCAGCATATCCACATATTTTTAAAGTGTGGTTTCGTTATGTGGATGACATATTTGCCATAATACCAAAGAAGTTAGCACAGGATGCGCTAAAATTATTGAACCTGCAAGACCAATCCATAAAGTTCACCATTGAAACAGAACAAGATGGATGGTTGCCGTTTTTGGATTTAAAAATTATTAAAAAAGGAGACAAATTAGAGTTTGGCATATATAGAAAATCAACACATGTGGATAACTACATTAAAAACAACAACTCCAACCCAAAAGAACACCAATATGCAGTATTTCACAGTTTAATCCATAGGCTAGTGAACATCCCATTGACTATAGAAGAATATACCAAAGAAGTAGATCACATTAATTATGTTGCAATTGTGAATGGCTTTGATCCAAAATTTATTAAAAAAATGATAAACAAGCATAAAAGACGGAAAACCATCAAGGACGTTAGCACTTTAAAAGCTGACGACCCAAAGAAAGCATATTGCAAATTTACGTATCACCCTAAGGCATTTAATAAATTCAAAAACATTTTCCGTCAATTTCAGATACAACTAGTACCACACAACAAATATAACATGAGAAACATGCTGAATCACCCGCTAAAAAACACAAGTCCAACCAACAAACTATCCGGAATTTATAGCGTAAGATGTGAGGATTGCCACGAAATTTATATCGGAAAAACAAAGAGAAACCTAGAAACAAGGATGAAAGAACACATGCGATGTATTAAATACAAACAGACAGATAAATCGGCCATAGCCCATCACTTCTGGTCAAAAAATCACAACATTTCCAAAGACATAAAACTTTTGGTACCGGCAAAAAAGTATTGGGAATTAACAGTTTGGGAAAATATACACATTTTGAAGAACAAAAAGAGAGCAATGAACTTCGAAATTCCAGTAGTAGATGACGTCATTCAACTCATTGAACAGCGCCAGGAGAGGGAGGCGGTCACCTGAAGAACCAGTAGAACATCAGCTGAGGATGGGGACGCGGTGTCCTTGAAACTTGTCCTAATTTAAAAAGTAAGTGGAGCTTAAGTGTTTATACAGTTCGAGAATTGGTTTAAAAAGTGTTTTTGATTGATGAAGCTCCACTGTTTATAAATACTTCTATTATAGTTTTATTACTAATCACTGACTAAATGTGCAAATACGGGAGTCATTCTGTAATTAATTTCTCCAATTTTTTTATGTTGACTTTGAATGTCTGAGCCAGATGTTGTCGGTGTAGTGCTAATGTTTGAACCTTCCTCTTTCATTTGTAAGTGGTTCTGTTGTTCTGCAGTAGTTGGTGCCAGCAGAGCAGTGTTCCAAAATGGAACACTCTGGAAGCAGATATAAAACAGAGATATGTGACTGAATTCCTCATTGCTGAGAAGTTGTGCCAATTGAAATCCATCAACACTTGTTAAAGGTGTATAGAGACGATGCACTAGATCTGAGCAATGTGAGGCTATACATACTACATTTTAATGGTGGTGAAAAGAGTGTGCATGACAAGCCACAACCTGGTCGAACCTGCACAGATGTCAACCCTCACAACGAAGAGCATCTTGATCAACTCATCCATGCTGATTGACATATAATGACCAAAATATTGTGTACAAACATGAATATTGCCTGTAATGCTTTAGAAACTATGTTTGAACATCTTGGTTATCGCAAAGTCTGTGTGAGATGGGTCCTTCGAATGCTTACAGAAGAAAGAAAAAAAAATCATAGAAAGGAAACAGGTGACAATTTTCTGAAAAGCATTGTCACCGAAGATGTGAGACTTGGATGCTGTTGTCAAAGCTGTAAAGTGGTTAGTGTCAGCAGGTTCAGATTTTTACAAGCGCAGCATGCAGGCTCAACTTCATTGTTGGCTAAAGTGCATAAGAAATGGTGGTCACTACATGGAAAAATGATGAAATATTACTCTAATTAGTTGCACTATTGTAATTTATGTATTTCCTATGCTTGAGACTATGTACATAAGTGTCACTAATTTGCATCACTTGTCCTTAATACATTGAACAAGGGCATTTAAATTACCTGGTGCTCCATGACACCAGTGTACTAATTCATCTTCCACTGGCCTTATTCTATTTCCCAATTCATCAGTTGCACAAGGGAAATTTCCAGCTCTGGTCTGAAGACTCAATAAATAATCAATACTGCCTTTCACATCTGCCTCAGCCTTCTGATCTGCCACCAGGAAAGATGGGAATGAGAGCAGCATTTGAAGTATGGCACAAAGACCATGAGCTGCACCTGAGGAAAGAAAGTCACATATGCAAATGAATGGAAAATTTCCAGTGAGTTAAATATTAACTAGGTAATTACACAAAAAATGAAGCTAGTTACAGTGGAGTAATAATATTATACAAATAAAAATATTTAGTGATTATCTTCCACTTATCTTAAGAAGTTGATAAAAATTGCATAATGAATTTTGACATACTGGCAATTGATTCTGTTTTTAGATTTGTTTCGTCTTCAGATGTTGGTAATATGTAAATACAGATATCCTTGACAACGAAGTGTGTTGACTGATGATGTGGGCAAATGCTCATGAAATTAATCTTGTATAAAGAAGATAGAAGTACTGTCATCAACTTCTTAAGGTAAGTGGAAGATAATTACTAAATATTTTTATTTGTATAATATTAACTAGGTATATTCCCATCCAGCCTCTGGTGTTTAACAAGTGCATTTGGCACTGCTGCAGCACACCTTTCAGCAGATGAAAATTTGTTAGTGACCAGCATATATTATCAATTTCATACTTCAAATAATAAAAATGGTAAATAATGATGGTATTTTAATTACTGTTTCACTTAGCTTAAATAACTAACTTCTTTTTATTATTATGGCCATCAGGAGTTGGTGTTTCTGGATGTTTACTGGTGTGAAGCCATGGCCTTGCTAATCAGTTTATGTTGTTACAATCAGGAATGAGTATGTAGCAGATCAAAGCAGTGTAATTAAATACAAGAAGAGGCTAGGCCCTTAGAGCTATTGGGAAGGAGGGGGGGGGGCGGAAGATAGTTTTAAATTGTCTATCACTATCACCACTACTACAACACTTTCACAGCCCCTTTTGAGCTTCAGACTCCCTCAGTTTTTGCCTCAATTCATCTCTATCTTCTGCCTTCTGTCTCCAACATTCGGACTCCCAATATGCTTAAGGCATATTGCTTCCAATCCAAGGCCTATCTGAGGTTTCTTTAACAATAATTTTCTTACAGGGCTAGGTTGTTAGCCTAGCGCCCAACTCCCAACCTGGAGGACCAGGACCCCTATTTATATTCCAGAGTCAAGGTGGCTCAGCTATACCCCCAAGCACTAGGTATTCATTTTAGTTGCCTTCCACTACATGCATGGACTACATTGGGACTATTCTTTAACCCCAGTCACCACAGGGTTTAAACTGTCTTCTTTTTCTTTTGAGTGCTATACCTGTGCTGTTAAAGATGTCAGTAAATTAACATCTTAAGCAACTGGTGTGTCTGTAAATGCTTTGCGATCAAGTTGTAGACAGGCTGGTTATAAACCTGGAAGGTGACTCAAACAGTATCAACACTTCTGATTTCAAGCTAGGTGTCGATCTATTACCTGAGGACTCTGATTACCACTTAATTTTTTCATTAATAACTGGAAGTTTTTGAGCAATGAGGTTAACCAAATAATTGAACTTTGGTTATGTTTACAGTACTTCACTACAAATCAAGTGAGGTAGTGTAAACAAAATGTTCAATTAACCTAAGCGTTTATAGTAAAATATATTTTGTAACTTTTTTTTTTCACCAACTCTTAGATTAATACATTTAATTTAACAAGTATATAGGGGTATGTATTTCTTTAACACTCAGTTCTGGTGCAGTAAATATAGCATGTGGTTACATTTTCTTGCAATCTCAACAGACATAGCTCAACAGCTGTTGAAGTTTAAGAGAGAAAGCTCCTCCATGCGTTTATGAAATGCTAAAGCATGGAGTAATAGTAGTTATTTATGTTAGGACCCATTCTCAGCCTGGAAGGATTAGACACATGTATGTACATGGGATTTAATAAACCTGTGCAGTAGTGCTGAAAATATTTTTCTTTTTCTCTTATTCCCTAGCTCTTGGAAGCTTTGTATGCTATTGAGAGTCAGGAGAGGTGTCTCATCACTCTTCTGGATTACTCTTCCAGATGCTTTAGGAGTGGCGGCCCTCTATCTACAACAATTATGTTCTGACCTAGTACTGAGGGCACATCATAATCCAAGAGACAAAAGTCCTGGGTTTATCAAAATATTGTTGAATAGCTTGGTAGTGTTAAAGTACTTAAGTGATTTATTTGCATATTGCATTAGTAAATATATTCTAAGGTTTCATTAATTTAATGAACACAGACTTAAAAACCAGTTATATTCCAACAAGATGAAAAACATCAATTTTGTTAAAAAAAAGTCTGATGACGTGAATTTCTCTACTCTTGTGCACATTCTTACAAATGCTTATTCCTCTATCCACTTTATGTCAATCAAGATAAACATCTTATTGCTAGATGTGTGTTTGGAGGAATTTAGTAACAGTGACGTCAAAATTAATATAAAAATTATTTGTGGTTGGTTTATTGACACTCGTCACTTACTTTTTCATATATTTATGAGAGACTAGTTTCAAAGGCCCTGGCCTCCATTTTCAATCTCTTCCCAACTGGCAACTGTTGTTATCTGCTTTCTCTGGTGGTGGAACTATGAACTTTTTTGTCAAATTATCTGCTGGCGGGATTTCAAAGTTCATTATGCGATCCTTATTTTTCCAGATGAATATGTTCTCCCATGTTGTCAATCTATTTTGGTTTATCACTCCTTTTAATAATTTTGGATTTGGATCAATGTCATGGTTTTCATTCCAAAAATGAAATGCTACTGCTGACTTGTCTTCTTGTTTCAATCTGATGTTTCTAAAGTGTTCTTTGACTCTGGTTTTTAAATTTCTTTTTGTTTGACCTATGTAGCATTTTTCACAATTCTTGCAATTTATTTGGTATATTCCAGATTTGTTACCTGAAGGAATTTCATCTTTTGTTTTTGAATTTAGTAATTTTAAAATTGAGTATCTATTAGTAGGTGCCAAGATGATATTTTGTTCCTTGAATATCTTTTTAAATTTATTAAATGTTTTTGGATGATATGTGAATGAACTGAATATGCTGTTGCTTTCTTTTTCTTTAATAAATGTGGTTGTTTCCTTAATGGTTTTCTTTAGTTTAGATTTTCTAATTTTCTTCAACACCAAACTTTTGTTGTATCCGTTTTCTTCTGCTATGTGTATTATTGCTTTTTGTTCCTTGAAATATTCTTCTTTTTCCATGGGTATGTTGACTAGTCTGTGTGTAAGGCTGTTTATTATTGCATGTTTATGTGTAATTGGGTTGTGGCTATTATTTTTTATATAATTTTCTGAATGTGTTGGCTTCCTGTAAATTCCAAATTTTATTTTTGTATCATTCCTGATGATATTTAGATCCAAGAAAGGTAGTTGTCCATTGATTTCCTTTTCTATTGTGAATTTGATAGTCCTTTCTTGCAGATTGAGTAATTTTAATGCATCATCTAAATGTTTACTTGGTACAATTGCAAAGATGTCGTCAACATATCTATACCAAACCTTGAAGATCAATGGGAAGGACTTTTTAATTTGTGTTTCAAATGCACTCATAAATAAGTTAGCCAAAAAAGGTGAAAGTGGATTGCCCATTGATAGTCCTGATTTCTGCTTGTAGTGTTTTCCATTAAAGCTAAAGAAGTTTTGTTCAATGCATATTTTTGTTAGAGAAATATATTCTTCTGCTTCTATTGCTTCCATATCAATTGTAGCTAGCCATTTTTTTAACACAGTCTGCAATTTTTCTGTTGGTATGCTTGGAAATAAAGATGTGACATCAAATGAAACCAGTCTGTCATTTTTGTCCAAATTTATATCTTTGATTTTTTCTACTAAATCTAAAGAGTTTCTTAAATTTGCACTTTCAAATTTTGGAAAACTATTAAATTTACTTAGTAACCATTTGGCCAAATTATATGTGGGGGCATTTATGCTACTAGTAATAGGTCTCATGCCTTTCCCTGTTTTATGAATTTTTGGCAGCCCATATACTCTTGGTAATGTTGGATTATCTACTTTAATTTTGTGCAATTCTTTTTTGTTGATTATTTTGCTCTCTTTTAGCGTTTTATTTGTGGTTTCAATGCAGTACTTTAATGGATTAGTTTCTACTTTTTGATAATTACTGTCTTCTAACAAATCTTCCATCCTCTTTGTGTATTCTTCTTTTTCCAGAATTACTAGTTTATTTCCCTTGTCTGCTTTAGTATAAATAACCGGTTTCTTTTTAAGAGCTTTTATGATTTGGTTACTAAAATTCTTTTTCTTTTCATTTTTAATCTCTTCTACTATTTTGGAGCATTTGTTTTTTACTGTGTTTTTACTTTCTTCATTAAGTGTTTGTGCAGCAATTTGGATGTCAGCAATGTAATCTTCAATTTGGTTGGAATAATCTACACATGTCTTTAAACCTAGATTCAGCATATTCAGTTCTGTTTTTGTAAAATTTTGGTTTGATAGGTTTACCACATTGTTTAGATGATCTTTTAGGTTATGTTTGTCTTTTTGATTTATCTTTTTAAAAGTGCCTGCTTTCTGGCATAAATTTTTTAATTTATTCTTTAACAAAAATATGCATTGAACAAAACTTCTTTAGCTTTAATGGAAAACACTACAAGCAGAAATCAGGACTATCAATGGGCAATCCACTTTCACCTTTTTTGGCTAACTTATTTATGAGTGCATTTGAAACACAAATTAAAAAGTCCTTCCCATTGATCTTCAAGGTTTGGTATAGATATGTTGACGACATCTTTGCAATTGTACCAAGTAAACATTTAGATGATGCATTAAAATTACTCAATCTGCAAGAAAGGACTATCAAATTCACAATAGAAAAGGAAATCAATGGACAACTACCTTTCTTGGATCTAAATATCATCAGGAATGATACAAAAATAAAATTTGGAATTTACAGGAAGCCAACACATTCAGAAAATTATATAAAAAATAATAGCCACAACCCAATTACACATAAACATGCAATAATAAACAGCCTTACACACAGATTAGTCAACATACCCATGGAAAAAGAAGAATATTTCAAGGAACAAAAAGCAATAATACACATAGCAGAAGAAAACGGATACAACAAAAGTTTGGTGTTGAAGAAAATTAGAAAATCTAAACTAAAGAAAACCATTAAGGAAACAACCACATTTATTAAAGAAAAAGAAAGCAACAGCATATTCAGTTCATTCACATATCATCCAAAAACATTTAATAAATTTAAAAAGATATTCAAGGAACAAAATATCATCTTGGCACCTACTAATAGATACTCAATTTTAAAATTACTAAATTCAAAAACAAAAGATGAAATTCCTTCAGGTAACAAATCTGGAATATACCAAATAAATTGCAAGAATTGTGAAAAATGCTACATAGGTCAAACAAAAAGAAATTTAAAAACCAGAGTCAAAGAACACTTTAGAAACATCAGATTGAAACAAGAAGACAAGTCAGCAGTAGCATTTCATTTTTGGAATGAAAACCATGACATTGATCCAAATCCAAAATTATTAAAAGGAGTGATAAACCAAAATAGATTGACAACATGGGAGAACATATTCATCTGGAAAAATAAGGATCGCATAATGAACTTTGAAATCCCGCCAGCAGATAATTTGACAAAAAAGTTCATAGTTCCACCACCAGAGAAAGCAGATAACAACAGTTGCCAGTTGGGAAGAGATTGAAAATGGAGGCCAGGGCCTTTGAAACTAGTCTCTCATAAATATATGAAAAAGTAAGTGACGAGTGTCAATAAACCAACCACAAATAATTTTTATATCTTATTGCTAACTTTTTGTAGGTGCAAGGGAAATATGGGAATACAGTAAACTTTAAGAAATATAAAATCTTTTAAGAGCTGATCGCTATGTGATGCATTTAAAATTCCATTCCCTTTGCTGGCCTAAATGTAAAAAAAACAAATAACTTTCCATTTGAGAAACTGAATATTGGAAATTCAACAAATAACAAGGAACTGGTTCACTTGCTGGCTTGCTTGCTCACTCGCTTGCTCTCTCATTCATGTACAAATATAGGGTAGTTAAATTATAACTGAACCCACTCGGGCCTCTCTCTACTGCATGAGATGGCCGGTAAATGTTGATCTTCTTCTCTCAGATAGGCAGCATATTTCATGTAAATATTCTCGCTCACTATCGAAGCTCAGCAGCAAGTATTCTTGTGATTTCTTGAACAACGTTTTCCCTAATTTCCTGCTAATGTGCGAGGATTGGAACAATACACATCTGTTGAAACTGAAACCCTATCGCTATACGTGTGCAAGCGTTAAAGCCAAATGATGTCACTAAATGTGCGAATTACTGTAACTGGTTTTTTCAATTGTAGCTTTTGTTTTTCACTGATGAATCTTGGTTTCATTTAACGGGATGTGTTAATACTCCCAACAGTTGATACTGGCCTTAAGAAAAATCTGTGCTACTGGATGAAATGTCTCATTATGATCAGAAAATTGGAGTGTGGTGTGCACTAAGTGCCAGGGGAATAATAGGGCCCATATTCTTTGATGAAACAATGCAGAGCAATATCAGAGGTTAATTCCGAGGCCATTTTTCAATCGCTTGACAGCAGAAATCATAATAAGGGTTCCAGCAAGATTCTGCAACAGCATATTAGGCTACCAAATGATTAAATGCAGTAAGAGAGCTGTCTGATGACACAATAATTAGTGTTGATTTGTGTTCCCCTCATTTACCTGACCTGACGAGTTGTGACTTTTATTTATGAGGTTCTTTAACAGACAAGATGTATTGTTCCAATCCTCATACACTACAGAAACTTAGGGGAAATATTGTGCAAGAAATCACAACAATACTGCTATTGAGCTTCAGAGAGTGAACGAGAATATTTACACGAGATATGTTGCCTGTTTGAGAGCAGAAGGTCAACATTTCCAGCATCTATTATAAAGTAAGGATTCTAGTACACCTCTGCCAGTGTAAGTTCCCTGATGACTGCCGGCCATGTTGCACAGTAGAGAGTCTGTGAGTGGGTTTGATTATAATTTAACTACCTGGTATATACATATTTGACATAAAGTGTATGCTTTAACAATGCTACATTTTTTATACAGTAAGATTTTGTTTACATTACAGTTTACAATTATGCAAAAGTCATCCAGAATGAAGAGGATTCTCTATTTACCTATAGCAAGAAGTATTGCATCCTACATAAAATTTCACTGAAAGATGCATTTTTAATGATGATGATGATGAATGATATATAGGTTAGATTGTAAGCATTTTAACAAATTCTATATTGGATTGACGAAAAGGAATTTAAAAACTAAGTTAAAAGAACACTGAACATCATTTCTGGAACAAGAACCATCACATCAGAGAGGAAATTAAATTACTGAAACCATTAACAATGACACTTGAACTTTAACATGGGAGATTTTTATTGTAAACAACATTCCACACATTTTAAATTTTGATGTGTTGTCAATGAGTGGTCTAATACACTTACGTAGGAAATATTCTGAGAGAGGGAGCCAATTATAAGTCCAAATGGCAGCCGTTTGTTACAAAGTTTGTTACAAAGATAGTGGTCAGTTGCTAACCAGCTGAGGATGGGACTGGGAAGGTCCTGAAAACATTTCTAATAGTTGACATGAGTGAAGGTTTAAGTCTTAATAAAATATGACTCAATAAGTCTTTTGATAATCACCATGGTATTCTCCTGGAAGTCAACCTCCGTATATCCAACTGAACTTTTAGTATGGGAGGGAACACACCCACATTACAGAAAACAAGGACCAAATTATTAACTTCAAACTTACGCCACTGATCCAGCTCATTATGTTCATTATTGTCACCTCCACCATCAATACAACTAGGTAGTTGTCAGCTATTGATGGGAGTGCATTATTCCCATGTTCTGATTTTACAAAAATGTAGCACTAACTTAATCAATGTTCAATTAATAATGTGACTAACCCTGCTATTCAAAAACTTACAATCATCATTGAATTTCCAACATTTTCTTTGTTATTGGTTTCAAATTTCAAATACTTGTACTCTTTTCAAGTGGGAAGTGAAGCTGATGTGTAATAAATACGACTCATCTATAATTCAATAATTATTTTGCTTCACTGAGGTGTTCCAATACAGTTAAATTTCCATATGGGAACTCCATATTTGATTTTTTCTTTTGGTCATGCAAAGAACATTCAATTTCAAAAGTATCAAATAGTGATACACCTGAATTTTGTCAAAAACTGAAGCTACTGATAGTGAAGCAATTCAATTTCAAAAGTATCAAATAGTGATACACCTGAATTTTGTCAAAAACTGAAGCTACTGACAGTGAAGCAATTCAAATATTATAAATAAACTACAATACTTGGTAACCAATTTCACTTATCTTTAAAATTGTTGAATCCTCTGGGTCTGGTTTTGTGATTTTTTCATCACAGCCTCAACCGGTAGAACTGATTAACTTTTCAGCCACTTCCAGTAGATGATGGATAGTTTGCTATTATGCTGCCATCTACTGGGGGCAAAGCAAACTTATTGACTGAATCTATAGGCAGTATTTCAAAATTCATCTCACAATTTTTATTTTTCAAAATGAATATTTTCTCCCAAACCATGAAATCAATTGGTCCATTCAATTGTTTTAAAAACTTCTGGATTTATTTCATGGTTAAATAACAAAAAATGACCTGCTATTGCTGATTCATCAATCTGTTTATACTTAATATTTCTGAAATGTTCCTTCACTCTGGTTCACCTTTAGATTTGGTCAATAAGTTATACATCCCTTAAACATTGATATATTTAGTATGAAAAACAAAACATTTTGCTTTATCCTGCGATTATTTATTACCAATAGTAATAAACTGTACATGTGAACCAATGTTGCCAACTTGTTTGTGTTTGTTTTGTTATCATGTGTTCTGTAATTAATTTTGTGTTGTTTTTGATACACTTTGTTTATATTGTAGCTTTATAGTGAATAATTGGGGAAACCTGTAATGTTACATTAAATAAATAAATAAGTTTGTTTTACTCCTGTAGATGGCAAACTGTCATCTATCAGAAGTGACCAAAAAGTTGATCAGTCTACCAGCTGAGACTATGTTGAAAACATCACGAAACCAGTCCCAGAGGATTTGACAACTTTAAAACAGATAAGTGAAGTTGGTTACCAAGCGTTTTTATTTATAATAACTGATTCACCTTTTAAAACTCCTAACTTATTGCCTTAGCCTATCATAATATTCCTCTTATACCAAAAGTTGTTAAGTTCTGTTTATAGAAAAGTGAGTAGAGACAGTCATGTGAATGCAACACCAGAGTTTATAATTTTATTTTTTGTCTTTTCCAATAAATATTTACAAGCCATGTTTTTCTTGGAAAGGCTTTGTATTCACTGAAGATATTATATTCTCTAAACCTAAAACAGCAATCAAATCACGGAATATCTTACCAAGATACTCCACGCCATAGTATGCATACATCAAAGGACTAGCGCTCCTTGCAGAATGTGAGTATTTGCGTCCAGATTCCACTATAGAACGGCATAGGTCATGTATATCTTTCTGTGGAAAAGTTCCCTTTCCAAAAACTTTTTCCAAGAATAGGACACCACACAGATATCCTGCACGACCAACAAAGAGCTCATCCCCACCACATTTGAGGAAATTTATAGGTTTGCAATGTGCAGCTAAATCTGTGTAGTTCTTCAGTTGTTCTGTAGCCTTGCGTGCATTCCCTGAAAGTGAAAAAGAATGTTTTAGTGCTTCCAAAATAGAAATAAAACTAAAACCAATTTGAAATGAAAGAAAAACACATATAATCCATCTTAAAATTCACAGTGTATGATACAACTAGGATGCTGTAGAAAGAGAAGAATATACAAGGGTTTACTGAAAGTCGTGAGCAATCCATTGTTAAAATTCAAGTTAAAGCAATGTGACAAAAACAACTGCAGGATTATAATCTATAGGCTTTACACATGTATTCCATATTTGACATATTAGTTTCTGTCAAAACATTAAAGGCAGTGCTTCTAAAATGGCAGACAATATATCATTTTGACAATGTGCTGTCATTGTCATTTTCCATTGTTAAAATGGAAAACTCGGTTGTTGAAAATTCACCTTAGACTTCAAGGTGCCTTATGGAGATGTCTGCATGGATGGCAGTAGTATTAGGAGATGGGTGAAACATTTCAAAGATGTCTTGTAAGCATTTACCCTCAAACTGAATCCACAGAACACAAGGAACTAACTGATGAACTCATTAGAGAAGACAGGTGTGTCACTATGTTTGAAATTACCGTAAAACTCATAGTAAGGCATAGTGCAATGCAAGAAATGATTCAAAACTTGGGTTATTGATAAATTTATGACCACTGGATCCCATATTTATTTATCAAAGACAAGACAAGACTTCAGACAAGAACCATGACTGAACAA
Organism: Mantis religiosa; assembly: GCA_030765055.1. Taxonomy (NCBI): domain Eukaryota; kingdom Metazoa; phylum Arthropoda; class Insecta; order Mantodea; family Mantidae; genus Mantis; species Mantis religiosa. The sequence goes on from CM060952.1 coordinate 98,807,698, forward strand.
GAACCATCTTATTATTTGAAGCAAAAGGTTAGAAACAGTGATGTATTTAACATTTGAAAGTAATGAGTCGGTAATTCAAAGACAAACATCACGCAAAATATCCTTACTTGGACATGTTTCGGAGAACAGTTTGTCCCCATCATCAGCAGTTTTCCGACTACTCGTCAGCAGTTATCCGACTCAGATAACTGCTGACGATGGGGACAAACAGCTCTCCGAAACATGTCCAAGTAAGGATATTTTGAGTGATGTTTGTGTTTGAATTACCGACTCATTACTTTCAAAAGAACCATCTTCAAAGATTTCAGAGTTAAGGTGATTTCTTAATGAGTACTGTGACAGGCAATGAAAGCTGATTGCATTATTATAAGCTGAATTGAAACATAAGAGTATGCAATGGCACCACTTGGATTAAGCAAAGGCAGTGCAATATGCTGGGGAAGCTATGGTAGCATTCCTCTATGGAATGCAGAGTTGCATTCTGGTTGATTTTCTTGAACCTGGACAAACTACAAATGCTGTCCATTATATCCAGAAATCTCAGAAGCTCCAAATAGCAAATATTTATAAGTATAAGTGCCAAATATTTTTATTTGTATAATATTTATTACTCCACTGTAACTAGCTTCATTTTCTGTGTACTCTGAAGCTTGTTATGCATTGCACAATAAATGGTCTGGTTCATCTTACAATAGGAAAACACCCATCTTCATAGTGCTTGCATCATTGTGGAGAAGACCAGGAATTTTGGGTGGCACTCTTTCACATCCTCCTTGCAGTCCTAAATTGGTAACTTCCAGCTACTACCTTTTCAGTTCTATTAAGAAACAGATGTGAGGGCAACGTGCATCAATGTCTTTGGGCAGCTGAAACAGGTTTCTATCGTAAGAGTGTTTTCAAACTTGTGGAATGATGAACAAAATTAAGAGTAAAGGAATGGAGACTATTATGCATGATTGGAGGAATTTGGTAACAGTGACATCAAAATTAATTGAAAAAACTATCTATAGTTGGTTTTTTGATACTTTGTTACTTACATTTTTATATTTTTGAGGAACTAGTTTCAGAAGCCATCGCCTCCATTATCAACCTCTTTCTAATTATGGAGGCAATGGCCAACTATAGATAGTTTTTTTTTCAATTAATGGAGACTAAGTTTAAAACTGACAAAAAGTTCAGTGGATTAAGATGATGTATTTGGTTTGTCTAAAAAATAAAGATTAAGATTTTTTTATAAATTCTTATTGATGACAACTTTCAGTATGATCCTTGTACATTAGTTGTGGCTAGTATTGTAAACATGCTGCTATAATACATGTAAATTCCACTTTTTGTTTGAATAACCAGGCAACTCGCTTTTAACTTTAAGTAATATTGTAGCATTCTTACTGCAGTAATCATGGCCAAATTTAATTATTCATCTATCCGTGGGCAAATTCACACAAAAACTAGTAATGAATTTCTCCAGCAACGACTGCAAAGCTGATTTCGGTACAGTAAGATCTGATACAAGGACGATCATGCAGATACCTAAAATCAATTGATAACTTCAATTGTTTGATGAAGAGGTTGCTTAATCTTGGAAATTGTTCATTATCATCACTATGGTACAACCTTGTGGCTTGTGCTTGCTGGAAGAAAGCTGATCTGCCTAGCTCATTTGCATTCTGCTAGCATGTCTTCTACCTATTGGTTTATTGTTTTGTATTATTTGTGATGTTCAGTCTTAATCCACTCAGTTTAAGCGATCCCACCATTTTCATCTCTATTCAATTATTAAATAATTTAGACTATGGATTGCCAATTCTCCTCTGTTTTCGTTCCTCTTTTTAATATTCAAGACTCTGTAATAAACCACATATTTAAAAAATGTCATCTCAACAACCTCTACCTTTCTTATTTAAGGACGTTAAAATTTAATTCTTGTTTTTGAAAGATTTTTAATTTTTATTTAATGTTTATATTTAAATGTTAAATTTAACTTGAAAGCGTTATGACCCATAAATCAATGTTGAAATAGCCATCAATTTATAAAGTTTCAATATGTTGCCGTATTACAACTTTTGAAAATTTGTTTTATTGTACCTCATAGGTATTATTTGTAATTTACTTATCTTATTTTGCATATCTCTGTTATTAATATGATACAATATAACCAAGATAATTGAAGTCACTTTACTGTCAGAAATTTTGTTTATACAGCTCGTAATAAAACCATATCAATCCTGGCATAAAATATTCCAGATTTGTTTTCTATATTTTGGTGAAATTTGTTATGAAACATTTAATTTTAGCTTTCTTTTGCAAGAATTAATCGCTGTTTTCCAGTAAGTATATAAGAAAAGCCAATGTCAAGTGAAATATTGCAATTTAATCATTCTAACTTTATATTTCTTTGATTAATATTGCTACTTATTTACTTAATTTAGGTGATAAATAATTTTTTTCCTTGGAAAGTATGTATGAGAGAGCTACAGTACTATTCAAAACAAAAACGTTCATAACTCTTACAAACATTCATATCATTAATCTAGTTTTTACTAATAATATTACATACTATAGGCATTGCAAAATGTTCTGATTTTGTATTATACTGAAAATAATGCTGATTTCAAACAATGCCACAGCTAAACCTGTGGTAAACACAAAACTTGATAGTGGATGGACATGGTCAGTGAAAATGCCAATAAGAAGCATGCTCTTATCTTGCACCATTGAATAGTTATAACTTCTGTAAAGTGTCAGAAAACTCTATAAGAGCAACAGAGAAATGAGAGGTGGTGAGAGTGATGGGGGAACAAGAGACTGGAAGTGTTATCAGAATTTGCAGGCAATCACATATACAACACACTGTATTTATCATGTTCACAGTAGGTCCTACATTTATTTTATTATGCAAATAGGCTGCTCAGCACTCCTGTGAATCTTTGTTTCAGGAATGAGGGAATATATTTTACACAAGCTGTTACAAAACTGCTGATTCAATATATTTAACGCCCATAAAATTTACTGGCTCTCCAGCAAAGGAAATAAAATGTTCGCCCAGAGCATTTTATGTTGAAATTTAACCTGAACTTTTTTAGTCATACCCATACCTAAGCATTGTTTCAGATGTTGGAAGCACTGCAAAACGATGTATATTTCTAAGTACTACGAATGCTAGTGATTGACATATACGGAAGAGCCTTAACTACGATATAACTCTATACGATTGAGCCTTAACTATATAAATATTATATTACCCTCACGTACCTACTGCACTATACAACGCAGCAGCTACTGCATAAATCCCTGCATTTCCAAGCAAAAATCCTGCTTTTTCGGTCTCATCAGTATTTCTCCGTGTATACTGCAGTGCTGCTTCAATATATTCCAAACCTCGACTCAACAGTGCTTGTTTTTCCTCCAAGAATGACGCGGACCTGCTAAGATGAAAGAACATATAACCTATTCCTCCAATGCCGACATATAATCCACCTTCTGCTGCGTTTACAGATACCGGTTGTCTATCTGTAATACGATCAACTGTCTCCAGAATTTTTGATTTCCAACTTTCATCAAAAATATGGTCATTCTCCTGATAATCTGGAAGGATATTGAGGAAGTATCTTTTAGGTTGGCTCATCGTAAGGGTATGTTGAAAATGACGAAGTACTAACTGTATGGTACTGTTCTGCAAAACTGGGATAGCTTTCAATGCAACTTTAAACATCAGTAACGCTATCAATAATAAACATGTTTTCAATTTCATTTACGTTTGCATCATCAATTTAGAAATACATATTCCGTCACTAAATTGACATTTCACTGTTTAGAAACTGTAACTACACTAAATGTCACAGAATACCAAATGTGTAAAACAGGTCCTTTCCACTGTTTTGATATAAATGCCTCTGGGATCCACACACAAATGAACATAAAACACAATGCGCGGAAAATTTAAAATTCTGAAATCGGATCACCAATAGGACAGGGAATTAACAATGTTGACAGTTTGACAACACTACGGCTCAGTGGGCGTGGTTGAATGTCGGATTTTTAAGCACCGATGGAGAGTAATAACTTCAAAACTATAGAATCTCTCATCTTTAATACATTATTTTTTCATTCTGTTTGATCAGTTATCCTCCAACCCTTTTATAGAACAAGTATGCTTGATGTTGTCAGTGGTGTATCGCTTGGTTGACACCCCTCTGCTTATAATTCGCGGCTATTTATGTTCGCGATCACTAACTTCAGTGAAACGCTCGCAAGATCAGGGGGATAAAAGCGTCGCCAAGGTCTCATGACGTAGAATGGAAGTTTCTTTTTTGAGAGGAAATTCTCATTTTCGGGAATAAGGGATCTCAAGTCGTTACGCGCTTGAAGATTATTCCTTTCGATAGAATGGCGCTACCTTCCAACATGGGGTCGATTGTCCTGAGAAGTTTATCGGTTCTCCTCGGTGTATTTTTTATATTTGTTGGTGTGATGAAAATTACTTCACAAATAAGTAAAGATCTTCATAAAGACCTGGTACGTATGAATCTTCAGTAAACTGTATCATGCATTTAAAAATGAGCGATAGCTAAACTAAATATGAATTTCCCTTCAACATCTGTAACCCGTCATACATATATGTATTGCCTGTTATCTACATTACTTCACTTATGATTACGTACATTGGTCATATTGTTGGCTATTTTAGTAAATTGGGCATATTACTTTTAATGAAAATATAACAAATGTAGTGCTATGTACATATTTGCTAATATTATTCAGTTACTTAATTTAGCTTTAGCAAAGTCGACCTTGGCAAATTGCCTTGGCTGGTTAACAGATGTGCAATACTACGGGAACTAAAAAGTGGGCCAATAGTATAGGGGTTATTTTTGTAACCCTGGTATTCAGAATAACTGAAGTTCTCGCGTAACAACAGATAATATAAACTTATAAAAATGCTACCTGGTATTTATATTTAGTATAGTAATAGTATTTAATAGCATTAATTTATTATTCATTTATTAATAGTATTTAAATAAAATATATTATTTTGGAAATGCGAATACAGTTATAAGTGCAGAGAGTTGAGCATACAAGCAGGATTGAATGAATAAAATAATTATTTTAAATTCAATAATTTGGTTGTTTATTCATAAATAAACAGCCAAATACACAAAGCATACTTTGTACAGTTGAATTTGAAAAATTATACAATCTGTTCAAAATTCTTCAAAGCATGAATTTTCTTGAATATAAGGTTACCAATGACTTACAACTGCATGAGTTATATAGCATAAAACAAGCACAAACGTTTACAATAAGCCAACTCCAAAGAGGAGAATCTTCTGTCCATTTGCCATGTAGTGTAAAGCTGCCTGGTACACTTTTTTTGGAGTACCTACATGTCACTTATAACACTAGACTTTTGATATTTTATTTCCTTTCTGGTCTGTTTAGCCTTATATAATTAAAGCATTTTCTTGTTATGTATGTGTATGTTCCCCTATACATCCCAAAATTTTCCTCATTCAAATTTCACCCTCAGATTACCTATTTGTTTTGTGTTTGGCCAAAGTTATAGTCTGAATATAATACTTTTTTATATTAATTAAAAATATTCATTTAAATTTCATTTTACCAATTTTATGTACCTGATCTGAACCTTACTCCTTTCTTTCCATTGCAAAATAAGCTAGTCTTTCAGTTGTTTCTAGTTTCAAATTCTGGAGTGAATGCTATATAACTCTGTAATCTAACAGTGGCAGCTGAAGTATCAGATTATGTACTTTCAATATTTGTTTGTTTTTATTGTTTTATTTTAATGATTAAATTCCTTTAACAAATAGGAGGAGATATCTGAAAGTAATGAGAGAAATGGTTGAAATGATATTCAGTTAAATGATGCAATGTGTACTCCAATCACGCATAAAACCAACCACACCTTCTTTAATGACTAGGGTTATCGCCACTAAACAAAATGCATAGAAAATGCAATAAAGCATTTTTGACTTTACATTCATAATCATTTATTTTTCATGTAAATGTTCATTTAATTTTTAAGCAGTTAACCATCACTTTTTTTTACTATATATTTATGTTCAGCTCAGGAGCAGGTCTTTCCCTGTATTTTAATTTTATTTGTCTACTAATAATAATATAGAAGGTGGTCTACTTGATAAATACTTTATTCATGTTAAATATCACAGTACTCATACATTCATACACCCAAGAGTTTTTAGTACTCCCAATGGAAGTAAATTTTTCTTTTAATCATCTGCTGTACAATGCAGGTAATATTGAAAAACAAAGATTAATTTAATTTTAAGTATGAAGAAGGTGCATTTTTCTGCTGACTTTAACAGTGCACATTTTTACACTTATTGATAAGTGGCTTATTTATCATTTTTCAATACAGCATATTTGTCAATATAGCAATATGAGTACCATCAGTACTAGTGATTGACATGCTGCCAACAATAGGCATACCGGCTACCAACCGGCATGGATTTCTCTTATCCCTTTGCTGCACCATTTCCTGCTGAGGTCCAGAGTCAGTGTAAAGGACATAATTTGTCCCAGATTCAAAATGGCATGGATCCATAGAATAGTAAATAGTGGAAATTAATTGTTTTTCCACACTAGCCGAGTGCAGGACAAGGTTTTTAAGGTTGTAGTCAGATGGAAAAATTCAATGTCATAGCTGGGATTTGAAGGGTCTCCTGGTCTCTGACTGTTCAGTTTCACTTAACCATTGAGCTACCATGGTAAGATGCCAGTGTGACACTAAATTCATCAATTAACCAACTAGTGGTCTAAAGTATGAAGTCTTGGTCTTATAGTAAGTATAGTAAGTATAGTAAGTTGTCACAATGCCAGCATGACACTTAATTCTCCAACTAACTCTCATTTTCCGTAAACCACTAGGAGATTTCATATACAATGAGATACATACATTTTGTGACAACTTACTAAGTGATGTTAACCCAAAACAGAATGCAAAAAGAAATATTCAAAAAGGTTAGACTTGCTAATGATGACAATCTAAGCTATCTAAATTTTCTATTAAGTAAAGAATCTTGGGAAAGCGTGTACACTGAGCGAAATCTAAACGATGCCATGAATGCATTTTTGGACACATTTGATTTTCACTTTGTAACAGCCATACCAATAGTTAAAGTAGCAATGAACAAGCTAGGTAATAAGTGGATCACAACAGGAATCCGCAAATCTGGTGATAGATTAAAATTCTTGAGCAAATTCATGAAGGAAAACAAGACTACACCGGATTTTAAGGCCTATTATGTAAAATATCGAAATATATATAATAAAGTTATAAGAGCAGCCAAAAAGTTACATAACGATGAAACAATAAAAAAAGCAGTTAATAAAACTAAATCCATATGGCAAGTAATTAAGCACGAAATAAAAAATGGACCCAAATTGAAAGAAAATTACCATCTAGAAATTAATGGCCAAAAAGTAAGTGATCCTAAACAAATTTCGGAATTATTCAACCAGTTTTATTCAACTGTAGCGGAGAAACTGTTAAATACTCATTCACTAGGAAAGAAGGAAAGATTAAGTGTAAAGAAAAATGAACATAGCATGTTTTTAATTCCAGTAACATTTGAGGAAGTTAAAGATGTTATAAAAAAATTGAAGAATAAGAAATCAGTAGGAATAGCCGGTTACTCTAACTGCGTCATAAAGCGTTGCTCCTTATTCCTAATTGAACCACTGACGTACTTGATAAATCTTTCACTTTCAAGTGGGACGTTCCCCAACAGGTTAAAAAAAGGTAAAGTGAAACCCATCTTTAAAAAAGGTAACAAAGGGGAGGTAGGAAATTACAGGCAAATTTCCATAATTTCAACTTTTGCAAAGATCTTCGAACAAATAATGTATAAAAGAGTAACAAGCTTTTTGGAAAAATTTAAAGTAATTAATGACAATCAAAATGGTTTTCGAAAAAATAAATCAACAAGTTCTGCACTGATGAATTTCATTGAACAAGTGTATGAAACACTAGATAGTAAACAACTAGGGATAGGCATTTTTTTTAGATCTTACAAAGGCGTTTGACCTGGTTGATCACAAACTTTTACTAGAAAAATTATCCTCATATGGCATAAGGGGGTTAGCTTTAGATTGGTTCAGATCTTATCTGGAGAATAGAGAGCAATCGGTGGAAATAGAGTATTTTGATAGTGAAACGAGTGAAGTTAAAACTCAGATTTCAAGTAGCGCTATAATGAAATATGGGGTCCCTCAAGGTTCGGTGCTTGGACCTCTTTTATTTATAGTGTACATTAATGATTTGGCAGATAATGTAGAAAACAGAACCAATATAAATGTTACACTTTTTGCAGATGATACAAATATTTTTATCAAAGGGGTGAATAAGGAAGGGGCAGATGTACATATTGAAAATAATCTAAAATATATTCAAAAATGGTTTAGTGCCAATATGCTAATATTGAGTAAGGAGAAAACAGCAGCCCTAAGCTTCTATAATAAAATGAGTGGAAGTCAATTGTATCCAAAATTAATGCTGGGACAAGACCAAATACATTACGTACAAACTATCAAATTTCTGGGACTAATACTAGATGAAAATTTAAATTGGGAAACTCACATAGAGGCATTGACGAAAAAGCTTAGTAAAATGTGTTTCTTAATGAGGGCGATTACAGGCATGTCAAGCTTGAAAGTTCGGAGAATAGTGTACTTTTCATATATACACAGTTTGTTGGCATATGGTATAATTTTTTGGGGAAATTCTAAAGACAGTATAAAAGTATTCAGATACCAAAAGAAAATAATTAGAATCATAGCAGATGTCTCAAGCACAACTAGTTGTAAGCCATACTTCAGTAAATTAGGTATCTTACCACTGCCAAGTATATACATATATGAAACTCTTGTACATATGAAAGCAAGACTAAGTTTATTCAAAACAAATTCTGAAATTCATATACACAACACTAGAACAAAGAATAATTTATTTGTGAAGTCACACAAAACAAAGATGTATGAAAATAGTTTCAGATACGCTGGCTTACATCTTTACAATAAGCTACCTGAATCTATAAAAAAGATTGAATCACAACATCAATTTAAGAAATTGTTATTAAACTTCCTTAGAGCCAATAGCTTCTACAGCGTGGATGAATTTTTAAATTTGTAAATATTTAGTTAGCTACCTTAATTATAAATATTGTACTTAGTTTTTAATTTGACGTGTCCTATAACATGTACATGTTTTAATGGATGAATCAATAAATCAAATCAAATAATGATCTACCTTAAGTGATGGAATTTAGTGTCATTCTGGCATGTTGCCATGGTAGTTCAGTGGTTAAGAGCAACCAGAGGGAGACCAGAAGATCCTTGGTTCAAATTCTGGCTAAGGCATTGAATTTTTCAGTCTGACTCTACCTTTTGAAAACAGTAAATAGTGTTCAAACTGAGAATTTGTAATGCCTTCCTTCAGCTTCTATGCCTTCTGTTGATGGGCAAAACTTTTTATTTCCTCTTGAACAAGTAAGCATGACCGCATTATTTAAAATCATACTTCTTTCCTTTTTCAAGGCAGTATCGTGGCGGCGAGGCACTACGTTTAGAGCTGCCCCTGCATTCTAATCACTCTAGGGTTCCAGAATTTATTAATTTTATATTCCTGTTTCTTTGCTTTAATCTGTCATATTTGCTTATGTTTCAATGAGTATGGATTATGAAACAATTAAGCACAAAATTATATTAAATTTTGTTTATTTATATTTTAATGTTTCTTAAAAAATTAGCTAGTGTGCATATCATCCTCAAATTTTGAATTATCTCTTTATCAGGAATTTAATATCTGAATTTTATTTACATACTTTGGCACAAATATATATATATATATATATATATATATAGAATTTGTTAGACATTATTATGTATGTATGCATTCTGTGTGTTTATTAGTCAGTAATACCCAATATGTACTGCTAGGTTCCTACATTACCATTATATGACAAATAATGTTTGTTATATCTCGGAAAACATAACTGCCTTTGGTATAATAGTTTTGCACTTGTGGATACTAAGTGAACTGAAATTAACTTTGAATGGAATGGAATAAAAGAATCCATGCTTAGTCTAACATAACACTTCTGACATTGAAACATTCAATGACTTCTGCAATATAAGCACAGTGACAACCCTTTATCTGCTTAATTGATCAAAGATGATGATCCAGCTTATTGTATTGTATGCTGTCCAAATTTTTTAACCTGTCATTCTAAGAGCGACAGGTGTTTTTGCATGGACTTTGGAAGGATTTCTGGTCAAATATCTTTGGACAATTTTTTTCTTAAATTCTAACTGCCTTCAGCAAAATCCTTGTGTGTAGAATGCCTCATCTGATGTCCTAGAAAATAATAGCCACCCCACTTTTTTCCACATATTGTGATGAGGTATATAGCCACCTTTTTATCCATTCTTTCAGTTCCTCCCATGAATTTATTATAGCTAGCTATTATATTAGGACAGGTCACTAGATTGTAATATTTTGAGCCTGTGAGTATCTTTGAAAGGTAGAATCAGAACTGAAAAATTCAGGTCAGAATTTCACCCACAACTCTGCATTCTCCTCTTACACATCTCTTGCTAATCCCTGCTGCATTTATGCTCTTGCATTTGCAGTTTCAATATTGTTTCCAGTAAGTGCTATTCCTAATCACCAAAACATGCACAATTCTTTTTTTTTAAATGAAATTAGTGACACAGTTGGAATTAGTGACAGTGATGTGCACTAATAAAGAAAACATATTTCAGGAGCTATTTGCTCCCATCCTCAGTTCCATTTCTACTACCTGCATCATTTATTGTGGTGTTGGCTTGTCCCTTGTGGTGGTTGGATGAACCACTACATAAGTATGCTGCTGGACTTCAAAATTGTAAACATGTTTTATATTTTTTCATATGTAAATATTTTCCCAAACTGTGAGTTCTCTTTTTCTGGAAATGTTTTTTAGTATCATCAGATTTTTGTTTACATGTTGGTCCAAAAGATGCTTGTCTTCCTTCCATGGAAAATATATCCTTGGTACTGATAAATAAATTAACAAAATTTGAATGGTAATTCTTCATATTGTTAAGTACCTTGTCTATCGTTTGCAGATTCTACTTTTCCAGATGTTTCTTGTGCTTCATTATCTTCTGGATTTTTTTCTTGATACACATCAAAATTCACTAAGCAACAATATTTTTGTATTCAGACTTCAAACTTTGTAAACAAAAAGATGGGGTTTCTCTGATAAACCATTTACTTTCATAGTGCCTATAACAGACTTCCATCATCCTAGTAAAAAACTCTCTTGCTTCCAGAAAGACATATGTTATTAAACCATAACAAATGTTTAAACCTCTTTCTAATGATCTTACGAAAAGTTGACAATTTCAATGCTTAAAATTTCTGCTAGAGAGTACTTATGCTCAAAATCATTTATTCCTGTACAAGATATCTGGATGGCAAACTATCCTGATAACAATTCCTTTCTTGGAAGTGTTGAAAACAGTGTTGTTATGATAAATTAAATTTAAAGGGAGTCGATTAATGGCACTAAACAACACTTTTAAATTTTTCCGGAACATGTTTCAGAGACTTTGCCTCTATCCTCAGCCGGCCATCGACTGGTTCTCATTGGTGTAGTTGACGATATTTTGTCACAGGTCTCTGGTGGCGGTTCAAGGAACTTGCTGAACAAATCTTTATGGGGGATGTCGAAATTGAATACTTTGTTCCTATTTTTTGAAATGAAGATTTGTTCCCATGTGGATAGTTCTTGTTTTCCTGATGCATGTTTCAATAGTTTTGGTTCTGGATTTATGTTGTGGTTTTTTTCCCAAAAATGTGTGGCAACTGCCGATTTTTCTAATTGTTTATATTTTATGTTTCTAAAGTGTTCCTTTGCTCTTGTTTCTAAATTTCTTTTGGTTTTTCCAATATAAATTTGACTACAATCACTGCATTCAATTTGATATATACCAGATTTTTTGTTGGATGGAATGGCATCTTTGATGTTTGAGCAAATTAGGTTTTTTAAGGAGAAATGGTTGACTGGTGCTAGTTGAATGTTTTGTTTTTTGTAGACTTTTTTGAATTTATCATAGGCCCATGGATGGTAAATGAATTTTTTGAAAATCATATCAGTTTCTGTAGCTGAGAGGGTTGTGGTCTCCTTTAGTAGCTTCTTCTTTTTTGCTAAGTTCACTTTTTTGTTTACTAATGATTTGGGAAAGTTTTTTGTGCTATTTCAATTATTTTGTTGTATTCTGTTTGTACTCTTCTGCAGTGAGAGGGATGTTTACCAGTCTGTGTGCTAAACTATTGAAGATTGCCTGTTTGTGGGATCTGGGTTGTAGCCATTAGCTTTTATGTAGTTGCCTGTCTGTGTTGGTTTTCTGTAAATGCATTATTTTTAGATCCAAAAATGGTAAATATTCGTTCACTGCAGAAATAGAAAAATATGAGTATTTACCATTTTTGGATCTAAAAATAATGAGGAATAAAAACAGACTAAACTTTGGCATTTACAGAAAACCAACACAGACAGACAACTACATAAAAGCTAATGGCTACAACCCAAGATCCCACTAACAGGCAATCTTCAATAGTTTAGCACACAGACTGGTAAACATCCCTCTCACAGCAGAAGAATACAAAACAGAATACAACAAAATAATTGAAATAGCACAAAAAATAACTTTCCCAAATCTTTAGTAGACAAAAAAGTGAACTTAGCAAAAAAGAAGAAGCTACTAAAGGAAACCACAACCCTCTCAGCTACAAAAACTAATATGATTTTCAAAAAATTCACTTACCATCCATGGGCCTATGATAAATTTAAAAAAGTCTTCAAAACACAAAACATTCAACTAGCACCAGTTAACCATTTCTCCTTAAAAAACCTAATTTGCTCAAACATCAAAGATGCCATTCCATCTAACAAAAAATATGGTATATATCAAATTGAATGCAGTGACTGTAGTCAAATTTATATTGGAAAAACCAAAAGAAATTTAGAAACAAGAGCAAAGGAACACTTTAGAAACATAAAATATAAACAATTAGCAAAATCAGCAGTTGCCACACAATTTTGGGAAAAAAACCACAACATAAATCCAGAACCAAAACTACTAAAACATACATCAGGAAAACAAGAACTATCCACATGGGAACAAATCTTCATTTCAAAAAATAGGAACAAAGTATTCAATTTTGACATCCCCCAGAAAGATTTGTTCAGCAAGTTCCTTGAACCGCCACCAGAGGAGACGTGTGACAAAATATCGTCAACTACACCAATGAGAACCAGTCGATGGCCGGCTGAGGATAGAGGCAAAGTCTCTGAAACATGTTCCGAAAAAATTTAAAAGTAAGTGTTGTTTAAATTTAATTTATCCTGATAACACTTACATAAATGTGTGAGTAGTATCTAGCAAATCATTGCACTTACATTTGAGCCTGCTCGAAAGGTATTTAAACATATGTGTGTTGAACTGACAACAGCTGCTAAGCAGTGGAAATTAAGTATAACAAAATGATAAGACATACTTGCTGCAAAAGTGTAGTTAATATTTTAAAGCTCAAGTATTGTAACTGACAAATTGTATTTGTATACATAGTATAATAGTCTTATAATTTCAGGGAAGGATTTTATTTTGTTACTGTACATAATTACAACATTATCCCTATTTGTTGGACATCATTATCAAACATTGTACTCTTTCAGTGCACAAATTACCACCAATAAGTGTCAAATCCCCAAGAAATTGAATCCTTTAATAAGTTTGTAAACTATATAGAATAAAAAGAAGTATTTCAGAAAGTGGAGTGTCATTGTTACTAAAATTAGGCAAATGAGTCAACCTTGTATATACTTTTCTCCACTTACAAGTTTTTTGATGAAGACTAGTTTCTGGGAACTTCTTCTCTATCGTCAGTTCTGTGGTTGACTGATGATGCTTCCGGTGTCTGTATCTGGCTTGGCTGCCATGTGCTGCCATCTAACATCCTGATAAGTTTGATGATGTCATCTACCGCGGGAATTTCAGATCTCTATCAGATCTCTATTCATGAGCATACCAGTGGAAAAAATTCCAAAATTGATGAAAGACTGGTTATCCAAAAGCAACGTTGTGGATGATAAAATAGAGGAATACATCAAATTAGCCATCCTATGTATTGAACAAAACAGCTTCACGTTCTCCAGTAAGATCTTCCAACAAACAGCAGGCTTGGCCATGGGTAACCCTCTTTCACCATTACTAGCTAATCTGTTCATGAGCAATTTGGAAACACACATTACTAAAGCCTTTCCACATATTTTCAAATGTTGGCATAGATATGTCGACAATGTGTTTGCTATAGTCCCTAGAAGACTAACTGAGGATGCTATAAAGTTGTTAAACCTACAAGAAAAATCCATAGTTTTCACCATTGAAGTAGAGCAGGATGAATGGCTACCTTTTCTAGATTTGAAAATCATTAGAACACCAACAGGATTACAATTTGGAATATACAGAAAATCAACACATGTTGACAATTACATTAAATGCAACCCATTCAACCCAGTACATCAATATACAGTATTCCATAGTTTGGTTCACAGATTAATCAGCATTCCGCTAACAAAAACAGAATATGAACAGGAGTACACTCATATACACCAGGTTGCCGAATTGAACAACTATAACACAAATTTCATCAAAAAATTGATCTACAGACACAAAAGAAACAAAAACTTAAAGGACATTACTACGTTAAAAAAACTAGAAAACCCAAACACCAGATATGGCAAATTTACATTTCATCCAAAATACTTCAAAAAATTTGAAAAGATATTTAAGAGCTTCAACATAAAATTAGCCCCTCAGAACAAACACAATATCCGCAACTTACTAAACCACCCTCTAAAAAATAGCACACTGAAAACTCAATTATCAGGCATTTACCAAATGAGTTGCCAGGATTGTGTAAGACCAAAAGGAATCTAGGAACAAGAATGAAAGAACACTTCAGAAATATTAAATTCAAACACATGGACAAGTTGGCCGTAGCACATCACTTTTGGTCTGAGAATCACAACATAAAACAAGAAATAGAACTGATCAAACAGGCAAAGAAACCTCTGGAACTACCGATTTGGGAAAACAAAGAAACAGGACCTCTTGATGAATTTTGAAATTCCCACGGTAGATGAAGTCATCAAACTTACCAGGACATTAGATGGCAGCACGACACCAAGCCAGATGCAGACACCAGATGCATCATCAGTCAACCACAGAACTGACGATAGGGAAGAGGTTCCCAGAAACTAGTCTTCATCAAAAAACTTGTAAGTGGAGAAAAGTAAATACAAGGTTGACTCATTTGCCTAATTTTAGTAAGTTTGTAAACTGTATACAATTTTTCTCATGTAAGCCTAGAGGTGCCAAATGACATTTTCCATTATTATTGCAATCCTCCTTCCCCAACTAAAATGTAAACGGTTAAATACATCCTTAGTAACAGCTGTGTTTCTGACTAGCTGCTAAATAAAAGCCATAAAACCATTATACAGATAAACATTAATTGTATGTACTGTTGTTACATACAAAAATCGTACTGTCATGATAGTATAAACCTCTTGTGCAACAGTCAACAGTCGGGCTACACAGCTGGTCAGATTTATTCCAGCAAAAGTATTATACAATGAGCACATTTTTGCAATTGCAGTTTTTAAATTAACTTCCTCCAATGTTAAATCATATTGGACAATGAATGAAATGGGTGATGTGATGATCAAATGAGCCTAGAATCTGTAGAGCTTAGAGTTACTCCACATTCACCTTTCAGGATATGGGAAAGCTCTGGAAGAAAACTGTGTCCAGATATTACACAAATATTTATCAACATCATACACGTTAAAGAAAATCAAAACTTATTTATAAATCGTTCCTCAGAACACAGTTATGACACTCGATGCAAACATAATTTAGATATACCCCACAACTGATTGAGCAAGACCATAAATAGCCACTGTTATCAACAGTTAAAATTATTCAATAAGCTTCCTCTGGAAATAAAAGAACTGCCACAAAACAGATTTGTTTTAGTATTAAAAACTGGTTTAAACAAAAAGCATTTTATACTGTACAAGAATACTTAGAATATAAAATATTTGCTAGTGAATTTATGTAAAACTATTGTAAATTATAGTAGTAGGTACCTAATTGTTTATTTTATTATTACTATAATTAAGTTATTAACTTACGATAATTACTACCTTAAGCCATTCAAATAATCTGATTTCACCTAGAATTTTATATGCATTGATTTGTAAACCTTCTGTACTTGTAAATACTTTTTATAACTGACGGAACCTATTGCTTCATGTAAGCTTAATGGTGAATAAAGGATTATGTTTATGAAAAATTCGAAAAGGGCCACAAAATATGTTCATCTGTTTATCAAAAAATGTAAATTGATTCTAATTTCCAGTTAAATCATTAAACTTACTTCAATTACTGAAATTCAAATTTCATCAATTAATATTCATATCTGTGTCATTTTGTTACATTGATACAAATGAACAGTACTTATTGATTACAGTGATCAAATTTCTGTTTGCTGGTGAATGTTGTGTGAAGTGTGGACATACAACTCCTCTGCGTCCCAATTGTATATACTTTGGCAACTTTTATCACTCATTAGTGTAACTTCAAGTAAGAAAATGAAACTTGCACCCACAGACAACAGAAGACAATGTTGTATAATGCATAAATATGAAATGAACTTTCATTGTGGTTTTCAGGATGCAGGAGGAGCATATTAATGATATTTAAGATGAAATACATTTCATGAAATTGATTTGTTGCAATATTATTCAATGTTGAATTATGAGAAGTTTTTGGGAGGAGACTTGCTCCTGCACCTTTTAATGTGTATCACAACTACTGAAAATGTTAACAGTTCATACTTGTATTGTATTTACCTTGTATTGTCAGGACGGATATAGGCTGCATTACAAGCAAGTGTCATTGCTTTCTCCATAAGCTGGACAAAGTTGATATTCCAAGAAACTGAAATAGTATGTGGTATCTACCGTTTGCCCTTCAGGTACAGCATCATAAATGTCATATGTATAATGATTATCACCTTCACACTATGCTTAGAACAAACTACCTTTGGATGAGGAGAACTTGGCTATTTCCATACATTGAATTACCATAAAATGCATAGGAATGAACTCAAGTTCCATCCACGGTGAGGATTCTCCCAAAGAAGTCTTCACCTTCTCTATGGTGGTGGTTCAACAGGTTCTATGCAAGTGCAAAAATGTCATGCAAAATATGAGTATGGTTTGGTGGCATATACCTACAATCTCTGAGGCTAATTGATGTGCAGCCCAGTTGGATGTCCCAGGCTTCATCATTTAACTCTTATTATTTTAGTTAATTGATGGAAATTAATCATTTTTTCATGTTGACTCTATCCATCAAAAGCCTTAGCCTATAAACGGCTAGTGTGGAGAAATGATTAATTTCCATCAATTAACTATAATACATCTGGTTTGTTTGTTTTGTTCGTTTGATCCTATCATTGAGCAGCACTCTAGGACATAGAACATGTCATAAAATCAACCCTCACCAAAGCAACATAAAACATTTTAACTACCACCACCATCATAAACATGCCTTTCTCTATATCGAGATTTAACTGTATTGGAACACCACAGTGAAGCGAAATAATTATCAATTTTTAGATGAGTCGTATTTATTACACATCTGCTTCACTTTTCGTACCTATTTTGAGGACATGTTTCGCAAATCATCGTTTGCATCTTCGGCTCTTATGCGACTAAAGCTTGATCCTGTGGTGTAGGTAATTCTGGAGCTGCTGCTGCCATCTGTTGATTTAGTGATGAACTTAAATGTGGGATTCTCTTCCGGCGGGATTTCAAAGTTCATTAGTTGGTTTTTATGTTTTTCTATGTATATCCTCTCCCATATGACGAGTTCACTATGTTTTTGTACGTATTTTAGTAATTCTGTGCTATCTTCAATTTCATGATTTTCAGACCAGAAATGAGCTGCTATTGCGGACTTATCAATATTTTTGTATCTTAAGTGCTTGAAGTGTTCTTTCTTTCTAGTGCCTATGTTTCTTTTTGTCCTCCCTATGTAAATTTTTTCACAGGGACAAAAAGAAACATAGGCACTAGAAAGAAAGAACACTTCAGGCACTTAAGATACAAAAATATTGATAAGTCCGCAATAGCAGCTCATTTCTGGTCTGAAAATCATGAAATTGAAGATAACACAGAATTACTAAAATACGTACAAAAACATAGTGAACTCGTCATATGGGAGAGAATATACATAGAAAAACATATAAACCAACTAATGAACTTTGAAATCCCGCCAGAAGAGAATCCCACATTTAAGTTCATCACTAAATCAACAGATGGCAGCAGCAACTCCAGAATTACCTACACCACAGGATCAAGCTTTAGTCGCATAAGAGCCGAAGATGCAAATGATGATTTGCAAAACATGTCCTCAAAATAGGTACGAAAAGTGAAGCAGATGTGTAATAAATACGACTCATCTAAAAATTGATAATGCCTTTCTCTTTTCTTTTTTTTAAATTTTTTTATTATTTTTTTTTTCACCACCACCAAACATATAACATATGCAACATTTTAAGAACTATTACTACTACACATAATATTATACAATTACTCATCCAAGAAAAATTGGTCAACCATTCATTTATGGAGATAAAAATGCATTAAACTAAATACGATACATTACTATCCCTTTATAGCACAGGACAGTTTAACAATCATTCATAAATTCCTGTACCGAGTAATAGGGCTTGCTGCATAGATAGTTTTTAAGAGAAGACTTATACTTACCTATTTTCCCTGAAGATAGTAATTTTAAGTATTTTTAGAGGTGAATTGAATATTCTAACGCATTCATGAATACTCCTTTCTGGAAACAAGTCAGTCTAGCACTGGGTTTATGTTAATCCACTCTTTGTCTAGTATTTATCCTATGTATCTTCACATTTTGTGTAGAGTAGTCTTGATTTTTGATATGGAAACACATAAGCATAAAGATATATTCACAAGGAAGTGTTAAAATATTCAGCTTTTGAAACAGACCCTTCTTGGAGCTCTAACATTGATGCCACATATTGCTCTGATGGCTCTCTTCTGTAATATAAATACTCACTTACTCTTCACTGAATTACCCCAGAATATCAACCCATATTTCATTATAGAACAAAAATATGCATAGTATAAGTGTTTTAATCACTGAATTAGACAAAAAGAGTTCAACGACCTAAGCACAAAAGTAGCCGATCTTAATTTGGGTATGATACTCTATATGAGATTTTCAATTAAGATTTGCATCAACCTGCGAACCCAAGAATTTAATGAGTAAAGTCTGGTCGAGCACAGCCTTATCAGTGCCTATGCATGGAGAAATATTTTCCGAACTGTATGCATCAAACCTCAAGACCTTAGTTTTGTCAATATTTAATGTGAGTTTATTCATCTTAAACCAATTGCACTTGAATGCATTATTCAGTTTTAGCTCAATAAATCATGTATGTTGCTGCTATTATGTGTTTTAAATGGGATGATGTTTGTCCTTGAGCGCTACTAGGTGAACAGCCAATCGGAGTCCTGCGGTGTTGTATTGCATTCCCCCTAAGTGGTGTGTGACAAGCGCCAAACTAATCAATCTCTAATAAATACTGTTCGCACAAAGACAAAAATTCAGATTTTGCAAAAACTGATCCATGAGGAAGGTAGAGAGTAATGTATGTAATGTAACCATGAAACCACATATTTTTATCTCATATAGTTTTCCTAGTACAAATAAATAAAATACTATTACATTATAATAATGCGTCACTATGTAAGCACTGTAATGAATATCATTATTGGTTGGCAGATATGGGTGTACGTATGTTTGTAATTACCAGACAGAGCCCTTACACCTTTAAAGGGATATGAAATTTACGAGTCTCACAGTATAAAACTGCTGACGACAGTCCCGAGGACAACACGCTGGTATAGTCCAGTTATCAATGTGTAGCTTTAATTTCATTACTACTGCTAGCCATGCAGGTAGATCTGCCTTGCAGGGAGTACAAGGTTTTTTACATATTGCATTAATGGCATTACTTTCACAACAATTATTATTAGACAATCCCCATTTTATAAATCAAAAGTTTTAGGTATTATCAACAACCATTAAACAGCTTGAAGAAAGTACTTTAGAGCTGTGTGAAAGCAGTCGAGGAGGTGTTTGCAAAAATATATATAGAGAATGCACCACCTACCAAATGAACAAAAATAAATTGTCCAGTATTCAACACATAAATACTGGATTTTTAGTGCTGTGCAATTTAAGAAATAAACTAAGACTCGGACAAACATATGAAAATGATTTATACTACTCATATGCAACATTAACGTCACATGACATTGAACGAACCAGCAAGCGTGTCCAGGGTGTCGTCAATCCGTGGTAATGGGAAGCAATCCTTCCTGGTGACAGCGTTCAGGACTTGGTGTTGCTTTCAGCCTTTCCCTCTAGGTTGTTAACGCGGTTCGCCAGGTCTTCGACGTCCTCCACCATAGCGTTCAGGGACTTGGTGTTACTGTCGGCCTTTCCCTCTAAGTTGTTAAGACGCTCGTCCACTTGACCCATCCGCTTGCCCAGCTCCGCGACGTCATTCCTCACGGCGGTTAACTACTCTAATTTTGTGGCGAGGGCCTCATTCGCCGTCTTCATTACGGTTAATTCGGCTTTCACTTCGGTCATCTTCTCGGCCAAGTTGTTATTAGCCGTTTCCATGTTTTCGGCCAGGCTGTTTATTTGCCGCTTCCATCTTCGCAGCGAGGGTGTCATTCGCTGTCTTCATTTCTTCCATCTTCTCTAAAATCTGTGCCAATGCAGCTTCCGTTTAGTAGGTTTCACTCCTGACACCAATTGTGACTTTGTGGCTTCGTAAAATTAAAAGTTCCATTTGTAGAAATTCAAAATGCTCTTTATTTCCGTAGAAAGGAAATGTACAACTCTGATATCAACAGAATGACGTAGCACACACCAACACAGTCTCTCGTGGCTTCTGCACACGTAAATAAACAAATGAATTCACTTTCAAATCACCACGCGTTTATCAGTTCTCAACTCGATAAAGTTTAAATGTCCACACATACGTAAACAGCCTGCTGACTCTAACTGCCGTCTGCACTGCACCATTGGAGATATATAGGGATTCTTGGGTTAACCAAGGGGGTCCATGACCTCTTTTGGGAGTTTGTAAGATGGCATGCGTCTTTGCTCCCTCTGGTCATGTCTGCCCAGGGTGTTCACCAAAGGATTGTTGTGGGTTTGAATTTTGTCGTACATTGATCGTGCCCTCTCTCGGATAATATCGACAATGTACGGGATCTTGGAGTGTTCGTGTAGGATATGGGCGGGAAATCTCCAGTCTGTATCGTAGATGATTCTGAGTGCCTTGTTCTGCAGCGTCTGGAGTCTAGCGAAAGTGTAATTAGCCACTGTTCCCCAGATCTCACAGCCATACAGAATCATGGCGGAATGATCACCCGATACAGCTGGAGCTTTAGACGGAGAGGCATGGCAGAGCGGAATACGGGGTATAGATTTCGGAGCGCGATGTGCCCCAGCTGGACCTTGCCCATGACGTGCGGAAAGTAAGTTAATTTACGGTCCAGCGTCTTTCCGACATACTTCGCCGTTTGCACCCATGGGATTCTACGGCGCCGTAAAACGAAGTTCTGCTGTAACCGGCTGGCCCTGGTTTTCGCCAGGAAAATTGCAGAGCTCTTCTCCGGGTTAATTGCCATTCGCAATTTTGCGCTCTATTCGCTAATGGCCCGGAGCTGGAACTCACTGCTCGCTCGCTCGTGCTGGCTGGCTGTATACAGCCAGAAGGTTTTTGCTGCGTGCCCATCCATTAAGGGTTTTACCGCAGGTAGGATTTGTATTGAATGATGTAGGATGAAGGTGATGTAGGTTTTTTGATTGGGAGCTAATTTTGAGGTTACCAAAGTACCTGCGGGTTGAAGGGGAGGATGCAGTACTTAGACCCAATTTTTTGTTTTTGTTTTAAAATTTTTAGATTTTAGTTGGGGAGAAATTTAGATGCCAAACAGCTTGGAAGAATTATGAGGAGCTCAGCTTTTGCTGCTGATAGAGTTAGCTCCTGGGTTATCTAGGGTACCCACATGCCATACGGGGGACCCGATGCAGTCTAGATCGGCATCTAGTGGGGTCAGGAACTCACTGACTGCTGCTCAGCTCATTTTATACCTCCACCACTCTTTCCATAAACTTGCCCACGCCTCTCGGCCTTTCACGAGGCAGCGAGAAAGGGAGAGAACCATCCAGAGGGCTCTCTGCCTCCTCTCCCCGCCCTTGTCTCTTTCTCGTCAAGCGCTAGCGCGCGCATGGGCGTAGACGTGGCTTTAGCGCTATCTGTCTCTTTCCTTCCTGTCAGCTGGGTAGTCGTTACTTCGACGATTGGATGACAATATAAATATGAGTAAACCACACTGACCAACACCAAAAGTGTTGGATCTCCACATTCAATTTATGTGCAAGCAGCTAACACTTGCTATAACAGTTCAGTATTTCTTGAAATGTGAGGTGGGGGTTGAGGATTAATTACATACAATACCAAGTACTTGTATTGGAATTTAAGTTTGTCTAAAAGAACATTGTCAGTTGTTGTAACAATGTTGCTCAGCCAGTTTTTTTTTTCTCTCTCTTTGTTGTTTTGGTTGAGCCAGGTTTTGTTTAAGTGTAATTCAGTTAAGCTACAATTTTGATTTATCTTTTTCATCATCATTGTTGATCTAAAATTTTTATTAATGTTTCAGAGAAAAGAATATGTTAAATATGCAAAAGTATTTCCTCTATCAGACGTTTTGGACTTCAAAGTGCCATCCAAGTGGTACAGACGAACAGTTGGCACTTTAGAAATAATCTGTGGACTTGCAATGGCCTTTGTTCCGAAAGGTAAGTTTAAAATCTTAAAAAAATTGAATAAATGGGACTATATGCTTGTAGTAAGTACAGCTTCACCTCTATTGCTGTTACTACTTGAATTGTTTCTTCATCCCCTTTCCCTTAGTCAAGACCAGTATTAACAATAGCACTTGAAACAGGTATCTATTGTACTATTTTAGAGTATCTAAGATTTAAAACTTTTTTTACAGATTCAATAAAACAAGGTGCTAACATTATATTGCTATTAATGATGATGATGGCAGTATATTCACATTATATGGTAAATGATAAATTTGAAAGGATCGCACCAGCGCTGGTAAGTAAATCAATCCTTAACATATATGTATGTGTATGACTTTGGTTAATTAAATTGCTTGCCAATATTTGCTCTTCATGAATATCATTGATGTTATGGTATTTTTTTCTGGGTCACATTACCCTATTCCTAGTAAAGACCTCTCATTTCGAAATTGTCTTCAAAGAAACCAAAATTTTATGGGAAATGTAAACTTCAGCAAAACATTGTTATGAGTTTATGTTACATGACTTCAGGTTTACTGAGAGTAATTTAATGATTTTAAAAGATAGTTCAGAGTGAGATGGCTCTGCAGTAATGTGAGTGATTTGGATTCAAGAGGTCATGGGTTCAACTCCTGATGATGTTCACTCAGATAATGGGTATTATTTTGTGGTCTTCTGTGATTGCAAAACCAAATTTAGGATAGTTTTTCTTCTACTATGAATCTTCTTTCCCTCATTTCTTATCACTTTGCTTCCTCTTTCTTTTTTCAAGTGAGTTTAGTGGCTGTGCAGTGTTTTTTGTCATCAGATGGACAGCACAGATACTAGCTGATTGGAAAATATTTCTTGGTCCTGTGGTCTCAGGAGCACTGTTTGTCAGTGTCATATAGAAGATGCAGCTGATTGCACATTGGAAAGCTGTTCTTGGTCCAGTGACCTCAGGGGGAGTGATTGTTGGTGTCAGACATATAGTACAGCTGATTGCACATTGGGAAGTTGTTCTTAGTCCTGCGATCTGAGGGGGAGTGCTTATTGGTATCAGACAAATAGTGCAGGTGCTTCTTTGTTGGAAAGTTCTCTCTCCTGGCAGATAGCAGCTTCTCTGAGCCACCTCAGGTAGATCAAGTTCTCCTTAGAGGGAAGTCTTTGAACAACCTGCTGGTGTGATCCTCATCAAGGTTGAAATTGTTAGGGACCTCTGCACATCTCTGTGTGCCAGCATCTTGCCTGCAATTTATGGCCTCCTATGGTTCCTTCATCTCATCCATCCCTCTTGGGTGTGATAAAAACAAAAAGTATGTGTTGGATCGAAGTGAGAAGTATTCCTCTGCTGTCTGGTCATAGTCATAACAAATATTATACTTCATAGTGCAACATTTTGTAACTTACAATATTGGTGCCACCTGAATTGCCACCTGGAAACTCTCTTTGGAATTTCATCTCACAGACAACCAGCTCACTTCAGGAAACCACGGATCCAACCAGTCGGATAACTGCTGACGATGGGGCAAACCGTTCTCCGAAACATGTCCAAGTAAGGATAATTTAAGTGATGTTTGTGTTTGAATTACCGACTCATTACTTTCAAAAACTTACAATATTGTTTGTGCCTTACTTTATTCAACAGAAGACCATTAAAGTATATCCAAAGTGGAAGTTTCTTATCCATTGATGTACTTGCATCCTGATGAACTATGGAGCACCACAGCACTTTAATGACTTTTCAGCCATTCTTTGGGCTCTGGCTTCTAGCATTGCAGAAGTAGACCATTTATGAATATAACATTACTTTTGATTTGTAGCGAACAAACTTTAGTTTCCCCCAAACACTTCACATGACAACAGCAGCGAGCAGCGCCAAAGAAGGAATGGTATAATACAGTTTGATTGTAATGCAGAAGTTGCAAAGTTGGAGTTATGCAGTTTTTTAAAAACAAATAAATATTCATCACCATATGATGTGATTTGATGCAATGTAATTGAAGAAATTGAGGAGGATATTTCACCCACTGCAACCTGGCAGAAATCTGTTGTGGGTTACCAACCTCCTAGGGCACAAATGAGGCAAAGGGAGACCACAGACAGACATAGGACAGAATCAGAAGAGCCACAGAGATGTGTAGAAGGCCTTAAAAATTGTATAGATTATCATCTGGCACAGCACAAAACTTTTTACCACTATTCAGGGAGATGGTGATGAAGTGACCTGGAGAGCTTCTTCAAGGGGGGACAGGGAAGAAGATTTACAGAGTGCATACATCTGTTTGCATCGGCTGGAACTACCATGCTGACAACCAAACTTAAAAGATGACAAGAGAGTGAAATAAGGTAGAGAAGGAAAAGAATAATTGAATTAGGGAATAAATCCCAGCATTTGCCCATGACAAGGGAAAACCACGGAAGAATCAAATCATAATGGTCAGTCAATGGAGAATGAACCCATGACTCCCAAAATGTGAATCATATATGTTGCTGCAGCGCCACCTCTCTCGGTGCATAGAAACTTAAGTTTGCTACTTGTCATATAGTTTTTCAATCACTTATTACCCTATAAGCCCTCTATGACAGCACTACTTAATACTAGATTTGAATATGAATTGAAGGCACTATTTTTAAGCATTTATTTGTGTGTGAGTGTACATGATGTATTATAATTTTAGTATACCTACAGATATATTCTGTGCTTATCTACAGTTCAAGACAAATTTTGCTTATGTCTTTGACTTTCATATAAAAACAATATGTCAGTGTGTTAATGTACACACAATGGAAGAATACAAAATAAAAGGAATATTACCAGTATTTTCAATTTTATAATATGTGGGTAGGCGAGGAGATACAGGTAAAGTGTGTATGGAGGATGAAGTGTGAGAGCTGGTTGGATGAAGAATGTACATTCAACAAAATTATTTTTAAGTTATGTTAGTAAAATTCATGGAATCAGTATATGGTAAATCAAAGAAAGCATAATTATAAAGCAGACACTTATATAATTACTGGGACCTATTATCTGCAAAGAAAATGTTTACATGTTAGAATGTGTATTATTCACAGATATTTAATACATAGTCTGTTTAAACACATAATAAGAAGTGTTGTATACTAATTAATATAACATATAATTAATTATAAAACATAATTTACATAATTATAATAAATGATAGTGTTGGAATGAGTTGACAACTTATTTAAACACATTTTCTTCACTAAATCGTTTATTCAGGACTGATTTCTAGGTATATCTTGAATAACGAGGCATAATTGGAGAAAGGAGATTTAAATAGTTGTATCATTCAACAGTCATTATTTAGTCTATTTGTTTATACACAAATTGAACTTAATGATTATGATTTACAAATCAGACTCTTCTCTCTTACAGTTGCTCTCTAAATCGTCAAACACAGGATTCTTTTTTCTTTCAGTCACCATAAAGGATACATTTTTCTCTTCCAGTCACTTAATAAAGTGTCGCACACAAGTCTTCCCTTTTTTCTTCCATTCTTCCTCTAAAAACATAGGACTTCTCTTCTCTTTTCATCTCCTCTTCTCTCTTCCATTCTTCTTCAAGGGTATCAAAGTCTTTCTTTGAAGTGTCGAACACAAAACTCTTTTGTTTTTCAGTCGCTCATTGGTACATGATATGAAATACATCAATAGAAAGGACAAAAGTGAATACAATAACTAAGAAAGAGTACAATAAGTTAATAATACAGTAATTAAAAGATGCAATATAATGATGAAAAAAACACAATACTTGCAAAGTTATAATAAATGATACAAATAATACAAATATTACTTTAGATCAACAGTCTTGACTGTGATGAATGGTTCTCTTAAACTAGGGGAAGTTTAATAAAAAGCTTTAGCTGTTGGTAATAGTGGCTATTGTTACTCTTGTTTAATCGGCTATTAGGTACATCTATATTGAATATGCATCTGGTATTATAACTGTGTACAGAGAAAATGATTTACAAATCCATTAATGTTTTCTTTGACATACATAATAATACTGAGAAAAAAAATATTGTTACCCAAACGGAAAGCCCACGATGCCGACCAATAAATGTAGGCCGGCGGAGGGAGGGGAGACAGGAGGGGTAGCTGAGTCTTCGTTTACCCCTCCTCCTGCCATTCGAAGTGACACAATGAAATTTTTTCCCCTCGATTCGAGAAATTTTTTCCCCTCCATGAAAGGAGATTCGGGAAACTTCGGGGCCAATCGATACCGGAAGCGACAGTCAGTTGAGCGTAGTGTTGTTATGGCGTGCGTTGTGTAAGTAGCGTCGAGCGTACGTGTAAAGACGAACTGGCAAAATTTAATTGTGTACATTAAATTGTAATTGTGAACAGTGTATTGCTACGAAAATAAAGTGCAATTTTTTGTGTTTGTAACCTCGACTTTTTATTTCACGAACCCACAAAGTCACAACTGGCGTCAGGAGTGGGATAACGGCCATGGAATCGGCACTAGAAAACATTTTACACAAAATGGAAGAAATGAAGGCCGAAATAACAGCAAAAACAGAAGCGGCAAATAACAACCTCACCGCCGAGTTGAAGGAAATGAAGACGGCAAATGAAAACCTCGCTACAAAAACAGAAGAGGCAAATAACAACCTGGCCGCAAAGCTGGAAGAAATGAAGACGGCTAACGATAACCTCACGGAAAAGATGGAAGAAATGAAGGTTGCGAACGAGGTCCTCGCCGCCAAATTTGAGGAACAGTTGGCCGGCGTGAGGGAAGACGTCACGGGGCTCGGCAAGCGGATCGGTCAAGTGGATGAATGCGTCGGAGACCTGACAAGCCGCGTTAATGAGCTGGAAGGAAAGGCCGACAGCAGCGTCAACTCCCTGAACGCCATGGTAGAGGACGTCGTCGGCAGGAAACTGAAGGATTTGAAGGCCGACGCGCCGGGACGCGACACAACATCTGCGCGCGTCAAACCGCCGAAATATGACGGCGCTTCAACGTTTGAGGTCTTCCGCCGCTAGTTCGACACAGTGGCCAAGCACAACAGATGGTCACCGGAGGAGGAGGCCACACAGTTAATAGCCAGCCTCCAGAGACGGGCCGCGGAAGTCCTAAACGCGGTGCAGACAACGGCGGCGCCCAAGGACATCTGGGAGGCCCTGGAGAATCGTTTCGGGAACCACCGCTTAGCCGCAGCGTACCGCAGCCAACTAAAGACAAGGTCACAGCAGCCGGGGGAGACGCTGCAGGAGTTCGCCATAGCGATTGAGCAGCTAGCTAACAAGGCCTTAGTTGACCTGCCACTGGAGTTCGTATCCCGGGAAGCAGCCTACAACTTTGTCGACGGGGTACGGGACACGGAGATTCGTCAGCGCCTAATGCTCGGCGATTATAAAACCATCCACGAGGCGCTGACAGCGGCATTAAGGATGGAGGCGGCCAAGTTAGCATCTATCCCGACGTCGAGAACGAGGAGTGTCCGCTACGCCGGAGACAGAAGACCAGCTGAGGGATGCCGGGGTGTGGACTGCCCGGACACCTGCAGAGAGACTGCCCACACCAGGAAGAGCAGCCAGAAAACGAGTAAGGGCCGTCGTGGAGAGGGGCACGTCGGCGCCATCACCTCCATCCCCTCTAGTGACACTGCGCGCCGTCAGCCGGCGTATGGATGACAGCCTCATCGCGGACGGTTGGGTAAGAGGAAAGCCGTGCCGCGTGCTGGTGGACACTGGGGTTGCCGTGACCATCATCAGACCTGACGTGGCGAAGGGTTTGCCGGCAAGGAAGCCGAGCCGACCATAACAGCTTGTCACGGCATCGGGCGACACCTTGCCAGTGGAGAAGGAGGCCCTGCTGGAGCTGACCTTGGGACGAGTGCCGTGCGTCTGTGGGTGTTCGTCGCGAAGGTGGCTGAGGAGGCGATTCTGGGACTGGATGCCCTCAGGAGCCATGAGGCGACGGTCGACGTCGGCAAGAAGGTC
Organism: Mantis religiosa; assembly: GCA_030765055.1. Taxonomy (NCBI): domain Eukaryota; kingdom Metazoa; phylum Arthropoda; class Insecta; order Mantodea; family Mantidae; genus Mantis; species Mantis religiosa. The sequence continues at coordinate 98,836,744 of CM060952.1, forward strand.
CTGCGGCTCAACGGAGAAAAGGTTATACTCCGTCAACCAGAAGAGCGCCTTGGAATTTGCAGGGTCGTCTTGGACGAAGACGTGATTGTCCCAGCGAGGAGCGAGGTGGTGATGACGGCGCGACTGGAAGGCCAGAGAACCAGCAACATGATGCTGGACCAGAAGACGCCTGTACGCGGACTGTGTGTAGCCAGGGCATTGCTGCCGGGCCGAGAGGAGGTGCCAGTGAGACTGCTAAATCCAGCGGACACCGATCATGACGTTCAGGCCGGGACGGAGTTGGGAACGTGCGAGCCCGTGGTAAGCGTAACCGCAATCGACAAGACGCAGGAGCCGGTGCCGACGCAACACCTGGGGCCCCGGCTAGAAGTCTTACTGGAGAGGGCGGCCGACCACCTGACCGCAGAACAACTGGAGAAAATTCGACAACTGCTGAGCCGATACCAGCGCGTCTTCAGCCAAGGCGATAGTGACTACGGCCGCACGGACAAAGTGCTTCACCGCATCGACACCGGGGATGCCCGGCCTATTCGGCAACCACATAGACGCGTTCCGCTGGCGAAGCAAGGTGCGGTACGAGACATGCTGGAGGACATGAGATCCAGGGGGGTGATTGAAAAGTCTGACAGCCCTTGGTGTTCCCCTGTAGTCTTGGTGACGAAGAAGAACGGCGAGCTACGCTTCTGCGTGGACTACAGGAAGCTGAACGCTGTCACCCGGAAGGACTGCTTCCCCTTACCCCGGATTGACGACACCCTGGACACGCTAGCTGGTGCGCAGTGGTTCTCGACCCTGGACCTGAAGTCGGGCTACTGGCAGGTAGCTCTAGATCCGAGCGACAAAGAGAAGACCGCATTCTCGACAGGCCAAGGGCTATGGCAGTTCACAGTTATGCCCTTTGGCCTCTGTAACGCACCAGCTACCTTCCAACGCCTCATGGAGTCAGTGATGAGAGGACTGACTTACGACGCCTGCCTGCTATACCTGGACGACATCATCATCGTCGGTAAAACTTTTGAAGACCATCTAGAGAATCTGAGTAAGGTGCTACGGAGATTGCAGGCGACCAACTTGAAGCTGAACGCGAAGAAGTGCCAGCTCTTCCGCAAGGAAGTGAACTACTTGGGCTACATAGTCTCAGCAACCGGAGTGGCCACAGACCCGGAGAGATTGCCCGCGCTCAAAGGACAAGAAAGAGTTACGCAGTTTCCTGGGGCTGTGCAGTTATTACCGCCGCTTCATAAAGGGCTCTCCAACATATCAAAACCCCTCACCCGCCTGACAGAGGAACACAGAGGATGCCGAAAACGCTTTCCAGCACCTAAAGGAGACCCTGTGCAGTGCTCCAATTTTGGGTTTCCCACAACCGGGTGGCGCTTTCATTGTGGACACCGACGCCAGCAACCATTGCATTGGAGGTGTCCTATCGCAGATTCAGGACGGCCATGAGCGGGTGATAGCCTACTACAGCAAGACGCTATCCAAGGCAGAGAAGAACTACTGCGTCACCCGACGAGAATTATTGGCGGTAGTAAAGACCTTGGAGCACTTCCACAAGTACCTGTAGGGTCAGCCATTCCACCTGAGGACTGACCATTCTGCCCTAACCTGGCTATTGGGCTTTAAGAACCTGGAAGGCCAGACAGCACGTTGAGTTCAGAGGCTGCAGGAGTACGACTTCACCTCGGAACATCGCAGAGGGAAGAGCCACGATAACGCGGACGCTATGTCCCGAAGACCCTGTCCGGAAGAGTGCGGCCAATGCACAAGAGTGGAGGAGAAGGAGCGTGCCGCAGTAGTTCGAGTAGTCACGGCAGTGCCTGCGGATGGCTGGGATAGCGCAGGCCTGAGGAGGAAGCAGCTGGCGGACGCAGACCTGGGGCCACTCTTGAGGGAAGTGGAGGCAGGGACGAGACCAACCTGGGCGGACGTCGCACCGAGGAGTGCCACCTACAATTCTTACTGGGTTCCAGTGGGACTCGTTGAAGACGAGAGAGGGTGTGCTGTTCCAGGTATGGGAATCACCCGATGGGAAGACACAGAGAGAACAGTTGGTACTTCCCCGGAGTAAGGTTCCGGAAGTCTTGGAAGAAGTGCACGCCGGTACTTCAGGAGGACACCTGGGAACGAACCGGATGATTGACAAACTACGGCAGCGCTACTACTGGTTGAGGCTCCGAGCAGACGCTGAGAGATGGTGCCGTCAGTGTCACGTGTACGCGGCGAGTCGCGGCTCCCAGACTAGGAGCCGGGGTCGCATGCAACAGTACAACGTCGGAGTGCCATTCGAACGGATCGCCGTTGACATTGCTGGACCGTTCCCAATATCCGACCGAGGCAACAAGTACCTGATGGTGGTCGTGGATTACTTCACTAAGTGGCCGGAGGTGTATGCCATACCGAACCAAGAGGCAAGGACAATCACAGACTGCCTCGTGGAGCAAGTGTTTTGCCGATTTGGGGTGCCATTAGAGCTGCACAGTGATCAAGGCACCAATTTTGAGTCCAACCTGATGAAGGAGGCACTAGAGGGACTTGGGGTTAACAAGACCCGCACAACACCTCTACATCCCCAGTCGGATGGCATGGTTGAGAGGTACATCAAGACCTTAGAGGAACACTTGAGGAAGGTCGTGGCCAATCATCAGCGAGACTGGGACGTCAAGGTGCCACTGTTCTTGCTGGCCTACCGCTCATCAACACACGACACCACGGGGATCACGCCAGCCAGCTTAATGTTCGGCCGAGAGTTACGCCTCCCCTGTGATCTGACTTTTGGTAGCCCTTCGGGGGTGAGACAGCCAGCGACCGAGTATGTGGAGAACCTGGTGGACCACCTCCACGACATGCACGAGATGGCTCGCCAGAACATCCAGAAGGCGAGCGACCGCATGAAAACCCGATACGACAGGCAAGCCAACAGCCAAGGGTTCCAGCAACGTGACCTGGCCTGGTTGTGCCGCCCTACTCGGACCAAGGGACGCTGCCCGAAGCTTCAGCAGCCATGGCAAGGACCGTACCGTGTGGTGAAGAGGATTAACGACGTGGTCTACCGCATCCAGAAGGTGCCCCGAAGAAAGATGTTGGTGGTACACCTGGATCGCCTGGCCCGCTATGATGGCGCTGTTCGGGACGACCAGCCTTGAGGAGGGAGCAGTGTTACCCAAACGGCAAGCCCACGATGCTTATCAATAAATGTAGGCCGGCGGAGGGAGGGGAGACAGGAGGGGTAGCTGAGTCTTCGTTTACCCCTCCTCCTGCCACTCGAAGTGACACGAAGCTTCGAGAATGTTTTTCCCCTCCATAAAAGGAGATTTGGGAAACTTCGGGGCCGATCGATACCGGAAGCGACAGTCAGTTGAGTGTAGTGTTGTTATGGCGTGCGTTGTGTAAGTAGCGTCGAGCGTACGTGTAAAGACGAACTGGCAAAATTTAATTGTGTACATTAAATTGTAATTGTGAACAGTGTATTGCTACGAAAATAAAGTGCAATTTTTTGTGTTTGTCACCTCGACTTTTTATTTCATGAACCCACAAAGTCACAATATATATAGCAAAGGTAATTTTACTTAAGTTTTTGAAGTTAGGCTCACATGTTTGCTGTAGTCTTGACTGAAAAGTCTGTAAATCCCTTGAGAGTAAAGGCGTCCTGTGCACAGGGAGTAGCAATTGAGAAGCAAATTATGGTTGCATCTCTGAAGAGTCTTGTGCAGTTGCTGTGCTCCAATAACAGCATACTTTCGTGTCACACTGTCACTGTTAACTTCACACTCTTAACACTTACACCATTGCAGTACATATGTAGCTATGATACACACAAACTTCTACATAGTTTATAGCATTTGGGTAGCTACTTCTTCTAGTATCTTCCATGTAGCTCTATTCGTAGCTTGTGTTGACCACAATGTGTGTTCCTGCTATCTTTTTGAAGCTATCTGTCCATCTCATCTTTGGTCTCCCTGATGTTTGACATCCTATTTTGGGGTTGCACATTGTCATTTGTTGCATCCATCGAAGGTGTTGCATTCTGGCGACATGCCCTTCCCAACTCCATTTCCTGTTGCACCCATGAAGCTATGTCGGTCCTGCCTGTCTTCCTCCTGACTTCCTCATTTGTCATCCTGTCTTTCCTTGCTCCGTGTAATATCTTCTGCTCCATTTTGCATTGACAGATTTGTAGCATGGTATTCAGTTTCTTTTATTAAGAACCAAGTTTGGCATCCATATTGTCGCCGAGGCATTGTTGTGCTGAAAGCCAGAGCTATGCGTGGGCAAAGACAGATAGTGGCGCGCAGTGCTAAACGCTTGCCGAGAGAGAGAAAGAGACAAATAGTTCCTTCTTTCTCTTGCTGCATCGCAATCATTATCGAACAATCGATTACATTCTAAAAAAGTGACTGGAGGTTTAAAAACGCCGCAGCTGGCAGAGCGGAGTCAGTTGCTAGTGATTTGTTAATTGTGTCTGCAGCTGTTTAGTAATTGTGAGTGTGTGGACATTTGAAGTGTACCACAAGTGATTTCTTTCGTTTATCTACATGTGGTGAAGCAATGAGAGACCTTGAAGACTTGTGTATGCCACATCATTTTTAGAGGCTGCAAGGGGTGTACAAAGCGTCTTAATGAAATAAAGAGCATTTTAAATTTCTGCAAACAAGACTTTTAATTCTAGAACCCACAAAGTCACAATATAACAGCACTGGTAGTACACAGGTTTTGATGACTTCTTTCTTTATACTTTCCTTTGGAACCTGTCTTCCAGAATGAACTTGAGATTCGAATATTTCTCCCGTGCTTGGTTGATGCACGTTTTTATTTCCATTGTGCATTTATTTGTTTGGCCTAATTAGATATATTCTCTGACTTACTCCAGATCCTCACCGTTGACCCTGATTTGCTCCTCCATGGCATGTGTCATTACTAGGGAGCAGATTTATAGGCACTAAAAATGTGTGAAATAGGCAGGCAAAAGGGCACTAAAAATGGGCAAAATAGGCACTTAAATAGGCACTAAAAATGTGCTAAGTAAACAATTAGTAATACACAATTTTAGTAAAATGGCTCTTAAATTGACAGATATTAACAGATATTGCCTTATGATTAAATTACATATAAATCCAATTCACTAAGTAAGAACTATAATGTACAGAAATGTGTGAAGTAATTAACTATGTCAAAAAACAAAAACATCGGTTTTGAGGGGTTGGCTTAAGGGTGAAAATTGAAATATAAGAAGCTTTTGTAAGATTTGTTTCAAATTTATACCATTTATTTTTGTGATCGATCAAGAATGGAATAATACAAAGTTTCAGCTTTTTAGTTGCAATAGTTTTTGAGGAATTAACAGCTTATGTCTAAATTACAGGCGATTTTTAAAATGTCCCACATATTGTAATTTTAAAAATTAATGCTTGGGGTATAAGTTTCTGCAACCAGTTTAATCTATTAATGACCTGTACCTATGTGAAATATTTGTCTTCGCCATATCAGCGAAGGTAAAAAATAATCATACCTATTTAACAATTTTTATTTTCCTAAGTATTGTGACTTTGTGGGTTCGTGAAATGAAAAGTCCAATTACACCACTCAACAATGTTCTTTATTTCCACCGACTTACAGTTTAACACTTGCCAATTACACAAAATTACTTGCTGCACACAATTACAATTTACCAGTTCGTCCGTTACAACTTCACTTGTACTCGCGATTACATAAACTCCGGTACACCTTCACAGTTACGTACAGTCTTCCGTTGCACAATCTTCTCGTACATTAACACGTCACTGACTAACATTGCCTTCTTACACCAAGAACTGTCCTCACTCACACACACTAACCAACTGATTGACCAACAACTCAACTCACTGACTGACTAAAACAAAAACCAACCCCGTCCGTCTGTAACCTTCTTTATATAGGAATATCGCCGGTTTCTAGTGACCAGGAGAATGTTCCAGATTACGTAATTTCTGGAACCAGGTGGAGGAGAAACAGACCGCACGATTATGTTTCTTTCCCCAGTCGTCCCTGTCACCACTATAAGACAAACGAGGCGAGGGCGTGGCTAACCGAACCTCCCCTACCTTCCGCTGCCAGCTGCTTTCACAGGGTGTTCTAGCGCTCCCGTTACACTGCTCCCTCCTCAAAGCTGTTCGCCTCGAACAGCCCCATCGTAGCGTGCGAGGCGGTCCAGGTGTACCACCAGCATCTGCTCGGAGTCTCAGCCAGAAGTAGCGCTGCCGTAGTTTGTGAATCATTCGGTTCGCTCCCAGGTGTCCTCCTGAAGTACCGGCGTGCACTTCCTCCAAGACTTCCGGGACCTTGCTCCGGGGAAGTACCAACTGTTCTCTCTGCGCCTTCCCATCGGGTGACTCCCATACCCGGAACAGCACGCCCACTCTGGTCTTCAACGAGTCCCATTTTGCCCAGTGCGACTTGTAGGTGGCGCTCCTCGGTGCGATGTCCTCCCAGGTTGGTCTCGTCCCTGCGTCCACTTCCCTCAAGAGTGGCCCCAAGTCTGCGTCCGCCAGCTGCTCCCTCCTCAGGCCTGCGCTATCCCAGCCTTCAGCAGGCACTGCCACAACTACTCGGACTGCTGCGGCACGCTCCTTCTCTTCCACTCTTGTGCGCTCATGGCCGTCCTGGATCTGCGATAGGACACCTCCAATGTAATGGTCGCTAGCGTCGGTGTCCACAATGAAGGCGCCACCCGGTTGTGGGAAACCCAAAATTGGAGCACTGCACAGGGTCCCCTTCGGGTGCTGGAAAGCGTCTCCGGCGTCCTCCGTCCACGCATAAGGCCGGTTTTCCTCCGTCAGGCGGGTGAGGGGTTTTGCGATGTTGTCGGCCTTTTCCTCTAAATCATTAAGGCGGTCGTCTACTTGGCCCATCCGCTTGCCCAGCTCCGTCACGTCATCCCTCACGCCGGCCAACCGTTCCTCAAACTTGGCGGCGAGAGCCTCGTTCGCCACCTTCATTTCGGTAGCCAGACCGTCGTTCGCTGCTCTCATTTCCGTGGTTAACTCGGCCTTCATTTGTTCCATCTTCTCGGCGATGTTGTCCCTAGCCGTCCTGATCAGTTTCAGTTCCGCGGCCAGGTTATTTCTAGTCTCCAGCTTCTCTGTTAATTCGGCCCGCATTTCTTCCATCTTCCCGATTAGTTCGGCCTTCATTTCCATCATCTTCTCCAAAAAATTTTCCAATGCCGCGTCCATGGTTGTAATGTTCGGTGATGTTTTCCCGCTTCCTGACACCAGTGTGACTTTGTGGGTTCGTGAAATGAAAAGTCCAATTACACCACTCAACAATGTTCTTTATTTCCACCGACTTACAGTTTAACACTTGCCAATTACACAAAATTACTTGCTGCACACAATTACAATTTACCAGTTCGTCCGTTACAACTTCACTTGTACTCGCGATTACATAAACTCCGGTACACCTTCACAGTTACGTACAGTCTTCCGTTGCACAATCTTCTCGTACATTAACACGTCACTGACTAACATTGCCTTCTTACACCAAGAACTGTCCTCACTCACACACACTAACCAACTGATTGACCAACAACTCAACTCACTGACTGACTAAAACAAAAACCAACCCCGTCCGTCTGTAACCTTCTTTATATAGGAATATCGCCGGTTTCTAGTGACCAGGAGAATGTTCCAGATTACGTAATTTCTGGAACCAGGTGGAGGAGAAACAGACCGCACGATTATGTTTCTTTCCCCAGTCGTCCCTGTCACCACTATAAGACAAACGAGGCGAGGGCGTGGCTAACCGAACCTCCCCTACCTTCCGCTGCCAGCTGCTTTCACAGGGTGTTCTAGCGCTCCCGTTACAGTATTTTCAGTAAGAAATAAGCATTATAAACCCTTTTCAATACAGATAACAAAAACACAACAAATGTAAATGGGTACACTTAATATGCAGTTGCCCTTACAGGCGTGTTTAGAATTTCATACAGATTAATAGAAAATTGCATCCTGTGGAACATTTTGAAGTTAGGAAAATGTAGAAAATATGGAATCTGAGAAATCTGAGGTGAAAATTATGTAATAGCAGCTACGATACGGTGTAGAGTTATTTAAATAGTCATGTGACATGTTCTGTAGTGCCACTAGAAAAAAAAAACTTTATATTATTGAAGTATTTCTATATTCATTTTAAGACAAAAAAACTAAATTTTGGAATGTGGTAAGTTTTGGGCCAATTTGCACAGATGTGCATCCTTAATAGAAATGATTCTTGGAAAGATAAATTCAAAAGTTCATCACAGCAATCTTATCACTTAAAATGATGTCACGATGTGTCAGAAAGATACAAAGCACAGAACAAAAATTAATTAAAAGCTAAAGCTACAGAATCCTAGTTTTTGTAATAAAAACCCTAAATTCCCCATTGTCGACTAAGAACAAATAATAAAGCACAGCTTTTTAGTAAGCGTTTCCCATTCATTCAAACAGAATTACAGCAATTAAGGCATTGTGAAAATAATTCTGGTACCTACTTTTATAAAGGCATTTCTGTAAAATTTTACACAAACCATAAAGCGTTATTGGTCTGCAGTTTAATTTTCAATGCTGGAAACGACACCGGAAGTCTCCAAGCAATTGATTTCATGATTCCTTGAGATACATGTAGAAAAATGTAAGCATGAGAAAATCACAATTTTTTTCATATAAATAATCTTAGTCTGTGTAACGTAGCTAATTAAGCGCTGGCCTTACAAGTTTAAGTTGTAACCTGAACAGAGTCCCAGAGTGGTGATTTTAAGATTGGGTAAAACAACAGCTTCGTATCAGTAGATTTACACACATGTAAAAGAAATCTTTCGGGAATAAATTCCTGCTTACCAGCAGTACTGATTGTGACCTGATGGTTATTAGCAGTTGACACCATCAATAATTTAATTAATAATCCCTCCCCCATATATTAGTATTAGCTCAAGAAATAAGTCTTTACACCAGCACAAAAATATGCTACTGCATTGAAACTGCCAGAAGATAATACTCGTAACAAAATTGTGAAATCCAGTACACTGAGTTTGACCGATAAGTTTCAAATAAATATTATTCTAATCAAGATGAAATTCATCAGACAGGCTTGTTCAATGATTCAGACATGTTTTAAGCTAAATCTCAATGTAAAGTGTATCATGTGATGAAGGAAGTTTTCACATTAGCAAATTTGTGCTTTACTTTGGAAAACTGAAAACATTCAGTTTCTCTTCTTTCAGCTCTCCTCAACATACTAATTTGTGTTCAGCATAATGTTGCTACAGGGGCTGATTTTTATAAGGTTTTTGAAACTAGGATAATATAGTATTAATACAAACATGAATAATTAAACTCACTTGTTTCACACAAGGCTGACAAAAAACTACTTTCTGTGCTGAATGATGGAACACCATTTATCCTGTGTTTAAGAAATACACTTCTGTTGCTTCTCTCTTTTGGTATGTTTGCATAGGAAACTGATCTATGTGTGCACTTGAAACACTGCTTACAGAATGGGCTTACCATTCCCCACATAAAGAGTGGTTATTTGTCAATCCATTGAAATATCATTTAGCTGGTCTCTGCTACTCGCCCTTGAGCAAATTCTAATATTTTTCCATGACGTCATTAGTGTATTGTGACATGTCTGTAAGGCAGATACCTAACTGGCTAAACTCCTTTTTGTATATCCAATGTTCAGCAGTAATAAATTTCTCTTCCCCGAAAACTTAACATTGAAACCAACAAATGCAAAAGCTATTGTCACAAATTCCAAGCAGAAGAAATTGGCTAAAAGGGCAGGTTTAGGCACTAATAAGCAGAATATGCACAAATGTATGAAATAGGCATTTATAGGCATTATAAAACTAAGGATTTAAGCTAATTATTGTAGGAAACGTGCTTATAACTTAAATGCCTACGTTTCTGAACAAAGGAATAAAATAGGCAAATAGGGCAAAATCTGCACCCTAGTCAATACATTAGTTATTTTGGAGTTCATAGGTAATCTCACTGCTATGCTAATTCTGTCAACTCCACCAACAATGATTGCAGTTCTTTTGCAGAAGTGGCCACCAACAAAATGTCATCTGAAAGCCTTAGATGTGTTAATTGGATGCCATCTATGTTTATGCCACATCTGCTGCCCCATCTTAATTTCCTGAACTGGTGCTCCAGGAGACTGCTAAATAGTTTCGGGATATTGGGTCTCCTTGTTTCACTCCTTTCTCCAGGGTGAAGCCCTTTCCTACCTTACCATTAACAAGTTTTCTTTAGCAGATAAACAAAATTTTCAATGTAACACAATTTCTCCAAAACCTGACCCCATATAAGTGAGGATGAAAGAAGACATAGTAAGAAGTGAGTATGTGAGATTCCTGGCTCTAGTATTAGCTTTCTTAGAGATTTCTTTGGATTTTGTTCTAACTTTTCTCCAATATTGTCAAGTTGTTTTCTCTCTCTAAGAATATGCAATTAACTTTTGGTTTCTTATTAAGAATAGTTCCTGTTTTCCTAAATCTATTCATAAGATTATGAACTGTTTCTTTGCAAGGCACATTTACTTCTCTACAAGAGTTGGTTTTCATAGAGGAATCATATATGACGATTTGGTATGCTTAAGTATACAGATGTTTTGGTATTAAAATACCACTAACATACTGTAACTCTGAAACATATTTTGACAATATATCAACTTTTGTACAACACAGACCTCGCATTAACTGTTTAGCCATCTCATGGAGTGGTGCAGAGAAAGTAGAGGGGGAATAGAACCAATTAGAAACAAGAAGTGCAGTTCCCAGTTATATGGTCCCTCATCCAAACAAATGCTTTGTAGCTCTGTGAAAATGAAGTGACATAGATTAATGCACTGCTTTTGTTTTTCTTTAGGTATTTTTCTTCATGTTGACTGGTAGACTAGTAATAGATTGGCAGCTGAGGCGGAAAGAGGCCACTGAAGTAGTGGCAGTCAATGGAGAGAAGAAGCAGAATTAAATAAGCAATAATACAGCTTACCCTTATCACACATTTTGTTTCCCATTAATTTTTCTGAATCTTATTCAAGCCTCATATTGAACCATTTATTTTTTAAAGCTTTTTTCTTTCTTGGTATAACAATCAGATTAAAGAGTATCAAATTAGTATTATTTATTATTTTTGCACAGCCACAGTTTTAAGAATATGCTAAAGAGCCATATTTATTCACAGTATTTTTTTTTAACCATAAAACTAGGTTAAAACAATGCAATAAGCAACTTATTACCAAAATATTGATATTCATATCTATTACACTATAAAAAAACTTTGTATATATTGAGTATTCTAGTCAATTTTTAAGGCAACTAGAATGATATGTGCTTTGTTAGAGAAGGTTGTGCATAAAATATATGTTTCTACGTTACCTAATTTATTTATATTATAATTCCATCACTGAAGGATTTAATATTATATTGCACATATGTACATGTGACATAATTATGTGATATATATTTGTTTCACACATCATTCACTATTCATGTATAATAATCATCAGCATGTGTTCATTTATTCATTAATTTATTCACTCATTTAATACTTATTCATCATGTATTAGCAAATATTGTGTTAAAGAACCAGGAATAGCCTGTCCTTTGTGAAGCAAAGAATTTATTAACAGCAGATTTTTTGTTTAAAGCTGTCAAAATAAATTCCTTGCTTTAAAATCAGTAAGAGATATTCAAAGTACACCTTTATAGTACATTTATTATTCCTCAGGTTTTAGGGTACTTTGTAAGTAAACTTCAGCACTTTTGTAGCCATAACTTGCAATAAAAAGTTATGCTAATAAATGATATGCATGTTGCACAGAAAGAACAATATGTAGTGAAACTGCCAAATTAACTTTCGAGTTGTTTTGTTAACAAATGAAGGCAAAATCTCTCTTGTGATGACTTGTTAGTACTGAAAAAAAGCAAATTTTGTTTTAGTAGGTTCGGTAGTTATTTTTCTGGGTAGACCATGGACAGTAAATGACTAAAGCAGGTAAAATGATGTTAAAATGAGATGGGGTATGTAGAATTTATGAATTGCCTTACATTTCTATTCTTAGAATAAAAGAAAACGGAACTTCATCTAGATAAATGCCTCAACCAAAATTCAGAGACCTCTTTTGAATACGAGCAAGGTGTGTTTTATCCATACCTTGGAGGTGAGCAGAAAAAACTATTAATGCTAGAAATATTCACATGAGATTGAGACCTTTTATGCTGATTTGATATTGCATTAAATCATATTTTACCCACCTCTGTGGTGTGGAGGTAGTGTGTCTGCCCCACATTCAAGGGACTCTGGTTCAAATCTCGGTTGGGAACTTTTGCTTATCCTGAGAGGACAAATGTAGAGTAACTCTTAAGCTCCTGACAACTTAATTACTTAATATAATAAATATTATTTCAGTTCTAACAGGTCTTTTTTTCTTCTGTAATGTGCCTTGAGAGCTTAGATTTTTAAAATAAGAGAACTGGGATATTTTGTTGTCTTTGTATAAAGTGTCTGCAGGGGCTCTAATTGTGTTTGACTTATAATTAATTTTTCAATTTTTAGGGAAAATAATTTTATTTATTTAATGTGTAAAATATTTTCAGAAAGGAAAATAGTTACTCTTTGTACCTAAAAATCTTTATATGCTAAAATGTTTCTGGTAGGTAAATTAATTTGAAATTACAATTTAGTCACCTCCCATTTCTAACTCAAATGTGTACAAAATATGTAACTAACTTTAAAGAAAAACTATTTTCCTTGTGTGCATGAACTGTTTTTATATACAGACCGTCCCAGAAGCCAGGTATAGTCGTGGCACTCATGGAGGGACTGTTTTGCCCTCTTCTTTGGTGTCAAAGTTGTTTGACTCAAGATGGATCTTCATAAGAACATGGCTAAACTAAATATTGATAGATTTCAAAACAAGACCTAAATTTTATAAGAATTTTATTTGTTGAATGTTCAAGTAATCGTAATTGAAAGTTAAATGCCTTACGTTTTTTAAAATTAAATCATACATGTTCTGTCCTTTGCATAAAAATAATGCAAGTATGAGATTAATAACATCATTGACCACCAACCGATTAAGAGTTAAGCTAATGATAATAATTTTAAGCCTGATACTAAATTGATACGTTAGAACAGTAAACCATGTAAAACATACACATTCAGTACCTGAAACATTTTAAGAACAATTTTTAACTTCAACTTGCTGTAAACGAAAGCATAAATTGCAGATTACTGAAATAAGACAAACATTTTTTTTGGTATCCCAGTGCTGGAATTTCTTATCTGTAAACAACTTGTAATAATTCACCAAATAAAGTATTATGATGGACAAATAGTTGATATCTACACCACAGGATATCCATTTTAAATATTCTTTCTGTGCACATGCAAGAATGTGTGTTATGCGTGAATGAGAATCTGTGATAGATTTTTTGATAACAAACTGATGATAGTCATTAACCAAAGATTATTCAGACAGCTAGATTATTTTTTATTGCAGAAAATAATATAAAATGTTCAACAGCCTCAGCCACTTGTACCTGGATATGCAAATTTATCAATAATTCTCTGGAGTTTTTACAGAAGAAGTGTTTATTATGATTATCCTTGAGATAAAACCTTCACTTTTTACTTTTTAACAGTAATTGGAGAATTTCTGTATTCTTCAAAGTTGGAAACCTATTAAACAGAACTGTAATCAGTGGGGAACAATGCTAACGGTATTAAAAATAAAACCACCTCCCTCCAGCATTAAATCCTTAGAACCTATTTTAGCTGGAAAGTGCTTATAAAATTCTAACAATGAGTAAAGTAAATATCATTATTAATTGCAAAATTATATTAATTTTAACACCTTGAACTAAGTGGTTTTAAATGTGAACACTGACTGATTCATATTTTAAAATTAAAATGAGCATGGTACTTTTGGCTAAGATGCTTTTGATATCATTAAAGATGATACACATTGTTGCATTTGAAAAGCAAGTTATGATAGAAATGAAAAGAAATCTGTAGTGTTTAACACCCACTTTTACTGCATGCAGCTCTGCAGACAGTAGTTGTGATAGATATGCACTTTCTGGTAATTGTTGAATCCTAAGAATGCTGAATGATATAGTACTGCATTTAATATGCCATCATATTTTCAAAAGATATCACACATTTGGTATGTTTTATATAATAATCAAGACCTAGATTCTGATTTACTTCTTTCATCATATGCACTGCTAATGTATGCATAAATTATGTGTACCAGGTTGTCATTATTTTTTCATATTGACATTTTTATCTTTATTAATTTTTAGATGAGTCGTATTTATTACACATCTGCTTCACTTTCGTACCTATTTTGAGGACATGTTTCGCAAATCATCATTTGCATCTACGGCTCTTATGCGACTCTAGAGGTCTTAGGCATGAAAAGGTTTGTTTGTGGGTGTAGGGATGGCTACTGTCAGGGGAGTAGGAACTAGGAATGTTAGTTTTTCTTTTTTTGCATTAATCAGTGTATATTCAGTCTGGTTACTATAATCTTCCTGTTATAGGCTGTTAAGGCCTCTTAAATGTTTGTTTAATCTGAGAACATGAAAGACTTCATGCTACATTATGCAAAACCTGCTTCAAAAACAAATTTTCTTAATTTTAATTTCTAATTCCTCAAACAAGAGCATGGAAAAAAATATATATTTTAATTGGTTTATAAATCACCATTATTATTCATGTACCAACATATTTTTTTAGTGGTTGTGTATATATATAAACTTTCTGCCATAATTTTACTAAATGAAATCAATATAAGTTTTGTGGTAGTTTTTGTGTGATTATTATCATTTCTTAAAAATTTTTAAGTTATTATGCAGGTCATTTTCCAAACATGTAATAATCTTGATATTTATTTTCCTTTCTTTCTGTTTGTTTGTAATTTACACATCTTATTATATTGATTATAAAATAAGCATCCATTATTTTCTTAATAAATGGAGAATATTACTGATCTCATATACCAATAATGAATGCTACAAACACCTTGGATTTATTGATAAATTTGCATGTGTCTCAGTACAGCATCAATGGATTCAAAGAATTCAGCAACATTTGTATGCTAGCTTATTCAGCAGCTAAATAAGTATCATGGAAAAATATCATTGATTGATTTTGAAATTCCCTTGCTCAATTATGAGGATTAAATTGCTTCCTTAACATAAAAAGAAAACAAACTCTGCAAGTTTAAGTTGTACCGCAAACTTCCCAGCAATGGTGCCAATATCCTAGGCATTGCCGTAATTCTCATTTACAAAACCATATTTATGAACAAAACCTAGCTGTACTATAGCACTAGTATACTGTACTACTATATTTTATAATATTTTGGATGTAGAGAACCTTTTTATCATATTTTGGATGGCTCAGTAGCTGAAATGCTGGCCTAGTTAAGGATGAGAGCTTAAACCCAACACAGATCAATGGTTTTTAAGTGTGCTTAAGAGCAGTTCAGTAAATTTATTGGCATGTAAAAGAAATGTGTGACAAAGTTCTGACATACCAGAGCACTGAATGATCCTTATAATTGACAGTGTCATCAACAAAGAAAAATACTTATTAATACAATTTTGGGTATTAGTTCGACTCAAAATTGTATTAATTTTGTGCTTCATTGTATCATAGTCCTTAAACAACAGAAAAATACTTATTTTTATTCTTCCTGACAAAAGTATTAGAAAGACATTTAGATTTAATTTTATTTTGTAATACTTTTAAATAACTTATGTTTTCTTGTACAAATTGTGGTATATCTATTGAAGTTACTCCGTTTTTAAGCTAGAGTACTATGTGATCCACTTATACTTCAAATCACCAATTCATGACAGAAATGCTATGAACTTGTACTATTCATAGCAATACATCAACCAATTTTATTGCTTTAATTTTATTACATTCATATGCAACTGTTTTTTTTTTCTGTGTCACTAACTCCAGTAAATTAGATTGTGAAGATGACTTGGTTACAATGATGTCACTATTAATGGAATTAACACTTTCAGTTCTTTTGGAACACTTGTACATCTTAGGTGCTTCACATTTACTCTACACATCCACATACTCATCACTTTCATTGTCAGCTTTTTAACAACTTGATAATGAAAGCAATGGCTTTCAGATATGTTCTAAATTAATGTGAAGTAAGTGTGGTAAATTGGCTCATATTGTTAATCCTATCCTATAAATTGCTTTACTTTTGACCTTATTTGTTTGAATGTTAAAAGAATTTAAAGTCTTGGACTTGAGATTTATAGCTTTGTCAGGTTTTTGTAATTTTAATAGTTTATAGCTGATTTTTATAATTTTATTCAAGAAATAATAAAAATAAACATCAACAGAGCTCCATATTCTCTCAGGACAAATTCTGAAATTCTCATTACTGCGACAAATAAAAATTTATTAAAGAATATACAGTCTTCAACCCAGATTTTCTTACTGGGGGATAAGAACAAGTAGTTTGATAAATTCCATCTTCGCGATCTGGAAGTTACTTTAGTGCCATCGCCAGGCCAACTGGGATAAGAGTTGTTACTCTCCTCTCATATGGCCTTCATGCTTATGTCTAGGTGATGCTATAAATGAGCTATACCATAGAGTGAGGTTTTCTAACCTATCTTGGAACTTTATGGCTCTTCTTGTGCACTTTCCAGCAGATCTGTTGCTGCCCAAGAAAAATAAGAGTGTAAGAAGAGGTTGCAGGTTCAAACACAGAAGAGTAGGTATGATGGGTTTTTTCTAAATCCTTAGCAAGGCTTCCTTTGGAAGAGAAGTAAAGACAGTGGTCCAATGTCATAGATTAATGGCATATAAAAGAACCTCTAACCTAATAAAGAAGCCTCTGAACAAAAATTAAGAAGTCTTTCATGTCCAGTTTAGAGTGGGGGGCTGAGAACCAAAGTAGTTAAAAAACAACAGCAATAATAATAATAATAATAATAATAATAATAATAATAATAATAATAAAACAAAATATTTTATTTATGGCTCTGTCATAGGAATTGATGAGTTAAAAGTTTAGGAATGCCTGCTATAGAGGGAAAGATGTAGTATAATTTGCTATTTGGCTGGATGTTTTGGGTGTTGGAATTGGTGACAGTAAAAGGTGAATGATAAGTTGGTGAGAGGAATCTGGGGACCAAGTGAGTTAAGCTTGACATTCTTACTGAGAGTTGAGGGAAAACTGGACATAACCTCAGTCAGTCATCTTGACCTAAATGGGATTTGGACTGTATCCGTCACTTTTGTAGCTGGTATCTGTTCAATGCCCTAACCGACTATACCATAGAGATGACTAGACTATGGATATAGATAAATATGAGCAAGGAATGGAGGGGACCCTGCACCTCTCAATGGAGGTATTTTGTGCTTTCACTCCCCAGGAGGAATGGATGAGGTGAAGGTACCATAGTCATGAACTGATTACACTGGCAGGCTGCTCAAAGAAAACTTCCCTCTTGTGTACCTGAGGTGCCTCATAGGAGGTATATTCTGGCAGATCCAAGAATAATGTTCCAATGAGTGAGCCTCTGTTCATCTGTCCAATACTGCATAGTTCCTGTCGTCCTCTGTGGTCTAGGGGTAAAATCCTAGCCTCTCTTATTTCCTAATCGAAATACAGTAATGAAAGTAGTTTGATAGACAAAATGTGTTATCATATATTCACTACTTAGTTTCAGAGAAAATGGATCATTACATTGGGAAAATTTCACCAGGCGAGCTAGGTTTATGAGGTCATGGATTCAACTCGTGGGAGGACAATGTATTTGTTGGGATGTAAAAATCCTTAGCATGGCTTTTTTCAGAAGGGAAGTAAAGCCAATGGTCCCTGCTATAGATTAACAACATGTAAAAGAAGCTCAAGCCTGATAAATAGGCCTCTGAGCAAAATTAAGTGGTCTTTCACACCCAGTATAGAATGGGATGCTAAGAACCACAACATTTAAATAATGCCCAGAGTAATGAACAAAATGCACACCTGAAACATGAAAGAGGAAGCAAAATGGTAGAAAATTAGGTAAAGTAGATTTGTGACCAAGGAAAAACCATTCCAACATGTACTAAGCCAACCAGGGAAAATGAAAAGTTCATGTCCAGAGTGCCCAGCCCCAGAAACCCAAGGCCATAGGTTTAAATTTATTAACTAGCATGTAAAGAAACTCCTGTGGAACGAAATTACAGCACATTTGTGATTCTGATGATTCTGGCAATTAACAGCATTGTCAAGGGAGGAGGGGAAAAAAACAAAAAAAAAACCTTTGTCCAGGTATTAAACTCAGATCTCCCAAATGTGAGCCTTTTATATTACTTGCAGCCTCTCACTTGTTTCACTGGCTAAATGGGGAACATACAAGTTATTCTGAATTGCATTTGCTGCCATTTACATTAAAGTGAATCACATGTGTTCTTGTATGATTGAAACTAGCAAGTAATATAGAGGAGAAGGGCAACAACTGTCATCCTAATTGGCTGTGCTTTCGGTGTAACAAATAGGACTTGGAGATAGAAATAGGCACATAGAGTTGATTTTAAATATCAACATTCACTTATGATGTAAAATATAAAAAAAAAGTTGGAATTGTATAAGTTTCCGAAAACAGTTGTGGTTTTCTAGGATATATGGCCATCATACTCAGTGCAGTTTGCAAGGTTATGAATTTGTAAAGGTTTGCTAATGCAGTACAACTTATTCACCTTATAAAATATATAATTTCTGAAACATGTAGCACTACTCTGAAATATAATCTAGCTGTCTTATTAACCTATAAACTTTAAGGGTGTTAACTATTAATAATAATATGGAACTTCTCATTTAAATTGCATTCTGTGTTGTGTTTTATGTAAGGTTTCCATCACTGCCAATAGCTTGCTTTTCTGTTTATTTTTTCCTGCTAGCAAAGAGTATTATTTTGTTTTTAACATTTAACACTAAGTTGTATATTGAACACAAATGATGAATTTAATCAGTATTGTTATTTTTTATAACACTTAACTTGACGTTAACAGCATTTTTTTGTATAATTTGTTGTTAACTTTATGTTAAGTAAATTTGATTATGCAAATTATTAATTATATGCTCAAGACAAGGTAATAAAACCACCCAAAACTAGCACTTAAAGGACCGATAAGGTATAAAATATTAATTAAAACTGTTTTTGCTGTTAATGTACATATAGGCATATAATATACATTAAGGTCAGCTTTTCTAATTTTAAAACATGGCTTGACCACTCAAGATTAAATGACACTTAGAATAACCAATAATAAATAGTGGAATGTAAAATGTGCATTGTTTCTTAAACTAATATATCACACATTGTCCATTTAATGACACGGAGTGACCTGATCCTAAATGCTTTTATTTATGCTATGCACTTATTTATTTATTTATTTATTTTGTTCTTTTTTAATGCCTACCTGATTCTGCTATGTAACCAACAGTTATCTCAACTTAACCTCACAATAGCTGCTGCCTTCTGATGTGCTCGTTACACTGTTTAATGACTCACATCTCCATGTGCTTTATCGGCATTATTGTTACTATTTTAGCAATAATGCTTTTTATAATAACTGCCTATGCACATTAAAATCAAAGTGTGCCTAGTTTCAAATGTGCATGCTTTTATGCAAACTTACTCAAATAAACTAAAAGTCACACAAGCTTAAATTTGGATGGTAAATGACATTATTTAGATTTTAAAAAAATCATGTGAGAAATCATGCTCAAATTTACTTAGGACGTAAAGGAGAGATTGTGCAGTATGTCTAATGTTTCGACCAACATTAAATCCAGTTTTTATATAAATTAAGTTGAATGTCTTTATTCATTTAATATTGGCATTTAACTTCACAGTGAACCTATTTTTAAAATCTATTTTTTCTAATTTAGATTGCTTTCCAATTTTATCCAGTTCTTATATATGTATATGAAAATTGTTCGCTCTAAACATAACAGTTAAAATTTTATATACATGTTAAAAGAATATATGGCCATATAGTGAATATAACTTTATAACTTTGCAAGAGACCCAGTGGAAAATATAGCTAAATTTTTAAATTTTAGCAAATGTTTTGCCACTCAAAGTTTTAGTTTTAAAAATAGAATTAATTGAATTATAATTAGCTTTATAAACAGCTTACAGCTTAGTAAAAGTCCCAGGATACAGAATTCAATAGTTGGAATTGTTTATCAGTTTTGTTAAATTGGCCTGGGCCAAATGGTAAACTTAAACTTCTTTTCAGGTTTTGGACAGGTAGAGGCTGAAGCCAAACAGGTTCAGTAGTGGCCTGAGAAACTCAGCCCATTCATGAAGAAAAGCATAATTGCTTTTCTCAATTGAAGATTTGTTCTATTCATCAAATGGTTATGAGGATTAATCTTTGTTAAAACCTATCTTAATTATTCTGCACAAGTTGCCTAATTGACTTGTTCCAACTTGGGTGTTGTTGAAAACATTTAACAGCGATGGACAAAATATGTTCTTAAGAATGAGAACTTCTATTTTACTGATCTGATATTACTTAATATTATATATCAGAATTGCACTTCAAAAAGTCTAATCAGCATATTATGTGTTTCTCACAAGTAGTATGCTACTTCTGTTCACTAGTGAACAGATTTGAGTATGATAACAGTTCCATCAGCATTATAAAGAGAGATAAACTATTGATAAACTATGCAAATGAATGTAGCACTTCACTCACTGCTTGAACTTATTAAAGCAGGCTGCTCGGAATAAAAGATTTAAAAGTTTTTGCATGTAAATAAAATAAAAATTGTTAATTCATTTATATCAATGGTTATGGTTATGGTTATCAGAAAACAGTGGAAGATTTCAGCACTTAAGTGCACAAGAAGGCCTATTGTACCTCTAAGAAGCTCTGGAAAGAAGGTCAGAGGGCAACCAATTCTAGGGTGGCAGATGTGGAATCTTGTAGGGTCCTTAATGCCTTCAGATATTGCATCCTGACACTGGCAGTAACCCTTATATGTCTTCTTGCGAAGGTCTGTCCATACACCACACTCACTCACCCCTTCCGTTTACTGATAAGGAAATGAAATAACAGAAAATGAGGAACAGTAATTTTTTTGACTTATAATCCAGGACAGTATTCGCACACAAACAAGGAATAAACATATATATATATATCAATGTCAGAGATGCTAGCCCAGTGGAAATTGAACTCAAGACCTCCATAATGCAAGCCTCACCATTACCATGGAACTGTTTTTGTTGAGTCACTGTGAAGTTAAATGCTTAAAATGGCTAAAATTTTTCATTGTAATTTCAAAAATAGTTTTGAGAAAAGCGAACTCATAATTAACACTTGGCATTATAAATGTACATACTCATAGCTGTGCAACCTCTTCTCATTGCTTGCAGTAGTCACACATAGAATTCTCCCTGAAAATTAAACTGATATTGGAAACATTACAGTGCATCCAGCTCATAAAATTTTGGGCCCTTCATAGCCTTAACATGTTAAAAATAATTGTAAATAGCACTTGATGATGTAAAATGTCAGTATAGAGGATAAGAATGCCTCCAAGGCAAAATATTCAATGAGTAATAAAGCAAACTGAAAAAAAAGTTCTTGTTAATATGCTCCCAATAACATTATCTCAGCATAGTGTTTAAATGCAACCCAGATGCTTCATATATAATTCTATATAATTATTATTATTATTATTTTTTTTTTTTTTTTTTTTTTTTTTTTTTACAATTTTCAAATCCAACATGTAGGGTTTTTTTCTGGACAGAAAGGAGTAAAGTTCTATAAAATTCTTTGATTACACTATGAATTTGCAATATTTGAAGATTTTCTTCTAGGACTTATGTCTGGAAATGGATGGTTAGGTATTATGAGGCATTAAATTTTAAAAAGAGCATTGTTCCACATTTTATCAACAAATCTTCATGGAATTAACAGAAGAGTGTATTAGTGAAGACTATATTGATAGATGTATTAAGAATGAGATGGAAAGATTAGTATGGTTTAGATTAGGTCTTCGGAAACTAAGGGATAAGAAGATACTGGAACAGAATATATGTTCTATTGGACCAATGAAAATTCTATACATATTGTCTTTGAATGGTCAAAATAAAGGAAGCAGTTGATAAAGAAAATTAATAAAGAATATCTGAGGTAGCAGTTAAGAAAATTTTTGGACATAAACATCAAATAAGGAATTTAGAGGATTATTTGATATGAATTAAAAATAAATGGATACGAGTGGTCAATAAGTGAATGAGTATTATGGGTGTATAATGATGGCTTGGACTGAGAATCATAAATGGAGATTTATAGGAGTAATATTGAATTAGAAGTTACTCATTTTTAACTCTCCAGTATGTCAACGGCTTGGATTAAAACCAAGATTGAAACCAGTTCATACAGTTTGTAATGTAAACTGCTTAGTATTTGAATTAAAGTTCCACCAACCCAACAAGGGCATCATATCATGTATCTATCACAAAACTATGCTCAGTATTTCAGAAGTAATGTGAGTTTGTACAAAAAAATCGTTTTTTCATTTGAGAAGTTTGATATTAAGCTGGACTATTTTATTTCACTTTTTATGAAAGAGAAAAAAAGAACAATTGCATGCCGCTGTTAGGCTACATTTTTTTTAATGAAGTCATTTCTTCATAGTTTTTATTACCCATTAATATTAAACTGCAATTTTAGTTTAAAAGTGATCCTTAGTTCAAAGGTGACTTAAAATTAATGTAAAGCCAACATTGAGAAAATGACAAAAGCTTATAGCTTAGGTTGCAACATGCAGTAGCATTCATTTGTTTTTTTACATGTGGAGAGACTGTTTTTCGTAATACCAGTTGTATAATCATTCCTCTTTGCTAATCATTAATTGTGTTGTTGTTTTCAAATGCTAGGCTTTGGCAATGAAGCCATTAGCTCTCTTGCTCTCCAATAATTCTGTGTATTGGGTTTGGCAGGTAGGGCTTCACAGGTTAAAAGATGTTCTTCAGTCATTTCCTCTTCTTTGCTGCACAGAGGACAATTTGGACTTGTATAAATTCCTATTCTGTGTAAGTGTTTGGGCAAATAATTATGTTCCGTAAGTAATCTAAAATTTGCTACTGCAGCTTTATTATATTAATTGTTCCTACTTTCTCTTTTCCATTTTAACTTACTTCACTTTGTACACCTTGAGCTTTTTAGCCATTTTAATCCTTTTATGATTTTATGATTTTAAGTTCTATTTTAATCATATATAATTGTCTTTTAGTTCTGTAGTGTTTTAGATTTTTATTTAGTTTTTAACCCACTTGTTTTTAAGGGTGCTGATGACCCAGAAGTTGAGCTCCCTTAAACACAGTCATCATCATCATCTTCTTCACTTTGTACTACACATATAGGTAACTGGTAAACATTATGTAAAAGGCATATGGCTGTTTCATCTGATGTACTGACTACACTACCTTTTTAAAGTATAATATTATACTCTGTGATATTGCATAAAATCTCAAATTAAACTAGAAATATATACTTAGGGATATGTAGAGTAAAAGTAATGTCCCATAAGCTGTGTATTATTTCTTCAACATTAGTAAATAATGAGGGTGTATGCTTTTAAAACTAAAAGTATTCCTTTTTAAACTGAAACTATTCTCTTTTGACACTGTCAGCCAAATATTAAATACAAATTATGTATTAATATTATTTATTCATAAAAACTGTTACTGTGCTGAAAAAATAGTCATGTTTACAAATAAAATATCTTTACTGATGATAGTTTCTCAGGCTAACAGCCAGGTCAAATTTGGGTCACTGCCCATGCTTTCAATGACTAACTCTGCCAGCATCCTCAGGGGAACTGAAGCTAGATTATTGAGGTTGCAATATTTATATACATAAAATTAAAATGCCATAGTCAAACTTTGATATCAAACTTCTCATGTTACAAGGGCCCCATGATGGTACCCTAAATAGTCAGGAGGGCAAATTTAGTGGCCGAAACAGGTAATCAATTAGTGTAAGAGATGTGAATTATGTAGCTCAGAGATATCAAACAGTTAGTCCATCCATCTTGTGCTGAGGATTAACAAGCTTCATAACTATTAGGATGTAAAAAACAATCTGAACAAACTTTGATACTTTACAATGTGTATACCACACAGTTCTGAACATGGGACTGGCTTTTGGAATATCATCTGTTTGCTATCCCACAGTAAAATTGTAGTCCGTTACAAAATATGATAAAAAATTATGATTTTTTTTCTTAATTTTGATAATGCTTGTAATCTGTATAATGTTATGCTACATAATAATGTTCCTAATATTGACCTGTTTTGCAGCTCCATTTCATTAAGGTAAAAGTATTAAATTTGAAGTTCTCTTCTCTTCTCTTTTATTTTATTTTAAAGTAATTAATTTTTAATTTATGTTTGATATTTTTATGAGAACTTCAGACATTAAGGTATTCTTAATACCCTGTATAATGTTGAAATATAAGTACTCCTAGATATCCATAATTAAATATTTTCCATTTGCCATGTTGAAAACTTGATACTATATTTTAATTAACAAAAATTGATGAATCCTTTCATAATTTTTCAGCTTCTCCTTTTAAGCTCAAGATAAAACTGTTGGATATATATAATAAATAATTTAGTGCAGGGAGCATCTTTATTAGCATATCAGATGTAATTAATTATAAACATAAATATCTTTAGTTTGTCATCTCATCCAAATTTTAAGTTGATTAAAAAAAGTTGTCTATGTTTAGTTTTCCAGAACTGCACTTCCTAAAGCATTGTCTGTTTTATTTTACATCAATCTGTAACTATTACCTAATCATACTCAAAAGACCATATATACAATGTGATGAGTATAACAAAATATTAGTGCCTCTGAATTAATAGGTACTAATTTCCACACATCGAATTTAAAGCTTGAAGAAATGACTGAAATGTTTCTGGAGCATATGTAACAAGTTGTATTTGCCCTAAAGTTAGTATATTGCATAAGAGCACACAATTGCCTTCTGGAGTGCAGCAGGAAGTGTATAAAGTAGTTAAGGAATGTTAAATATCCATTCCACCTTGCATAAAACTTGGAAACATTTATTTAAATGAGCATTATTGTATATAGCATGTCATCAGTTTTATATATATATCGCTCAATGATAATGTACATTTTATGTTGAACATGATTGTTATGTGTTGTCAAGTATCCCATAAGAAAATTGTATGTGATTTGTCCTGAAATTTATAAACCTTATTAACAAACTGTTATTTAAAAAAAAGATAAGTAATTGTTTTTGTTCCACTTATCTAAAACCTTTCCTATATTCCTTGTCTATATATAATTTTCTTTTAAAAACTGAAAGATGGAGAATGAAACATAAACCCAGCACCAGTAATTTAAACACTAATTCTATTTCAAATCATAAACTAGGTATCTCGAATGCGAGATACACCATTTGTGGCAACATTAAATTAAATTACATTAAATAATGTAATGTAAGTCGCCACAAACGGTGTATCTCGAATGCGAGAGCCCCTAGTGGTTTACCGGGGAAATATACGAGTCAAATGGAGAATTTTAGTTAATTGATGGAAATTAATCATTTCTCCACACTAGCCGTATATAGGCTAAGGTTTTTGATAGATAGAGTCAACATGAAAAATTCAATGCCATGGCCGGGATTTGAACCACGGATCTCCTGGTTTCCGTCCAGTAGCTCTTAACCTTTGAGCTACGATGGCCAACGTGCTGTCCTGACATTAAATTCTCCAGTTGACTCGTATATTTCCCCGGTAAACCACTAGGGGCTCTCGCATTCGAGATACACTATTTGTGGTGACTTACATGACATTATTTAATGTAATTTAATTTAATGTTGCCACAAACGGTGTATCTCGAATGCAAGAGCCTCTAGTGTTTTACCGGGGAAATATACGAGTCAAATGGAGAATTTTAGTTGATTTATGGAAATTAATCATTTCTCCACACTAGCCGTATATAGGCTAAGGTTTTTGATAGATAGAGTCAACATGAAAAATTCAATGCCATGGCCGGGATTTCAACCACGGATCTCCTGGTTTCCGTCCAGTCGCTCTTAACCTTTGAGCTACCATGGCCAACGTGCCGTCCTGACATTAAGTTCTCCAGTTGACTCGTATATTTTCCTGGTAGACCACTAGGGGCTCTCGCATCCGAGATACACCATTTGTGGCGACTTGCTATCATAAGTACTTAAAGTCCCAGGCTTCATCATTTAACTCTTATTATTTTAGTTAATTGATGGAAATTAATCATTTCTCCACACTAGCCGTATATAGGCTAAGGTTTTTAAAAGATAGGGTCAACATGAAAAATTCAATGCCTTGGCCGGAATTTGAACCACGGATCTTCTGGAACATAAAATATAAACAATTAGAAAAATCAGCAGTTGCCATGCATTTTTGGGAAAAAAAACACAACATAAATCCAGAACCAAAACTACTAAAACATACATCAAGAAAACAAGAACTATCCACATGGGAACAAATCTTCATTTCAAAAAATAGGAACAAAGTATTCAGTTTCAACATCCCCCAGAAAGATTTGTTCAGCAAGTTCCTTGAACCGCCACCAGAGGAGACGTGTGACAAAATATCGTCAACTGCACCAATGAGAACCAGTTGATGGCCGGTTGAGGATGGAGGCAAAGTCTCTGAAACATGTTCTGGAAAAATTTAAAAGTAAGTGTTGTTTAGTGTCATTAATCGACTCCCTTTAAATTTAATTTAACTTCTTTGTCAAATTATCTGCTGGTGGGATTTCAAAGTTCGTTACTCAGTCCTTATTTCTCCATATGCATATGCTCCCCCATGTTGTCATGTCATATGTAAAGATATCATATGTATATCATATGTTTATTTTGGTTTATCACTCCTTTTAGTAATTTTGGATTTAGATAATTTGACAAAGAAGTTCATAGTCCCACTGCCAGAAGAAGAGAGCAGACGACACAGACGTTAGTTGGAAAGAGGTTGAAGATGGAAGCGACAGCTTCTGAAACTAGTCCCTCAATAATATAAAACTGTAAGTGATGAAGTGTCAAAAAACTACAGATAGTTTTTTGAATTAATTTTGATGTCACTTACTAAATTCCTCCAATCATGCATAATAGGTTATGATTTAGATGTTAGTTACAATAAAGGAGCAGATATCAAATTAGTATGAACTTGATTTTCTGACACTAATTGCAACAACAAAAATCTTCTCAATGCATCTTGAAAGAATAACATATCACAACTTAAGGTATCCACCAACTATCAAATCAAATGCTTGAATTGTAACCAAATATATATGAAGGAAAAAAAGTGGAAAGAGACATGAAAGAAAATTTCCATAACAATTAACAACTGCCACATATTTTTGGATATAAAATTTAGAGATAAAACAAGAATCTAATTTATTAAAATTCCTCTAAAATGCAGCAGAAGTTTCAGTCTGAGAAAAAAATATCGTAAAACTGTGAAAAAATCAGGTATTTCAACATTCCTGCACTGAATATTGCTGAATGACTTCAGCAGATTCAACACACTAACAACTGGGTGGCTCAGTTGGTTAGGTACAGGCCTACTAATTCTAAGGTTGCAGGTTAAAACCTGACTCAGTCCAATGGTTTTTAAGTTAGATTAAAAGCAACAGGTACCTGTCAGTAAATTTACTTGCATTAGCTGTAGAATGAAATGTGGCTCATCAGAAGTGCTAATATGATCCTGGCAATTGACGGCATCGTTAAAAAACCAAATATTTATTTTATTTTTCAAACAGAAACAAGAAGTGGCTGTAACAGTTCCTGCCAGTCAGTTCCTGTGAGAAAAGTAGCCCATGAAACATGTCCTAATCATCATAAAATTAAAAGCAAGTTCATATTGTTACATCCAGGTTACTTAAGAGCCATATGAGGGCAATTCCTAAAGTAATGAACATTTTTTATGAGTACAAATACTTTTTAACACTTATTAAAAAGCTTTGTTTACAAAGAGTGTATGTATCCCACAAACTTATGTTGCAGTAGGTTTTAATTTAAAAATTTTACTGTGAAGAAGAAAAGGTTATAAAAATACAGCCACCAATGCAAGAGAGCATTTTTACATTCTGTATTATATGTATAAGTAGGTGAAATATTGTGAATCATCCAAAAATTCAATGTTGAGATTGCACTGGAAACATATTGTGACTTTGTGGGTTCGTGAAATGAAAAGTCCAATTGCACCACTCAAAAATGTTCTTTATTTCCGACTTACAGTTAAACTCTTGCCAATTACACAGAATTACGTAATGCACACAATTACGATTTACCAGTCCGTCCGTTACAATTTCACATGCACTCGTAATTACGTACAATCCTCCGATGCACTCACACAGTCTTCTCGTCGTACACTAGCACTGCATTTTTACGCCAAGAACTGACTGACTGACTTAACTTACTGCCCGGCGTGTTGCTTATATAGGGTCAGCTGGCCGATCGAGAATGTTCTGGATTAGATGAAATATCCCGTAAGTTCGAGAAATCAAGGGCAGCGGAAAGAGACGGCAAGGAAATGTTTTTTTTCCAGCCACACCAGCTTTAACGAGGGGGCGTGTCCGAACGCCTCCATCTCCTGCTGCTGCCTCCAGCCGGTTCTATAGGGTGTTCCAACGTTCGGGTGACAATATATTTAAAATCCTCAAAAACATATATAGAAAAAGGTGTGTGTGTTTTTTTTTTTATTCATTTATTATACAGCATATTCCATTACATAGTGAGTAATACTATATGCTTGGGTGCACAGTTACATTAAATTTTGTTTTCATTTTCAGTTACATTAAATTTGTGTGTGTGCGCGCACGCGTGTGTGTGTGTGCGCGCGTGTGGGTGTGCGTGTGTGTGTGTGAACAGTGTAACTCACAAACAAAGTCAATAAAATACCAATCTTGCAATTTAAGACATAAAGATTTTAGAGAAACTTCCTCACGCCTCCTTATTTGGAATATTTTTGATAATTTTGTTTTTCTCAAAAATGGCTTAACCAAGATCTATGCTCAATTAAACCAGAGGAAGTCCTAGAACTTATACAAAATGGGGAAAAATAACAAAGCGGTTGGACTAGATGGAATCTACACAGAGCTCTTAAAACATACACTCTAAGACCGCTTGAGCCATTAACATGCCTGTTCAACAAATGCCAAAAAAGAAACAAAATCCCAGAACATTGAAAGAAGATGCTCATAACTGTGATACACAAAGGGAAAGGTAGGAAAGATGATCCTAACTGTTACAGAGGAACTGTACTGGAAAATACCATGTTCAGTTTCTCCAAGATTTCATAGAATTCATAAAAGATTAGATAAGGACACGTGAAGCAAACACTATGTGCCAACATTCCATCAAACCAGTATGGCTTCACTGCGGGTAGATCTACACTCCACACTGTTCATGAATTTATGCAGGAAATAACAACTCCAGTACAACCTGGCATACCCTTTTTGCAAGCTATACAGACCATTCAGAGATATTTGACCATATCAACAGAAGGATAAGTACTCATTCAGAAACTGAAGAAGATATTAGGCAGTTCAAATAGTGAATTAGAAATAATTAAGTTAATTCTAAATGTGAACTATGTAACAATCTGCAATGACTTAGTCAAAATAATCCTGGAATAATCATATTGATAAACTCTGTAAAAAAGATAAGTAAAGGTTTGTACCTAATGAGGAAGTTTACAAAACCTTGAAATGTAGATGTACTAAAAATGCTATATTATGCTTAATTTATTCACATACCCAATATGGTATTGAGTTATGGGGTGGTGGTAATAATTCTCATATTCAGAGGGTTTTAGTACTACGGGCCATGGCGTGGCTCAGTGGTTAGACCACTTGGCTCTCACCAAGGTGGCCCGGGTTCAATCCCAGGCAACCACAAAGTGAGATTTTTGGTGGACAACACGGCGCTGGGGTGGGTTTTCTCCAGGATCTCCGGTTTCCCCCGCCATCTCATTCCAGCGGAGCTCCATCTTCATCTCCTGTATCATCTGTATCATCGCCTGCGGTACGGTATGTAGTAAAAGCGGGCGATAAACACTACATATTTCATTTCTCGCCGTCGACCTTCATTTTTCTAGTACTACAAAAGAAATATATTACAACAATGTTTAAAATGGGGATGCATGTATCATGCAGAGAAGTTTTTAGGAAAGAAAAGATGTTTACTGTTGTGTCTTTATACATATATAAAGTTATTAATTTAATAAACCTGAAAAAACAAAATTAAATAGTGAAGTACACAATCATGATACTAGATGTAAATCTGACTTACACTATAGTAGTTATAATGAAAAATCTGTAAATAAAGATCCATGTATAATAGGATTACAAATGTACAATAGACTTCCAGCCTATGTTAAAAGAAAATAATGCTGTTAAATTTAAGCAATGTGTTAAAAAAATACCTTGTAAATAATCCTGTATATAATATAAATACATTTTTGCAAGCTATATAATGTTGTAAATTGTATTTTAATGTATATTGACAATGCTTGATACTTGTATTAGTCTATGGGCAGTAAATAAATTACTATTACTACTATTACTACATCTAAAAACATCACTCAAACAAGAGGGGTCCTACGAGGATATCTGATGAGTCCAGTTCAGTCCAGTCTCCTGTTAAATTACCAGAGTTAGGACTTTTAGGACCCCGCGGTAGAATACAGTTAAATGCTACGCGACGTAATACAACCTACTACGTCATGCGTCAAAACGCTCCGGGCCGTACAAACACTACAACGCTGCCGTTAGTGGCAGAGTGGCGGTGTTTGGAGACAGTGATTTATTCGCTGG
Organism: Mantis religiosa; assembly: GCA_030765055.1. NCBI lineage: Eukaryota > Metazoa > Arthropoda > Insecta > Mantodea > Mantidae > Mantis > Mantis religiosa. The sequence goes on from CM060952.1 coordinate 98,867,658, forward strand.
CAGTCAGAATAAGTGTCAGAAGCACGTAAACGCACAATTGGTGTCAGGAGCGGGATAACGACAACATCACCGAGAAGATGGAAGAAATGAAGGCCTAATTAACAACGAAGACGGAAGCTGCAAATAGCAACTTGGCCGCGACGATGACCGTGAAGATGACCGACAACAGGAAGAGCAGCCGGAAGAATGAGTAAAGCCCGGCATGGCGAGGAGCACGTCGGCGCCATCACCGCCATCTCCTCGAGTAACACTGCGCGCCGTCAGCCGGCATATGGATGATAGCCTCATCGCGGACGGTTGGATGAGAGGGAAGCCGTGCCGCGAGCTGGTAGACACCGGGGCAGCCGTGACCATCATCAGACCTGACGTGGCCAAGAGTTTGCCGTCGAGAAAACCGAACCGACCATACCAGCTAGTGACGGCATCGGGCGACACCTTGCCTGTGTTGAAGGAGGCCCTACTGAAGTTGACCTTGGGACGGAGTGCCGTGAGTCTATGGGTGTTCGTCGCGAAGGTGGCTGAGGAGGTGATACTGGGATTGGATGCCTTCAGGAGCCACGAGGCGACGGTCGACGTCGGCAGGAAGGTCCTGCGGCTCAATGGAGAAGAGGTCATACTCCGGCAGCCCGAACAGCGGCATGGAATCTGCAGGGTCATCGTGAAGGAAGACGTGGTTGTCCCCGCGAGAAGCGAGGTGGTGGTGACGGCGTGACTGGCAGGTCAGCGGGCGTAGAACATGATGCTGGACCAGAAGTCGCCTGTGCACGGACTGCGTGTAGCCCGAACATTGTTGCCGTGCAGCGAGGAGGCACCAGTGAAGCTGCTCAACCTGACAGACACCGATAACGACATCCAGGCCGGAACGGAGTTGGGGACGAGCGAGCTCGTGGTCAGCCTGACAGCAATCGACACGATACAGGAGCCGGTGCCGACGCAACACCTGGGGCCCCGGCTGGAAGGCTTATTGGAGAGGGCGGCCGACCACCTAACCGCAGAACAGCTGGAGAAAGTTCGAAAACTGCTGAGGCGATACCAGTGCGTCTTCAGCCAAGGCGAGAGCGACTACGGCCGCACGGACCTCGTGCTCCACCGCACCGACACCGGAGACACCCGGCCTATTCGGCAACCTCCTAGGTGCGTTCCGCTGGCAAAACAAGCGGCGGTACGGGATATGCTAGATGACATGAAATCCAGGGGAGTGATTGAAGAGTCTGACAGCCCTTGGTGTTCCCCTGTAGTTCTGGTGACAAAGAAGAACGGCGAGCTACGCTTCTACGTGGACTACAGGAAGCTGAACGCTGTCACCCGGAAGGACTGTTTCCCTTAACCCCGGATTGACGAAACCCTGGACACGCTAGCTGGTGCACAGTGGTTCTCGACCTTAGGCCTGAAGTCGGGTTACTGGCAGGTGGCTCTAGATCCAAGAGACAAGGAAAAGACTGCATTCTCGACAAGCCAAGGGCTTTGGCAGTTCACAGTTATGCCTTTTGGTCTCTGAAACGCGCAAGCTACGTTCCAGCACCTTATGGAGTCAGTGATGACAGGACTGACTTATGACGCCTGCCTGCTATACCTGGACGACATCATCGTCGGTAAGACCTTCGAAGACAATCTGGAAAACCTGAGCAAGGTGTTACAGAGACTGCAGGCGACTAACCTGAAGCTGAACGTGAAGAAGTGCCAGCTCTTCCGCAAGGAAGTCAACTACTTGGGCCGCATAGTCTCACCAACCGGAGTGGCCACAGGCCGTGAGAGACTGGCCTCGGCCGAAGGATAAGAGAGAACTGCGCAGTTTCCTGGGGCTGTGCAGTTATTACTGCCGTTTTATAAAGGGGTTCTCCAACATCTCCAAACTTCTTACTAGCCTGACAGAGGAACACCGGCCTTATGTGTGGACGGAGGACGCCGAAGGCGCTTTCCAGCACCTAAAGAAGACACTGTGCAGCGCTCCTATTTTGGGATTTCCACAACCAGGCGGCACCTTCCTTGTGGACACCGACGCCAGCGACCATTGCATTGGAGGCGTCCTACAGCAAGTTCAGGTCACGAGCGGGTGATAGCCTACTAAAGCAAGACGCTATTCAAGGCAGAGAAGAACTACTGCGTCACCCGGCGAGAACTACTGGCGGTGGTAAAGACCTTGGAACACTTCCCCAAGTACCTGTACGGTCAGCCATTCCACCTGAGGACTGACCACTCCGCCCTAACCTGGCTACTGAGCTTTAGAAACATGGAAGGCCAGACAGCACGTTGGGTACAGAGGCTGCAGGAGTACGACTTCACCTCTGAAGAGCGTAGAGAGAAAAGCCACGGCAACGCCATGTCCCGAAGACCCTGCCCAGAGTAGTGCGGCTAATGCACAAGAGTAGAAGAGAAGGAGCGTGCCGCAGCTGTCAGACTGGTCACGGCAGTGCCTGCGGATGGCTGGGATAGCGCAGGCCTGAGGAGGGAGCAGCTGGCGGACGCAGACTTGGGGCCACTCTTGAGAGAAGTGGAGGCAGGGACAAGACCAACCTGGGAGGACATCGCACCGAGGAGCACCACCTACAAGTTCTACTGGGCCCAATGGGACTCACCGAAGACAAGAGAGGGCGTGCTGTTCCGGGTATGGGAATCGCCTGATGGGAAGGCGCAGAGAGAACAGTTGGTACTTCCCCAAAGTAAGGCCCCGGAGGTGTTGGAGGAAGTGCACGCCGGTACTTCAGGAGGACACCTGGGAGCAAACCGAACAATCGACAAACTCCGACAGCTCTACTACTGGCTGAGGCTCCAAGCAGACGCTGAGAGATGGTGCCGTCAGTGTCACGTGTGCGCGGCGAGTCGCGGTCCCCGGACTAGGAGCCAGGGTCGCATGCAGCAGTATAACTCGGAGCCCCATTTGAAAGGATCGCCGTCGACATAGCTGGACCATTCCCAGTGTCCGACCGAGGCAACAAGTACCTGATGGTGGTCGTGGACTACTTCACCAAGTGGCAGGAGGTGTACGGCATCCCGAACCAGGAGGCGAAGACAATCACAGACTGCCTCGTGGAGCAAGTGTTCTGCCGATTTGGGTTGTCGTTAGAGCTCCACAGCGACCAGGTTACCAATTTCGTGTCCAAACTAATGAAGGAAGCACTAGAAAGACTTGGAGTTAACAAGACCCGCACCACACCTCTACATCCCCAGTCGGATGACATGGTCGAAAGGTACATCAAGACCTTAGAAGAACATCTGAGGAAGGTCGTGGCCAGCCATCAGCGAGAGTGGGACAAGGTGCCACTATTCTTGCTGGCCTACCGCTCGTCAACACACGACACCACTGGGATGATTCAGCCAGCTTAATGTTCGGCCGAGAGTTATGCCTCTCTTGTGACCTGGCCTTTGGAAGCCTCCCGGACACAAGACAGCCAGCAACCGAGTATGTGGAGAACCTGGTGAGCCATCTCCACGACATGCATGAGATGGCTTGTCAGAACATCCAGAAAGCGAGCGACCGCATGAAGACCTGATACGACAGGCAAGCCAACAGCCAAGGGTTCCAGCAAGATGACCTGGTCTGGTTGTATTGCCCTACTCGGACCAAGGGACGCTGCCCGAAGCTTGAGCAGCCATGGCAAGGACCATACCGGTTGGTGGTCCACCGCATCAGGAAGGTGCCCCGAAGGAAGATGGTGGTACACCTGGAATGGCTGACCCGCTACGATGGTGCTGTTCGGGACGATCAGCCTTGAGGAGGGAGCAGTGTCGTAGCGATGGGCATAAAAGTTCAGCGCAAATAGACAACAGGCGGATAGGGTTTCACGCAGATAAAGAGCTTGCATAAGCAGATAAACATAGCACCAGAGATAAAAGACTTACCGACACAGATAAGTGAGGTAAATGGAAATTTCTAGTGACTTCTTAATAGATAGAGATTATTCGGTTTCTGGTTTGTTTTAGATTAGTCTAGAAATTATCAGAGAGGTATTTAAGGGAGTGACGACTCACCAAGAGTCAGTGATAAACAGGAGAGTAAACAGCTGTACAGATGTTGTAACAAGAGCTGATGTAAACAGGTGTAATCAGAATGCTGTTGCAGATTGTGAGTGTGTATGTGATGTAATTCTGCTGCTACGAAGTGTATTTCTACGCAAATAAAGAAGATTTAGAATTTCTGCAAATTGGACTTTTAATTCTACGAACCCACAAAGTCACAATATTGATGGAGCTGTACAATTATTGCAATCTCAAACAGCTTGCAAGATTCATTTTCTGAAGTGATTACGATGCTGAAAATTTTACTTACAACACCTATGACCACTGCAGAGCCAGAAAGATGTTTTTCATGCTTAAAGCATGTAAAAACATTTCTGAGAAACACCATGTCTCAAGAATGCCTTACTGCCCTAGCAATGTTGTCGATGGAGGAGAGCATTACCTCTAAGATGGAGGATTTTAACACCAGAGTCATTGATAAATTCTGCAGTAGAAAGAAGCGCTGCATGGATTTCATACTTTGACAATAAGTAAGACTATCTTTTTAACAATAGGTAGCTTTGTAGCACACTCCTAATTTTATCCACCAGATGTCACTGTAATCAGCTATTATTTCATTGTAAGAGACATAGAGATTTAATATTTTTACAGGATGTTTATGCATTTTATGCATTCTTTTTGTAAGTAATACTTTGCTTTGATGATAAAAATTTAATAAAATTATATATATTTAGATTAAACTCTACTTTAAAATATATTAAATTTTACCTTTTTAAAAAATATGTATTAAAGAAAACTCAATAAAAAAGTTTCACATAATCACTGTATTATCTGAATTGTATGATATAAATTTTATGCACATAGGTCTAGTGCTATATGCAATTCAATTCAATTCAATTTTATTCATCCTTTAGAATCAAATCTGTACATAGTACCTTGATATAGGATACGTCAGTAATTTACACTTAATATTACAAAGTTAAACATCAAATATACCTAACCTACATTTAATTATATTGTGACACAAATTGGATATAATTATGAGTGAGAGAAATGAACAAGCTAAGTAAATTCATATTTTATGTTTATCTGGATTTGTTAAATTGCAGGTATTCCTTTATTGTGTAAAAGCAGTGCTCCTGTAAGAAAGCCCTTGTTCTAGTTTTAAACATGTTGTAGTTATCTATGCTTTTGATGTGATTAGGAAGGGAATTATAAACTATTGTACAGGAATGCAGTACTCCATTCTTAAACATTGTAGTTCTGATTGAGGTTACGTGTATATCCTTAATATGCCTCGTGTAATGCATATGAACACTTCCGTTGTTTTGAAAGTTAAATCTATTTCTTTTTACAAATAAAGCTGTCTCCAAAATATAAACACATGCCAAAGGAAGTATGCAAAGCTTTCTGAACAGTGGCTTACATGAACATAGCATTCTTTCATTGCCTATAATTCGAATGGCTTGTTTTTGTTTAATAAATATATCTTTGGCTTCTGGTGAATTTCCCCAAAATATTATTCCATATTTAATTATAGAATGTATATGTGCATAATAGGACATTAAAAGTACACGAAGGCTGACATTCTGACTTAATATTCTTAGGGCATATATATTCCTGCTTAATTTGGTTAGTAGATGATTTGTATGAGTTTTCCATTTTAAGTTATTTTGTATCCACAAGCCTAAAAAGTTTGTTTCACTTTTGTATGAAATTAATTTATTATTTAATTTTACTTCAGGAATACTTTCATTGTTTTCTCTGTCAGTAATACTAAATTTAAGACAAACTGTCTTATCTGTGTTTAAAACCAGGTTGTTGTTAGCTATCCATGATACCAAGTCTTTACTAGTGTGACTTAATATATTATTTAATGTTTCGTTATTGTTTCCTGTTATTAGTAAGTTAGTGTCATCTGCAAACAGTACAGTGTTATGAGCCTTGATGCTATTTACAAAGTCATTTATATACAAGATGAATAGAAATGGGCCCAGAATTGAGCCTTGCGGCACTCCATATGTGATGTCAAGTAAGTCTGATCTAACTGCCGAATGAGTATTGGTATTAGGGTTTGTGTCGAAAATCTCTGTTAATTGCTTTCGATTTGTAAGGTAAGTTTCAAACCAGCTGTACGCTGGTCCTCGTATGCCAAAGTCAAATAATTTTGCTAACAGAATTTTGTGATCAACAGTATCAAAAGCTTTACTTAGATCTAAAAATATACCAATTGCTTTATCTTTGTTATCCAAAGCGGTTATAACGCTATTTAAGAAAGAGTATATTGCAGTCTCTGTTGATTTTTTGTGTCGAAAACCATGTTGTGAGTTGGTAATTAAATCATGTTTTTCCATAAATGAGAGAAGCCTCCTATACATTATTTTTTCTAATATCTTTGAAAATACGGAGGGTATGGAAATTGGACGGAAATTTGATACTTCATTTCTTTTCCCTTTTTTATGTAGGGGTATAACCTTAGATAGTTTCAGTACGTCTGGAAAGATCCCGCTAGTTATGGATGCATTACAGAGATGAACAAGTGGTCTGATTATGTGCTTACTGCATCTTTTTACAATTATGTCTGGTATATCATCAGCACCTGCAGAATATGTATTATTCAATCCATTTATTATTTTAGTTATTTCCTCAGGTGTAACTTCATGGAGGTATATAGAATTTAGATTATTAATAGTATTAGTCTTTGGCGGATTGTGAGGATGTCCATTGTTATTATGAACCAGATCATTAATTATTCCTGTGAAGTAAGTGTTAAAATATGTAGCAATTTCAGTTGCATCTGTTATCCTTCTATCATTATGTTCTAGTTCTATTTTACCTTGTGTGTGTTGCATTTTATTAGTTATTTGGTTTACTATTTGCCACATAGCTTTAATCTTATTTTTTGAGTTGTTAATATGATTGTCATTATTATTAATTTTAGCCTGTCTTATAACTTTATTTAATATACGTTTATAGTTCCTAAAATAATTATCAAATTCCGTCGTTGTGTTACCTTTGCTTAACTCATACAGTAGCCTTTTGCGTTCACATGACCTTCGTATACCTGGAGTTATCCAACTATTATTTGCTTCCTTATTGCATGTTCTTGTTATTTTGTGAGGGAAAGCTGTATTAAAGTAGAATATAAAACTATTTACAAACAATTTAAATTTCACATTGGTATCAGCCGCATTATACATATCATGCCAGTCTTCTTTACTTAAAAGATAATTCATATATGAAATATTATCTGTATTAAATATTCGCTTTTTTGTTAGTGTTGATCTAAACAGCCTGGTTTTATTAGTTTCAATTTGAATTATTTGTGCTTCATGGTCACTAAAGCCTGTGTTTATTACCTGTGCTTTGAAGATACAGTTTTCATTAATTATAATTTGATCTACAGCTGTCTTTGAATGATTAGTTATTCTTGTAGGGGAAGTAATGACATGCATTAGGTTATGACTTTTTAGCAAGTTCATAAGATCTTGCTTCTCTTTACTGTCTTTAAGGAAGTCAATATTGAAATCACCACATAGAGCAAGTTTTTTATTGACTCTCATGAGAATGTTCAGTAACTTCTCTAAGTTGTTTAGAAATCTTCTGAAATTACTATCTGGGGCACGATATACAACAATCACGATAATACCTAGTTCAGTCAAATTCACAGCAGCCACCTCAAAATCACCTTCTCTGCATAATGTTTGGCATGTACCTATATTTACGAAGCAGATACCCATTTTGACAAAAATACCTACCCCACCCCCTACTTTGCTGGATCTGCAATACGAACTTGCTAATGAATAATTTGGTATCTGTATGTAATCAGCTTCATGACTCTTTAACCAATGTTCCGAAATACACAAGACACTAACCTCTTTCAGATCTTTCTCTAATAAGATTTCTATGTAATTTAATTTATTGTGAAGAGACTGTACATTTTGGTGAAAAATTGTGAGACTGGGTCCATCTAAGGGCTTCCTTTCAGGAGCACTTACCTTCAACAGTTTTACTTCTGCTGCTCCTACTGTTGGTTGACTTGATTCACAGTCTTCGGTGTGTTGGTCCCTAGAAGCACTAGCACTTATGACACTTGTTTCTGTTCTGCATGTCTTGTAAAACTCCTGCACACTTACACCAATATTTTCAGTCACGTCATTTACTGTCTCTGGACCTGTTACATCCACCACTTTCTTCACTGGTTTCCCTTTATCACAGAGTAAATTACGTTATTCATAAGCCGTCCGAATTTGAAGGACCCTCTTCTATTTAGGTGCGTTCCATCACGACCGAAATCGTTGTCATGTATCCAGTGATTGCCATCCACTATTAAACAATTCTCCTCAAAGCACATCCCGTCCAGTTCGTGGTTGATTCTTCTGATTCTTCTAATGGTCACATCCTGTCTGCGAAGAATTCCACTGATAATTATTTTGGCATCGCGTGCCTGAGATCTGATGCTTCGTACTAAGTTCCTTGCTTCTTCTGTTATATGCTCCGCTCTTACCCCGATTCGAATGTTATTCGTGCCCGCATGCACAAGCACAACATCAGGTTTCTCTTGTTTTAGGTTCATTGTTTCTACTTTATTTTGCAGCTCACCTAACGTAATGCCTGGGAAACAGTGTACTTCATACCCGTTCTCTTTGCATGCTTCCCCTGAAAATTTCAGGAGAGAATCGCCGATTACTAACACCCGTTTTTTCTTTTCACCGATAGACTCTTCTGGTTCCCTGCACTTCACGTTTGCTGTATCACATTCATTACTCACTGCACAATCTTCATTCAGAAGGTCAAATCTGTTTTCGCTAGTTATGTTTTGCTGGCTTTCCGCCATCTTGCATTCCGCTGATTTTCTCGCCTTACTAACAGTTGTGGAGTAAGATAACTTATCACATTCTTTAAATTTGTTTTTTAAGTTCTCATTTTCCGATTTTAGCTCTTTAATTTCTTTCTGAGCATTCAGGAGATCCTTGGTAAGTATGTTTAGCACCATGTGTAAAGACGCTATTGTTTCCGCATCCCGCGACGTGGTATTCTCTGTCTGTGATTCACCCAAAACTTTAATTACGGATTTTTCTTCACATACTTCTGCCACAGAGTTATCTTCATTCTCACTTCTTAAGTAATCAATTATGCACCTATCTGGAATATCTTGATGTTCACCTTCACCTTTTTTCTTGGAATTAACTGATATAGCTTGCCTGCCTGATCGTGTAACTACTCCTGCCACCGCCATCTTTATTACCTTACTAATACATTAGTAGATATGGAGATGATGGCCCACCTGTGCCGTGCTTAAGTGGGTGTGAGGCCGGCAGTCGGGTTGGTAGGCCTTTGCCCTCTTAGGGCTGTCATGCCAGGGTAAGTAAATGAGATATGGATTGACAACATCCCTTAATATGAAAGAGTATCATAACTAAAGAACTGAGGGTGATGAGAAAAAATGGATGACAGTTTCAAAATCAGCATGGCCAAATTAGTATAAATCAGGCACTTTCATGTCATTTCCTTACAATTTTTAAAAATTTGTGGAGTTGTGTTACCTTCGAAGTATTTTGACTCTATTAGCAGCTTGTTTCAATGGGTTACAGCAGCTGATGAAAGAAAATATATACAAAGCATGTCTGAAGGTAATTTACAACAATAGCAAATTTGAGTAACAAGTGTCCCATCCCATTTCCATTTTACCCTCCTTGTGTAGAGGACTTACACTCCCCAGGACTGACAAGTGAGTGCTGGGTCAGATGCCTGTCAAGAAGCAGAGGAATTCTGCATCCGACCATTCTTCATATATTATTATCGTACATTTCACTGTGGTTTCCCAGCAAATGGATATTAGGTACTTAAATAAATTCAACTATAGGGTTTAAGTTTCTTTATTTTCTACTCACTTCAACATTCTAATATCGTTATATGTTTAAAAGCCTTAAGATACACTGTAATTAATAAATGTGAGATGTGCCAAATAGCTTGTTGCAATTTTACATGCTTTATCTCCGTTATAGTAAGGATGCAATACGTGGCAACAGATAGATATTTCCAGTTTTCCTGTTAACTTTTTTGCTTCCATAAAGGCACACAAAACCTTGTTGATCCAGACTAGATGGGCCCAAGTATAATCCAGATTATCAACTGTTTGAATGATCTGACAACAAGCTATTAAATAAATCTATATAAACATTTATTTTGGAACAAGAAAAGGAGCAAGCACATTTTGGCACATTATGGTGATTGGAGGAATTTAGTAAGAGTGACATCAAAATTAAATGAAAAAACTATTTGCAGTCAGTTTTTTGACACTTTCTCACTTACATTTTTATATTATTTAGGGACTAATTTCGGAAGCCGTCATCTCCATTTTCAATATCTTTCCAACTAACGTCTGTTGTCTGCTCTCTTCTCTCTGATGGAGGCACTATGAACTTTTGTCAAATTATCTACCGGTGGGATTTCATAGTTCATTTATTCAGTCTTTATTTTTCCATATGAATATGTTCTCCCATGTAGTCCGCTTATTTTGGTTTATCACTCCTAATTCTGGATTTGGATCAATGGCATTATTTTCATTCCAAAAATGAAATGCTACTGCTGATTTACTTTCTTGTTTCAGTTTGATGTTTCTTAAGTGCTCCTCAACTCTGGTTTTTTGGTTCCTTTTAGTTTGACCTTTGTAGCATTTTTCACAATTCTTACAACTTATTTGTCCGGACATGATTAATTGATGGGATTTCATCTTTTGTTTTTAATTTAGCTATTTTAAAAATATTAGTAGGTGCCAAGATGATGTTGTGTTCCTTAAAGATCTTTTTGAATTCATTAAATGTTTTTTGTGTTGTATGTGAATGCACTGAATATGTTATTGCTTTCGTTTTCTTTAGTGAATGTGGTTGCTTTCTTAATAGTTTTGTTTAGTTTAGCCTTTTTAATTTCCTTAAACACCAGACTTTTATTTTACCATTTTCTTCTGCTATGTGGAGTATGGGTTTCTGTTCTTTGAAGTATTCTGCATTATCCTGCTTTATGGGTATGTTGATCAGCCTGTGTGTAAGTCTATTATTGCATGTTTATGAATAGTTGGGTTGTAGCTATGATTTTTTATGTAATTTTCTGATTGTGGTAGATTCATGTAAATTCCAAATTTTATTTTTGTGTCATTCCTGATGATATTTAGGTCTAAGAAAGAGAGGTATCCATTGATTTCCTTTTCTATTGTGAATTTTATAGTCCTTTCTTGCAGACTGAGTAATTTTAATACATCATCTAAATTAAATTTAAAGGGAGTCGATTAATGACACTAAACAACACTTACTTTTAATATATCGAGATTTAACTGTATTGGAACACCACAGTGAAGCAAAAAATTATTAAATTTTAGATGAGTCGTATTTTTTACACATCTGCTTCACTTTCGTACCTAGTTTGAGGACATGTTTCGCAAATCATCGTTTGCATCTACGGCTCTTATGCGACTGAAGCTTGATCCAGCGGTGTGGGTAATTCTGGGGTTGCTGCTGCCATCTGTTGATTTAGTGATGAACTTAAATGTGGGATTCTCTTCTGGCGGGATTTCAAAGTTCATTAGTTGGTTTTTATGTTTTTCTATGTATATCCTCTCCCATATGACGAGTTCACTATGTTTTTGTATGTATTTTAGTAATTCTGTGCTATCTTCAATTTCATGATTTTCAGACCAGAAATGAGCTGCTATTGCGGACTTATCAATATTTTTGTATCTTAAGTGCCTGAAGTGTTCTTTCTTTCTAGTGCCTATGTTTCTTTTTGTCCTCCCCATGTAAATTTTTTCACAGTCTTTACACTTAATCTTAAATGCCTGACTTTTCCTCTGGTTTTATCTTATCAGTATTATTACTGTGAAGTAGGTTTTTAATGTTGTAATTGTTTTTTGGTGCCAATGTTATATTGTATTTCTTGAATATTTTTTGGAACTTTTTTGTGACCCAGGGGTGGTAAGTAAATTTAGCAAATCTAATTTCTTGTTTTATTGGTGTGAGAGCTGTGATCTGTTTTAATCTCTTTTGAAGTTTGAATAATTTTAGTTTTTTATCTACAAGGTTTTTTCCATATCCATTTTTAATTGCAGTTTTTAAGATTTGATGGTATTCGTTTTGATACCATCAAGCTTCAGTCGCATAAGAGCCGTAGATGCAAACAATGATTTGCGAAACATGTCCTCAAAATAGGTACGAAAGTGAAGCAGATGTGTAAAAAATACGACTCATCTAAAATTTAATAATTTACTTTTAAATTTTTCCGGAACATGTTTCAAAGACTTTGCCTCCATCCTCAACCGGCCATCGACTTAATTTATTAAAACAACACTGTTTTCAACACTTCCAAGAAAGGCATCATCTAAATGTTTGTTTGACACTATTGCAAAGATGCCATCAACATATCTATGCCAAACCTTGAAGATCCATGGGAAGATCTCTTTAATTTGTGTTTCAAATGCACTCATAAATAAATTTGCCAAAAAGGGTGGAAGTGGGTTGCCCATTGATAGCCCTGATTTCTGCTTGTAGTATTTTCCATTAAAGCTGAAGCTTTGTTGAATGCATAATTTTGTTAATGAAATGAATTCTTCTGTTTCTACTGTTTTCACTTCCATTGTAGTTAGCCATTTTTTCTAACAATGTCTGTAATTTTTCTGTTGGTATGCTTGGGAATAATGATGTGACATCAAATGAAACTAGTCTGTCATTTTTGTCCAAATTTACGTCTTTGATTTTTTCTACCAGATCTAAAGACTTTTCTAAATTTGCACTTTCAAACTTTGGAAAGCCATTGAATTTATTTAGACACCATTTGGCCAAATTATATGTGAGGCATTCATGCTACTAGTGATAGGTCTCATGGTTTTTTCCTGGTTTGTAAATTTTTGGTAGCCCATATACTCTTGGTAATGTTGGATTATCTACTTTAATTTTGTGAAATTCTTTTTTGTTGATTATTTTGCTCTTTTTTTAAGTTTTATTTGGGATTCAATGCAGTACTTTAATGGGTTGGTTTCTACTTTTTGGCAATTACTGTGTTCTAACAGGTCTTCCATCCTCTTTGTGATTCTGCTTTTTCAAAATTACTATTTTATTCCCCTAGTCTGCTTTAATGTAATAACTGGTTTCCTTTTAAGGGTTTGCAAGAAGTGGTTGTCATTAATTTTCTTTTCATTTTTAATTTATTCTTCTATTTTGGAGCATTTGGTTTTTACTATGTTTCTATTTTCTTCATTTAATGTTTGTGAAACAATTTGGATGTCAGCAATATAGTTTTCAACTTGGTTAGAATAGTTTGCACAGGTTTAAAAACCTAGCCATGTAACGTGGATTAAATGGGGATAAAATATTTTCAGAGCTGAAGCAGCTCGCAGTGTGTGTACTGCAGCATCTGAAAGCAAAATCCGATATTTATGTTCGTTACCTGCTTCTGACCATAATATTCTTTAAGCATCGTTGACAAAGCAAGCAATGGTGTAATTATTTTTCTTTAACACCCTAGAAGTGATCAAAAACGGCTAGTCTTCGCTGAGTTTACCTCTAGAAAATTTGCCACATAACATCCACAGGAGTCAGTAGTTTTGTTCACCACACCCCGTTTAAGATGATCTTTTAAATTATCTTGGATTTCTTTAATTGCTGTTTGGTAACAGCCTTCAAGATAATTTTTCCTGAGAGTTGATTCATTTGGAATGGTATGATTAGAATATTTATCTAAGAGGTTCCAGAATGTGGGATTGCTAAGTGAATTCCACGGGATGTTTGTTGTAATTAGCACTTGGCATAAATTACTGGAACATACGTTTCTCAAATAAGAAGAGGGTTTTTGTTGTGTCAATAATGACTGCTTCAAGGAACTTTGTTTCTCTTTTAGCTGCAACATTATGATTCATTATTGAATGTTGATTTAGCTGAAACTTTATCACACATGCAATTTATTACACACTTTACAAAAAACTTATTTTCTGTTTGTAGTATAATCCAACGGCTCACAGTCCTGAACCCATGCTTTAAAAGTTTACTTTTTGCATGTTTATTGAAAATTGACATTACAACATCAACATGGGACAACCACTAACTTAATAAGGCCGCGCCGTGATCAGTCGTTAGACTGCTTGGCTCTCACCAAGGCGGCCCGGATTCAATCCCAGGCGACCGCATAGTGAGATTTGTGGTGGACAACACGGCGCTGGGGCGGATTTTCTCCAGGACCTCCGGTTTCCCCCACCATCTCATTCCACCGGTGCTCCATCTTCATCTCATGTATCATCAGTGTCACTGCCAGTGGTGCCGTATGTAGTAAAAGCGGGTGTTAAACACTACACATTTCATTTCACTAACTTAATAGAACAAAACTCCAGTGGAAGCAAAGTTGTCTATGATATCACTGTAGAAAGGTTGATTCTTCACAAGTGCACACAGTAATTCCTTCTCCAAGGAAATGTAAGCTAAAGATGACAGCCTGGCCTGACACATTGAGTTTCTAGAGTATGTCTTTAACATTTTAAGACAGGAGAAACTTCTTTCGACAGAAACATGGGTGGGTGAGATAGTCATCACTAAGCACAACATTTATGTTTCCTTGAAAATGTCTTTGTTTACTTGGAGATCCTCTAGAATTTTGTTTATAGCCCCATTTTGGAGCGCTTCATCACTATATAACAAAGTGAGTTCGTTCCTCAGACGACTGATATTGTCAAATATTTGTGGATAGCACTTATGTAAACTTTGAAGAGAACTGGTTGGAAAGTCTGTGACATACTTATCAAACTTTGTGGAATCAACAAGATTACATAGTCTTGTAATCTTAAATTGAATTCTATCAAAAGAGTATCTAAAATTTCAAAATATAAAACTCAAAGTTAACAAAGGTTCATTTTCTGATAACACAGCATGTTCCCTTCTAGGATTTATGAGTGTCAAGGCTTTAGACTGTTAAATCAATGAATTAATACATTCTTCATTTCTTCTGCTCTTTATTATGTCAGTAGTACTTCGAATCTTGCTCAGATAGTGATATCTAATGACTTTTTCTGAAGGGTATCATACAATACTTCAGTTAAACCAAATATGTCATTAAAAACAATGGGGAGGAATGTGAAAACAAAATTGAATTTTTACTAAAATTAGGCAAGTGAGTCAACCTTGTATATAGTAACAATGGCACTCCACTTTCTGAAATACTTCTTTTTATTCTATATAAAATTGAATTTGTTTAAAAATTCTTCACTGACCCTGATAGACTTTTCGTTTGGAGTTTCATAGTCCATTATAAATTAGAAGACATTCTTCAGATTCTCCCAGTCTTGAATGGCTATGGTGTGAATTCGCTTTGCTGAGTGGTGGAAAAACGATGGAATTCCACTTACATTAGCAAAATATATCCGGCACTTGGGTATTTTCTTGGCACTTTGTTGTAAAACCAAATGTAAGCCATGTGCCATACAGTGAACAAAAATAGCCTGAGGCGCTTTATTTTTCTGTTTCAGTCCATTCAAATAACCAGACATGACACTGGTGTCAACATAGCACTGACCAGTTAATTTAGTTTCATAGTCAAGTTTTTTTAAAATTCTGTCTACCAACACAGATTTTCAGCAGTCCTATCGGCGCTAACATCATGGAATTCCAGAAACCTTTCAACCAATACACCATCTGAATTAACAAATTTTATTATAACTGAACACTGGGACATTTGTGTAATGTCTGTAGTGTCATCGATTTGAACAGAAACGAACAATGCTCGGCCTACTTCTCTTTTTATATAGTCATTCATGTAATTTGAAATACAGTCTATTAGCTCATTCTGAATAGTCTGTAAGTCACCACTAAAAATGGTTTTAATTTTATTGTAGTGATTTTGTATTTCTAAGTTACTCCTCCTGATAAATGCAGTACGAAGCTCTTTAAAATTTCCGCAGTTTAATGATTCATTACGCTCATTGTGACTCCTGAATGCAAGTTCTTGTTTACTCAGAAATAAAACCACTTCTATAACTAACTCCAGATAAAGTCTGTTTAACAGGACATCTTCATTATAATGTTGAACATGTAACCTGTGATTTTCTCCTAACACATCAGCTATTGTATTTCTGTTTTTTTCAACACTTCTAAATTTCAGTTGACATTTTAGATGTCCTGCAGAATCCACATGTTTACACAATATACATGCTGTATTTTGAAAGTCTGAACACCCCTCTATATTCCATACGTTATTCTTATTGCTCAATAGCATGCACGGTCAGCAAAATAATTTTGAAGGTATATGCACAACCAGCAAAATTCAGAAAACCAAATGTCTTTAAATTTTATAGTATATGGCTTGCGGAGCTTTTAATTTCTTTCTTTTTACAGATTTGCAATGAATTAACTGGTTGCCCAGTAGTTTAAAGGTTTTTCTTGTCCTCATCGTTACACCTATTAAAAGGAGTTTCTAACAGAGTACATACCAAATTATTTGTTAGAAATATAAAAGCAAAATGGGGCACAAATTTAATTGTATTCAATGTTCACACGTTCATACTATAAACTGTTTACTCATATGCACAAGGATCATGTTTTATTTTATTTTAAACAAACTGAAAGAAAAAGAAGGAAACAAACCACAAGTTAACCTGTCTTCATGTTCACATGCTCACGACTGACTGACCAACTTACTTATTCATCTAAAAGCTCTTAGGCTACAACATAAAGCTACTACCTGAGGCTGGGGGTGGGGTGCAAAAGAAATATTTCTTGTCGAGACAGAAGTTTTTCACTTCCTTAGCTAGGGAAGCAATAGTGACATCACATTGCCAAGGCAACCCTCCTAAACAAGAGAAATACCAAGCTGGAAGTGTGGAAATATTTCTTTTGCTGTAGGGATGAACCGTTGTGGCCTCTCCTCCTTTAGGGTAGCGAGATCTCGGCCTTGCTTTCGAAGTCAGGTTCCGGATACAAAAGAATACTATAATAATTTAAACTAAACTGATTGCTGAATGTTGCATTTTAAGCCCTATTTAAAGCAAATTAAATGGTAGAAGAAGGAAATATTAGATGAAAAATTTTTCACCTGCTTCACCTGGCCGGCCGCCTCTGCAAAACTCCCTTTTTAGGTGATGATAGCAAAGCAGGGAGTCCCTATGGGGAATTCTGCAAACATCTAACTCGTATCATGTGAAACTGAGTCATATACACACAAAAAGCTCGATATGGGTTGCCTTGCTTGTATGAGAATGGTATGTTACTTATATTATACAAATTAGGACATATTGACATTATTAATTTATAAAACATGAGTCAATAGTGTAAAAACTTTGATATATGCATGAATATGCCATAATCAGGAAATATGCAGCTATACTTTAAATATGCAAATATATGTACCATATGCATTTGCATATAAATCCAATGTACACTAATCAGAGTCCTGCAGATCATCATTATTGACTTGCACATGCAAAATCTTGAAAAAATCAAGATTCACTAGAGGAATTAATGGTAGCATGGACATAAGACCATCATATTTGGCTTTCCTTAGTGGGATGGGGGCAGTAAATGAAGTGGATTGTTTCCAAGGTGATGGTATGGAAGATGAAACTTTCACTGGCCACCGGCCTCTGCATGTTGGGGAAATGTCAGCAATATTCCATGCTTTAATTTCATTCAAGGTGTAACAGAACTTGAATTTCATTGGATTATCCCTCTCAAATTGAAACCATTTGATTATCATTGTACTTACCCTCCCCCAATTGTTTCTTTGCATATGACATTGATTGGAAAGTTCCTCACTTTAAAAAATTAGGACTGTTTCATTTTAGTATCCATGAAACATTTGTTTTTTCTGCACTGTTACATTAAATCATAATAGTCATCTATTGCCAATAGTGATTTAGCTTTTTGGTTTGCTATTTTGATGGTACTGAAGTTTCTGACTTCTGGTAAGTATGAATGCCCAGATTCTAAAAACTTAGGTTCTATTTTCTTGAATTGCCTATGATGATGACCAAAGAGTTGCATTGTAGTGGTTGCAATTTTGGCTCCCACAGATGTCTGAGTAAGTGACAAGGTGATCCAGTTTGCATCAAAGTGTAAGTTCCTTAAATAGTGTAAGATGCATGATTCTATTTCATTTAGACCCCTTTGTGCTAAGTGTTCACCCCAAATATGAATATAACATTGATCTTGTTCACAGTTGTGCATTCCTAAGTTGTAAACCCAAAACTTCCGCTTGTAAAAATACATACTAATGTCAATAAAGGAAATGGGGAGTGTTTGTCGCACATCAAAAGTGAAAATATGGACTTTCCTTCAGCTTTGTCGGTGCCATTTTAGCCCTTTGCCTGTGCAGTTCCCATTCAATATGAAGTTCTTTTCTTTTTTATATGTCAACAGATTCATTATTGCACTTATTTTCATTTTATTACATAAGGAACAGGTATCAGTTTGTGGTTTCTGGAAAGACAAGTTAAACTGAATACTAAAGGTATTGCTGTAGCACAGTTCTTTTGCTGGAGTATGATTGCTTTCTAAACAATGTACACGATACAGTTCATACATTTTACTTAGTGATAATTCTGGAGGCAAATATGAATGTTTCTCATTATCCTTTTGGCTGCAACGGCTAATCCCTAATGGAAAACATTTAATGTGATCCTTAACAAATTCTATCTCAGTATCCAGTATCTTTCTCAACAGTCATGTGACAGAATGTGGCAGCTTGGTTTGCTGCCTGGATTTGGAATACTCTAGCTGTAACAGAATTCACAGTTTCATTTAGACCAATATTTTGATGCTCCACTATTTGTAAATGGGAAACACTGGACATGGCCCATCGCAACATACAATGTATAAGCATAAAATATACTGACAGATGGCAACAGCTCAATTTTGATCTTGCATGGAGATGGCCAACTATGATTCAGTCCTTCATATAGTCCTATTGGGTGCAGGAGACCATTCCAATAGTCAAATGTCTCAACTTAGATTTCTAGAACAGTACTGAATGGTATTTGCACAGTAATAATACAACTTTCTTCTAGCTTTGTTATGTCAGTGCCTGTCCTTTAAGGCCCACCTTCTCTTACCCTCCAGCAAACAGATTGCCCCACACACTTGATTCTTCCATAGCGGATGTCAGTCGCAGCAATGTGACAGTGTTACCTACTTAGGGTTGATCCTTAGGACAACTTCTGTATGTAGTAGTCTTTCCCTTTGATTTGCCAATCCACATAGTGCAGTCCTTGCTTTGCTGGTTGAAGGCTGGGTAATCGCCCTTTAGTCCAAGCAGAGCAATGCATGCCTTTCTGCCTGAAACCTCCAGTGTAAGCTGGTCGTGCTGGATCTTCCTCTGATTGCTTGCTCCCTGACAATGTTCCACGAAGTTCCATAAATACTGATCGTTTTGGTGCACTTCTGCATCACTCTTGCTCCTGGCGAGTCCATCTGCAGCCTGCTATAGCATTACCTTGCAAACCCCAGTGTGTCCGTTGGGACCAAGCCTGAACAATTTATTCCTATAATTGACTGGTAGGGAATCCTTAGTGATATTGATGCATGCTAATGATGAAATTAAAAGAGCATGTTAATTTTTTATCACATATAAATGAATTACTGTTTAGAAGAATATGTCAAGTGCTAATTGTTTTCATTTAGAGAAACTTTAAAATCTTGCCAGGTGACATACTACTAAAAAAGTTCATTCATCCATCAGGAGCAGTACACCTACATTAGGTAACACTGAATTTGGTAAGCAATTAGCTTTTTCACTTTGAATTTCTACCAGTTTTCTCAGAATCTCCTGGAAGATACCTTTCAAAGTTGGTTAAAAGGTTAGTTGTAATTGTAGAATTTTACTTGAGGTGCCAAACTCCGATACTTTTATTTACTGCCTTTCAGTACTCCTTGTCACTCTCTTTTACACAATGGTTCAGTTACATAGAAGAAAGTGTCTAAAAACTTCAAAGAATTAGAACTTTTTTTAATTACTTGAAAATATTAGAATTGTTTTTAATTAAATTTAAAGGGAGTCGATTAATGATACTAAACAACACTTTTAAATTTTTCCGGAATATATTTCAGAGACTTTGCCTCCATCCTCAACCGGCCATCAACTGGTTCTCATTGGTGTAGTTGACGATATTTTGTCATAGGTCTCCTCTGGTGGCGGTTCAAGAAACTTGCTGAACAAATCTTTCTGGAGGATGTCGAAACTGAATATTTTGTTCCTATTTTTTGAAATGAAGATTTGTTCCTATGTGTATAGTTCTTATTTTCCTGATGTATGTTTTAGTAGTTTTGGTTCTGGATTTATGTTGTGATTTTTTACCCAAAAATGTGTGGCAACTGCTGATTTTTCTAATTGTTTATATTTTATGTTCCTAACGTGTTCCTTTGCTCTTGTTTCTAAATTTCTTTTGGTTTTTCCAATATAAATTTGACTACAGTCACAACATTTAATTTGATATATACAGATTTTTTGTAAGATGGAATGGCATCTTTGATGTTAGAACAAATTAGCTTTTTAAGGAGAAATGGTTGACTGGTGCTAGTTGAATGTTTTGTTTTTTGAAGACTTCTTTGAATTTATCAAAGGCCCATGGATGGTAAGTGAATTTTTTGAAAATCATATTAGTTTCTGTAGCTGAGAGGGTTGTGGTTTCCTTTATTAGTTTCTTCTTTTTTGCTAACTTCACTTGTTTGTCTACTAATGATTTGGGAAAGTCATTTTTTTGTGCTACGAAAAAAGCATCAAGTTCACTGTAGAAATAGAAAAAGACGAACATTTACCATTTTAAGGTCTAAAAATAATGAGAAATAAAAACAGACTAAACTTTGGCATTTACAGAAAACCAACACAGACAGACAACTACATAAAAGCTAATGGCTACAACCCAAGATGCCACAAACAGGCAATCTTCAATAGTTTAGCACATAGACTGGTCAACATCCCTCTTACAGCAGAAGAATACAAAACAAAATACAACAAAATTATTGAAATAGCACAAAAAATGACTTTCCCAAATCATTAGTAGACAAAAAAGTGAAGTTAGCAAAAAAGAAGCTAATAAAGGAAACCCCAATCCTCTCAGTTACAGACACTAATATGATTTTCAAAAAATTCACTTACCATCCATGGGCCTTTGATAAATTCAAAAAAGTCTTCAAAAAACAAAACATTCAACTAGCACCAGTTAACCATTTCTCCTTAAAAAAACCTAATTTGTTCTAACATCAAAGATGCCATTCCATCTAACAAAAAATCTGTATATATCAAATTAAATGTTGTGACTGTAGTCAAATTTATATTGGAAAAACCAAAAGAAATTTAGAAACAAGAGCAAAGGAACACGTTAGGAACGTAAAATACAAACAATTAGAAAAATCAGCAGTTGCCACGCATTTTTGGGAAAAAAAAACCACAACATAAATCCAGAACCAAAACTACTAAAACATACATCAGGAAAACAAGAACTATACACATGGGAACAAATCTTCATTTCAAAAAAATAGGAACAACGTATTCAATTTCAACATCCCTGAGAAAGATTTGTTCAGCAAGTTCCTTGAACCGCCACCAGAGGAGACCTATGACAAAATATCGTCAACTACACCAATGAGAACCAGTCGATGGCTGGTTGAGGATGGAGGCAAAGTCTCTGAAACATGTTCTGGAAAAATTTAAAAGTGTTGTTTAGTGTCATTAATGGACTCGCTTTAAATTTAATTTATTATAACACTGTTTTCAACACTTCTAAGAAAGGAATTGTTTTTAATTACTTCAAATTATAAATGAGTCATTTGTGCACCATGCTCCATTTCCCATATACTGAGGGAAAAAAGTGATTGTTCTTCATGGTACTGGGCTACACATAAAATAGACTTTCGTTTCATAAACCAGCACACATAGGGAAAAGCATGCATTCAATCACTCAGACATACTGAATGCATACAGGACAGAATATCATAATTTTAAAATATTATGTTAATTTTTTGTCAATGAGAAGTTATAGTAATGTATATAGTTAAAACAAAGCATAGCCACTTGATTAGAATGTGTAAATTATATTGTATTTCAAATCACAAGATTGTTAAAATGGCTTGTACAGGAAGCAATGCAACAGAATTCTGTTCCATAATTTTTAAAATAATTTCACTTCGCAATTTCCAGATTACTGAAGACATTTGTTGAGATATGTTCAAACTACCTGTAAATACAGACCCAGGGCACATCATATATAAATATCTCAAATTTTACAAGATGTACAGACATTTTTTAGAGCAAAAGCTTCAATGTATAGTATGTACAGTATTTTACATAAAAGAGCAACAAACATTGTCGTGACAGACTAGCAGAAAAACTGGTTTGTTGCACCAGTTGTACCATAAGGTAACAAAGAAAATAATACAGCTTATCAGTTTCATATCATTTTAGACACTGCAAGTTTGAAATGATGGTTCTCCATACTCTTCTCATTCTTCACTGTGCCTTGGAACTAAATGAACCAAGTACATTGAGTTATTGTTTTTGTAAGAACAATGACCAATTCAAAATGAATAGCAGAAAGTTGCAAAAAAAAAAAAAAAAAAAAAAAAAAAAAAAAAAAAAAAATTAATTACCCAGTATTTATCATTTTATTCTGGAGATATATCATAAATCTTCTGTTATTGCACAAGTTGAAAAAGCTTGGAGTGCCACAGATTTGCAGGCAGTTTGGATGCATAATAAACAATAAAACTGATATATTTAACATCACTACATAAATGGTAATTTTACAATACATATGGATATACAAAATATAAATATATACTTATATGTAGCAGTACAATGTGCCATGGACTAAACATCACTGCACCAGAATACCAATGTAAGCAATTCTAAGTGAAGAATATCACTAGCAAACTTTCCATAAAAAATATATATTTTTATGACTCATATTATCCATTTGGTAAGCATGGAATTAATTTAACTGACACAAAGTGTTTGGGCTACACATTGCTAACGTGAAAGGACTTCACAAAATGTTATCAGATGCGACTTATTAAGCTCACCATTTATCTTTAGAGAAATTGATGAAAATTTAAAGAAACTGTGATACCAGTTTCATGACTGAAGAGGTAAACAAGTGTATGGTGAGGTGTGGACTGTCATTTAGATGCTTAGTGGGACCCTATTTCTTTGATGCTACTGCACTGGAGAAGCATACCTTTAATTAATTTTATCAAGTGTACTTTATAGGGATAACAAGTCCTTCTATAATGGATGGAATACAACCACACTACCACCAGGCCATATGAGTCTTCCTGGATGACAACCTGCAGGAACACTGATTTGGATGAAGTGGAGAGATTGAGTTCTCTCCATGATTGTAGAATTAACCCTTATGGACTCAAGGGATCATATCTACTAAAGTAAGCTGTACACATTGGAGGACCTTTGTCAGGATATTACTGCAGCATGTGCAGAATCTCTATCAAAATAATGATTGACATAGTTGCGACAGCTCTTATCATTCCACTATGTGTCTGGCTGCCAATGGGGAACTCTTTGATCAATTATTATAATAACCATGTGCTTAAGTGAAGATGTTAATAAATGTGCAATCAGAATTGAAAATTAAAAGAAATGCATATGTTCATTCCTTGAAGTGGACATACATTTTTTGGCAGACCTTGTATTTGTTTCACATTAAAAACTCATGCAGCACAGTTTTATATTGTGTGTTTCATGCTAGCCCTGTTTTTCACTGAATGCAAGTTACATGACTCAATCTGTTTTAACTAAATTTTAATTCTGTGTTATGGTGGACAAAAAATAATCTGAAAGTGTATCTTGTTTGACATGTGTGTATGACTTACTTTATGACGTTACCTGTGTGTGTATAGTATGGGCTCTGTGTTTCCACTTCAGTCTCTTCAATTCTGCTCTGAGTAGGTAGCATGACAAATTTATGGCACTTGTAATATATACTATTTTGGGTTGTATTTTTACTTTGATAACTTTGAATCTATTATATCTTCAAAGACAGCACTTAGTATTCACCGTGATTAATGCTATAAAATAACAATCCTGTACGCTCAAATAAAACTAACATTTTTATTTCAATATTAGTAAACCATAAAAACAAAATACTATAAAAGTATATAACAAAAGGAGTTTATCATCTCTCTTCAACCAAAATGATGACCAAGGAATGAAACTGCAAAGAAAGAAACAATCTTACTGTTTCTCTGTGATCTATACTTTGGTTAACTATTTATCACACTTGCAAAATATGTATACTATTAAGCTACTTCAATTTTATTAAATAAATACCCTCCAATATTGAAGTCGCTGTGCAGCAGCAAGAAGCTTTTGCTGCCCCAAGAGAATTGTTAATTGACAATTCAAAGGGTAAAGCACTTGTTCATCCCAGCCAACAGTGAGCGATGGGAACATGTGTTCAGTGTAAAGTAAACTGTAGATTGAAGTAAGGATCCAAAAGCAGCAGTGTTAATAAGTCATATGATAATTTTTGAAAACTAATTTAAAAAAAGAATTTGTTAGAAACAGCAAAGATTTCAACATATTCTTCAGATGGATGTGTGTGTGCGTGTGTGTGTGTGCGCGCGCGTGTGTGTGTGTGCATGTGTGTGTGTGTGTGTGTGTGTGTGTGTGTGTGTGTGTGTGTGTGTGTGTGTGTGTGTTGTAAACAAATAGGTACCCAATGGAATTGATACTTAAGTGCATAACGCAAACTTAAGTGATATGGTGTGTTTGCAAGTGAAGATCCAATAATTTAGCGAAGTGGCGCAGTACAAAATATCATTTCATATGACAAATTGGCAATGGATAATTAAGTGATCTGCAGTGTTTGCAATCAACAGTCATCCTAGGTCAGGATATATACCTCTGCTGCAATGTATGATTATCAAATTATAAATTATTTTGATATATAAATCCAGTAATAGCTATCTTTGTTATCACCCCCAAGTCCGAGGTTATCTTTACTGGCTAAAACGTCTTTCTGATGCTCTATACTGAAAATAAATAAATCCTTAAATCAAACTAAAAGCTGTCTTTGGTAGCCAGCCAGTTATAACTACAAAAGCACCAAGCCGCAGTAGCAGCAGAAGACCCAGTGGTGAAGAATTGAGCGTACCCCTAGTTACATCAATGATCACAACAAACCACATAAGGTACCTCCCCAGCATTTGCCAGTTGTGAGGAAAATAAGGAAAAACCCATAGTCAGAAAGCATGCTTGGAGGATTTGGAAAGCAGACTTTCCATTCACGAGTCATTGTCTTAGCAGCCTCCAAATGTGACTACTTTTTTCAGTAGGATGATGCTAAGGTACATACAATTTGTCAATGGATCTTTACAAATGGTTTTTGGAGAAGGATATTTATGAAACAATTATGGTTGCCATGATCTTCTGATTTGACATTGCCTGATTATTTTCTTTAGGGTATTTGTAAATAAAATATATAGAAAACCAAAGCAGCAGAGGAAATGTAAATTGCCGTAATTAATTGTATAAAAGCAATGTTACCAAAACAAATAAAAGCATGAATCTATGTACGTAAAAATGAAGCTAGTAACAGTGAAAACACAAATACTACACAAATGTAATTATTTGTGACAAAAACTTCACTTATCTTTAAAGAAATAAACGAAAATTTCTTTAAAGATAAGTGAAGTTTCTGTTACAAATAATTATATTTGTGTAGTATGAATCTATGTTTCCAAGCAAATGGCAACATTTTTAACACTTTGCTTGAAATGAAGACTTTGTACATTATTTGATGTACTATTTTTCAGGAAAATAAGGGTACACTTTTCATGGGTCAGTATTATTCAGGCATTCCATGAGTAGAGAGTATAAAAACTAAATCGATCATGATCATAGATGTGTATTGTTGAGTTATCATTTTAATTTGTCACTCACTTCAAAGTTTTCTGTCTTAACACAGTATGATGAAAGATGGACAACATCACTACTTGCTATATAGCAAGTAACAATTAATTCTCTTGCAGCTGAGCTATTAACTACATGGTGTTGGAGAATATGCAAAAAGGGGAAAACATGTGATTGCATTTTTGACAGAACCAATGTCTATGTTGTATATAACACATACCAATTTCTCTCAAAGCTCAGTGGCAAAACACACAGTCAGTACCGAGACCACGGTTCATGGTTCAAACCCCAACTTGTGCTTATACTTTTTATTCAATTTTTTTTTAGTTTGCTAGGCATAGTACCAAACCAATTTACAACTGCTCTCTTGCTGCTACTGCATAGAATTGTAGGTTATGAAAGGAAATGGAAAACACATGAAATTTTATTAAATTATAGATGAGTCGTATTTATTACACATCGGCTTCACTTACGTACCTATATTGGATGAAAAGTCAGGCATTTACAAGATTAAGTGTAAACACTGAGAAAAAATTTACATAGGGAGGACAAAAAGAAACATAGGCACTAGAAAGAAAGAACATTTTAGGCACTTAAGATACAAAAATATTGATAAGTTTGCAATAGCAGCTTATTTCTGGTCTGAAAATCTGAAATTAAAGACAGCACCAAATTACTAAAATACGTACAAAAATATAGTGAACTCATCATATGGGAGAGAATATACATAGAAAAACATAAAAACCAACTAATGAACTTTGAAATCCTGCCAGAAGACAACCCAACATTTAAATTCATCACAAAATCAACAGATGGCAGCAGCAACTCCAGAACTACCCACACCACTGGATCAAGCTTTAGTCGCATTAGAGCCGACGATGCGAACAATGGTTCGCGTAACATGTCCTCAATATAGGTACGTAAGTGAAGCTGATGTGCAATAAATATGACTCATCAATAATTTAATAATTATTTCGCTTCACTGTGGTGTTCCAATGCAGTTAAATTTTGATAGATGTAATTTTGTTGGTTTTGTTAAAAATATAATTGATGTGTTTTCCATTTTCTTGCACATTGCTCAATTCCATGTAGTTAATGTAGAAATGATACTTGCTATGTGATACTTAGTCCATCTTTTGTTAAACCAGGTTAAAGTAAGCAAAGAAAACTAGTGAATGAGATATTAACCGCTTCGCCGATGGCCATTTAAACCCTTCAGGAGCCGGAAACGGATACCCAATAAACAGAACAGGACATTTAAATTGTTAAATGCTGTAAAAATGCATCATAAATACAATTCCGTATCTTCCGTATTTACTAAGTTATTTAAACGAAACAAAAACTGGTTTAAAACTCATTAAAGGCAGTATAAATCTACAGTAACAATAAAGTAGAGACTACATTAATAAATTGTTGAAATTTCACTACTTTGTTTCACTGTAGCAAAAGCCATTCTTTGTGCCGAACGCGCCTAATATGTGAATCATTTTGTTTTGTGTGTATACGAGCCATAGTATGTATGTATAGCTACGCAAGCGTCTTCTCAGGTTCAAGTTTAGTTTATTTATGCTATGCCAAGCGATAATATGACGAGAATATGTTGCGTCACACACTCACACACTGGAATGAAAACTCTGTCAGCATCTGTTATTACAGTGTTTCTCAACCAAGGTTTCTAGTAGCCTTTTGCAGCAGTTTTCGCTCTGTATTTCAGTTATTTATACTCTCTCTGTGTTCAGAATGATTTCTTGTAGCTATCAAGAGCTAAATGTATAGCACATTTGAAATTGTTAAATTTCAATGTTAACCATGGCTTATCCCGGTAATGTAGCAAATAAATTAGCTTGGGTATTATGTGTACAGGCTTCTGATATTACTGTAGAAAATCTGGAAGATTTGTTGTACGATTATGAAGGAGATCTTTAGGACATACGTAGCAGTGACGTGTACTGGTCTACAGCTGGCATGTTAGCTACTCCATTGTTTGGGGAAATGGCGGGTCAAATATGGGTGATACGGATCAGCTATTACCAGCTATCCCTCTTTACGGAAAACAGTTAAATGGTAAAAAAAAAGTATTTTTATACCACTGGATGTAACTATGCACAGTTGTTTAGTAATTTTCAGAGCTGTAAAAGACATTCATCTACCTGTACTTGCGCGTATAAAGAGCTCGTAACCTAATTGAGTATTATAATACTCAGAGGCCTCTTTATACTAGGGGGTAGCAAAATTCACCACATCATCCCTCATACTTGAGAGAAAACACTTTCCTAAAAGCATACCACCCACACCCAAAAAACTTGTAACCATTTCGAAAATGTGTAGTGTGTTGCGAAAAAGAAGTTCGCAAGGAAACCAATATTATTTGGTGTGAATCTGCAGATGTGCCCTTGGGTGTTTATCCAGGTTTGGAGGTGTACAATTCAAAAAGAAACCTTTAAGGATACTTATTAAATTTTAGATGAGTCGCGTTTTTTTACACATCTGCTTCACTTTCGTACCTATTTTGAGGACATGTTTCGCAAATCTTCGCTTGCATCTACGGCTCTTGTGCGACTGACGCTAGATCCAGCGGTGTCGCTTCACTGTGGTGTTCCAATACAGTTGAATCTCGATACTTTAAGGATACGTTTACATTCCTTATAGAACTAATTTAAATTTATTGTAAAACAGCAAGATTAAAATAATTGGCGTTAAATGAGCATTAAATGCATGTATGCGCAGGACGTCTATACACGTCCATATCGGTTTGGGGCATTTTAACTTGGACGTCATATGACGTCCATATCGGTGAAAGGGTTAAAATGGTGACCACAACAGTGTACATCTATGATCATGGCCGATTTAGTTTTCATATCCTCTACTCACGGAACGCTTGAACACTACTGACCTACTAAAAGTGTACATTTACTGCCTTCAAAGACAGCACTTTACCACTAAATTAATGGCTTTTCTTATAAGGCAAACCAGTCCCCTGCTGTCTAATATGAAAGATGGACAAGATCAGCTAAGCTGGACTTGCCAAATCTAACCTCATATTGGCTGATTTTCCAACTGCTGTTTTCATGCACAGTGACTTAAATATTACATATTTATTTCTCACAAGGAACTAAAAACTTAAAGTATAAACTTGGAAGAAGCGTAGGGACAGTGAAGCACAAATTAATACAAAAGTGAATCGAGAAGATATTGACACTCACTAGTGTGAGTGAAGCAATGTGTCAATATCTTCTCGATTCACTTTTGTATTAACTAAAAACTTGTTTAGGCTGTCGCATAGTGTACTTTGCAACTCCACTCATTGAGGAGAGATGATGTGATAACCTCAAATAGTTCTCTTGAAAATATAAAATAAAAGCACACTTAAAAGTTATTACTGTATATATATCAGACCATATTATTAGTTACAAGCAGTCTTAGGAAAAGATGATAAAAGAAAGCAAACATGCTTATTATATATACAATCTTATAAATATAAGTTTTGCATTTATCTGTATATTGCTATGTTAACCTAACTTTACATATTTGATACACAGAGGCTCAACTTCAGCTTTGTTTTAAAGGCATAGCATTTATTGTAGGCTTGAGAATTCCTACTGAATTACTTCTCCACATCAATGTCATTTCAGCAACAATTCAACTGTCTTGTCCAGTCTGAAGCAACTTCAAGGCCTTCTGAAGGTTTGCAATTGCAGTTGGTATGTCATCGTAATTAAGTGCACTTCCAGCCCATTTACAGTATTTCTGAGCCTTGCTGATTTGTTCTGGTTTCAAAACAATGCCTGCACCTGAAATTAACCACATTAGTTTTCTTAACATTTTGTTGTTGCACAGCTTGTACAATTTAAGAAACAATCTGATATGTTATATTCACATGAGTTTCTCTATCTACAAACTACTGCTATGAAAGCTTCAAGTTAATCAAGATAAACTTTGCAGAAACAGTTATATTATACATTTTGTCAAAGATACAAGAACGATATGGAAAACTAAATTGATAGTTCAAATATTTATAATGATAAGTTGCTATATGCTGACCTATACTCTCTCAATGACATAGTGAGAAACAATTGAATAGGAACAACACTTTTAAAAAATGACAAAAGTGTTGAAAAATTCAGACCAATAATAACCTATCTTGGAACTGGATTAGGGCACAAAAAGTATTATTCAAAATAAATTGAGTGCTTTAAAAGGCCTACATGTTTTGTCTGATACCCTTTTGTCTATCTCCGACGATTTACCATTAAACAAAATTATTAAAAATTTGTTCCCAATAAACCAGTCTTCAAAAGATACTTCAAGAAAATTCAAGATGCACATTTGTCAAATAAATATCTTAAAACAGGTATTTTGTTAGAGTCAGTTTTGAGAAAATACTTCATTTACAAGATAGCTTGGGGCGGGGTTATCTTTTAGAAAATCTTTGTGTCACATCTGTGATAGAAACTAAACTTAAACACCAAGTTTGATGGGTAGAATCAGAACTGAAAAATTTAAAGCCATAACTGGATTTGAATTAAGGATCTTCTGCTTTACACACAGCTGTTGTAGCACTGAGCTATCATGGCAACATGCCAGTACAACATTAAATTCCCTAACTGATTGACATTTTTCTGGTAGACCACAATCATATCTGAAATTCGAGATCACATACACCAACAGCAACTTACAATTCATAAGTGCGTTAAGTATGGAATCTATTTTCAGTTTGCCTATTTTGTGTGTATTAGAACAATCAATCATATCAATGACTGCCCTCATAAATGGAAACCAAGTTAGATAGTTTTCCAATTTTTCATTTTTGAACTATGCTTTTACAGACCTTTATCTAAAAGGTCTGGAATGAAGTATTTTCTCTACCTACTTACTACAGTAGTAGATAAAATAATAAAAAAAAAAAAAAAAAATAATTGATATCTAGAATGTATACGAGATGCCTTTGGAAATGATTTCCAATGGCGCTATTTCAAACATAACGCTCAATTCTATAATCACCTTATTTCGTAGGACAGTAACCCGATACTAGTACACCACGCAAATGCTAGATGGCATTTATAACCACAGTGTGTAGTGAACAGTCAGTGCTTGTATGCTATCAGGTGGAAAACTGCGTGGACAAGATGGAAGGCAACTATCATGGACAAAGATGTGCTGCAAGGTTTTTGAAGAAGGAAGGAGTCAAAACATCAGGTATTCACAAATGTTTAAACACGGTTTGTGGCTATGAAGCTCCTGCACAGAAGACCGTTTACAAGTGCATCACTGGGTTCACCAGCGCAAGAATGTGAGCACTGGTTGTCCGTCAACATTGCGAACTTTGAGGAGCATTGAGGTTGTCTCTGAATTGATAATGGGTGATAGGCATATAACATTTGATTAATTGGAATTGCAGACAGGGCTCGGCCACACAACCCTGTACACCATTATTCATAACGATTTGGATATGAAGGTGTGTGCACATTGGATTCTGCGGGATTTGACACAGGCCCAAAAGGAGAATGGAGTTGAAGTCTGTTGCCAACTATTGGAAATTCACAATGAGGATCCAGAATTTTTGGAGAAACTGGTGACAGGTGACAAATCATGGTGTCATTACCATACATTGAGAAGAAAATGCAATCTATGCAATGGAAACATCCTGGGAGTCTTAGGCCCAAGAAATTTTGTTCTGTTCCATCTGCAGGTAAGCAGATGATCTCCATCTTTTAAGACACTTGTGGCATTCTATTAATGGACTGGCTTTCACAAGGTACGACTTAACAGCCGGGTGTACTGTGCCTGCCTTACATGACCTCGACGCAGGATCCAACAACGGTGAATGGGAAAGTGGTCCAAAAGAGTGCTCCTCCAGCACGACAATGCACAGCCACACATCAGCACTGTTGTACCACACCCACCATATTCACCGGATCTTGCTCCATCGGATTATGCTCTATTTGATGGCATGAAGAACATGTTGTGAAGGAGGAAGAGATTTGGCAAAAACGAAGAACTGCAGGCAGCTGTCCATGAGTGGGTGCATAGTACCCACAAACAATGGTTTATGACGTAATAATGAAGTTGCCAGAAAGGTGGCAGCAATGTACTGATGTCAATGGAGAGTATATTGAGAGATCCTATGTACGATGATTCACGTTCATTAATAAATAAGGTACACAAAACTACTATTGTAAATCATTTCCAAATGCACCTTATACATATAGTATACATGTGAGTGGCTCAAATAATTTTCAGCAAATTTCTCTCACTTCACAGAATTGAGGCTCTAATGCAATTCAGCAACTTACCTTCGGAGTGAGAAGCACTGTTTGCATCACTTGTAATATTTGTTGGATTATACTGGTTGAAACTATCTAATGATGCTCCGTCATTCAATGGGGTGGTTGCAATGGAGGTTGGAGGGTTATATGGAACAAATCCACTACCTGGAAAAGAAGGGAAATTTGAGGGAGTATGGTTAGGTGTAGTAGGTGGGACATATGCATTTGCTCCTGGAGGGGGTAATGGAGTGCCGAAGTTACTGGGTACCTCAGGAGGAATCTGGGGCTGCACGAAACCTATAAAAATAAAACAATGTTTCTAAACAAGTGAACAAAACAAACTATGTGCAATCCTTCAAAATTATAGAGCACAAAGAAACTATAGATTGAAATCATCAAGAAACATTTAAACATACTAAGCAGAGTGAATTAAATACCCTTTGCTGCACTTGCATTATTCTAAAAAAGACACTTTGAAGTGCTTTTTTTTTTTTGGAGGGGGGATTTTCATGTTGGCAGATACTGAACTTTAGTACTTAACCGACTTCTTACTTTACAGTTTTCTGTTTAAACACAGACACACATATCCACATTAAGTACCTTTTCCAAAACTCCATTGTTACATTTACAAACTTTCTGTATCCTTTTATATAGCTTCCACAAACTATTTTTACAAAAGCTTATTTTTCTACTTACTTTATGCTAATCAAGATAAATTAATGCAGAAATGGTTTCATTACATGTTTACTTTTTGCAGAAATTTCCACACATTTTGCTGTAATACAATACTGCTTACTGTAAGCGCATAATATATATGCTAATAATGCTTTTTTTTGGGGGTATTCAGAGGCCTCAAAACAGTATTTCCAGTTAAATACTGATATAAAATTTTTGCATGGAATGAAATTCTTTCCCAATTTATTATATGTAGCAGAGAAAATAATTATTAGGGCTCAGATTTTGATGAGCTAAAGAATATGAAAAATGGCCTTAAAATGACACTAAGATCTTTATTGAATTATATACAATATGTGCAAACAAGGGTAAAGCTAGGCTGAAAAATTCAATGCTATAGCTGGGATTTGAGCCACAGATTTCCTGGTCTCCATCTGGTTGATTTTAACCATTGAGCTACCATGGCAACTGCCAGCACGCCACTAAATTCTCACTAGGAGTTGGCCTAATGATCCCAAGGTCACAGTTTCAAATCCAGCCCAGACCAATGATTTTTAAGTGCGCTTAAAGCAAGCCCCATGTCAGTAGATTTACTGGCAGAAATCAAAACTGAAAGCAAAAGCTACATTTCAGAATAGAAAAAGATAAGAAGTAGCAAAGAAAGGATGAAGCCTGCACAGTGAAGGCCAAACCCACCCTTCAGTGGGAGGATTTCTTGTGATGTTTCTTGAACAGAGAGGGGTTTTAATTATTGATTTTCCTCACAATCGACATACAGTGAATGTGGCTTATTATTGTCAGTTGTTAACTTAACCAAAAGTCACTTAACAAAACAAAATATTTCTTATGCCCATCAGAGATTTCATCCTATTCTATGATGTTAAGCTTCACACTGCAAATGTGGCAAGGGATATTGGAGAACTTGCATGGGAAACTCTCGACCATCCTCCCCTGTCCCTAATTATTTTTTGTCTGCATCTAGGAAATAATCACTTGGAAGAGAACAATAAAAAACAATGAAACTGTTAAGGAGTGTGTGTGTGTACAATTGGTTAGCAACATTCCGTCAAACATTTTGTTTGATTAGGTATATTTAAGCTTCCAAATTTCTGGCGAAAGCATGTAGAGTGTAAAGGAGGCTAGGTAATGAAAAACTGAAGGTGTCACTTGTGTATGTAATTAATCAACAAATGTGTAAATAAAATTACAATTTATATTTGAATTATATGAGTATGTCTGAAAAGTATCCAATCTATGACTGGGAAAAATAGATTATTTACCTGTTGGGATTGGGACCTGTCCCCAGGCAAGTTGGCCATGGTAACGCAATGGCTTAGAGCGACTGGACGGAAACCGGGAGATCCATGACTCAAATCTGGCCATGGCATTGAATTTTTCATGTTGACTATCAAAAACCTTAGCCTATATATGGCTAGTGTGAAGAAATGATTAATTTCCATCAATTAACTAAAATAAGAGTTACATGAGGCCTGGGACTCAAGTACTTATCATAGTAAGTCGCCACAAACGGTGTATCTCGGATGCGAGAGCCCCTAGTGGTCTACCAGGGAAAAGTATGAGTCAAATGGAGAATTGCCCCTAGTGGTCTACCAGGGAAAAGTATGAGTCAAATGGAGAATTTAATGTCATGACGGCAAGTTAGCCATGGTAGCTCAATGGTTTAGAGCGACTGGACGGAAACTAGGAAATCCGTGGTTCAAATCCCGGCTATGGCATTGAATTTTTCATGTTGACTCTATCAAAAACCTTAGCCTATATACGGCTAGTGTGAAGAAATGATTAATTTCCATCAATTAACTAAAATAATAAGAATTAAATGATGAAGCCTGGGACTCTAGTACTCACGATAGTAAGTCGCCACAAACGGTGTTATCTCGGATGCAAGAGTCCCTAGTGGTCTACTGGGGAAATATATGAATCAAATGGAGAATTTAATGTCGTGACAGCAAGTTAGCCATGGTAGCTCAATGGGTTAGAGCGACTGGACAGAATCCAGGAGATCTGTGGTTCAAATCCCGGCCATGGCATTGAATTTTTCATGTTGACTCTATCTTTCATATACTTAGCTCACTGCTCCTTCCACTTCTGAAAAAAAATTCTGGAAAGCTTCTTTTGGGATGGAGTTCAATTCCACTGTTGCATTCCTCTTTATCTCTTCTCTGATCCCAAAACGG
Source organism: Mantis religiosa (assembly GCA_030765055.1). NCBI lineage: Eukaryota > Metazoa > Arthropoda > Insecta > Mantodea > Mantidae > Mantis > Mantis religiosa. The sequence goes on from CM060952.1 coordinate 98,902,642, forward strand.
GATCCTTTCAGAGGCACCTTTAACCAGAAATCGCAAGGAGCCATGTTCAGAGAATAGGGAGCTTGGTGAGTGACCAGAAGTTCATGTTTTGTCAAAATAGTCTGAATAAGTTGCGATAAATGTGTTGGAGCATTGTCATGATGCAACTGCCAGGTTTTTGCCCTCCACAGGTCTGGTCTTTCCTGCCAAACTGCATCATGGAGACCGCAGAGAAAAATTTGACAGTACTGTCAGTGTTTGTCCTTCTGGTGTGTATTCAGGATCCACAACTCCATAGATATCAAAGAACACTGTTAGCATAACCTTGTTTTTGTTTCTCACCTGTCATGCTTTTTTTGGTCTTGGAGACTCAAGTTACCCTAGAGCATCATCTCCAAACACCTGCTGAATTTTACAAATTGCTTCTTTTTCAGAATCACCTAGAATTTAGCAAAAGTATCTTTGCTCAATTTGTTCTGTCATCTTGCGTGAAAACTAAATCCGACAAACACTTATAACAGCACCTCACTTGGTGACCTGCAGCCAGCAATTGATACATGTGAACATGGTGAGAAAATTCAAGTATGCGCATTCAAGTTCCTTCTGTCACCATGTAGAGGGGTGCAGACATAGCATCACAACTTTGTGTGGAAAAAATTAAAGTCAGATACTTTTTAGATAGACCTCATATGTAAAATCACTCATATGTATTTCTGTTCTAGTTCCCAGGGTGTTGTGAAGCAAAAAATAGCATGGTGTTTTGATTCTTATTTGTGTTTCTTATTTTATTTCCATTCGTGTTTCTGTTCTTGGATCCCATTTCCAAGCATGGAGCTGAGATCCTACAAATAGAAGATTTAAAAGAATTTTTCAACTGATTCCAAATTGGGCTGAAATCAGATGGATAGACTTCTACATGTTTTCAACTTTAGGCAAACCACTATTACATAAGGAGTTATTATTTAATACACAAACATTTGATGAAAATTTGTCACATTCCAAATTTAGTTCAACTCTGAACTCTGAATTTAGCATAATTTAAAGAGCCTCAAAAAAATCTGTCTAAATTGATGATTACAATATTTTATCTGGAATTGTTAAGTTAACAACAACAACAACAACAACAACAACAATAATAATAATAATAATAATAATAATAATAATAATAATAATAATAATAATAATAATAATAATAATAATAATAATAATAATAATAATAATAATAAAAGCAATATATATGTTAGCAGAAATAATCCTTTGGGTTTGAACATGTATAACTTATGATGCAGCCGGACGGAGACTGGAAGATCTGGGGTTCAAATCCTGGCCATGTCATTGAATTTTTCAGTCTGACTCTATCTTACCATGTATAACTTGTGTTTAATAACATTTTGGAACATGAAACTCATGTCCATGGAAAAAGAAACTCAAACAGTTTTATTATAATACCTTACAGATGTTATTGCATGTGAGCTCTTCTGGCAACGTGGTGCCCATCAAGCCTGTAATGTGGTTATAGGAGGCCGTGACAAGCAAACGTTTTTAATTTGTCAGCGTTCTCCCGGAGATCATACCTTATGGAACATCACTAAGAGGATTCTCCGAGAGCTGACAGTGATTCCACCTCTTCAGGTTGATGGGACCCTTTTGAGTGACTCTGCTGCCAAGTGTGACGCTCTAGCTACTCACTACGAGCGTACATTCACGCCTAACACCTGTCTTGACTCTAATATTCCCTCTTCCGTGGACAGGGAACTCCTTGAGTACCAACTTCGTCCTACAGCGCACAACAGAATTTCGTTCACTACTCCACGTGAATTGTCCCGCTTTATCCATCGTCTTCCCGTTAAAAAGTCTCCCGGTCATGACCTTATCCCTAACGTTGTGCTGAAGAATTTGACAAACAAAGCCCTAGCTTATTTATCATCAATCTTCAATGCTGCTCTGCGCATTGGTCATTTTCCATCTACATGGAAACATGCGGAAATTATAGTCTTCCACAAACCCAACAAACCAAAAAATCTTCCCTCAAGTTACAGACCAATCAGCTTATTACCTACACTTTCTAAGCTTTTTGAAAAGATTATTCATCAACGTATTTCTCATTTTTTGATCCATAATCAGATAATTCCGTCTTTTCAGTTTGGCTTTCGCCCGAAGCATGCTACCACTCACCAATTGCTCAGAATCACGCAGTCTATTATTCAAGGTTTCGAAAACAGGCAATACACCGTAGCAGCATTCCTAGATATCGCCCAGGCATTCGACAAGGTGTGGCACAGTGGACTACTACTTAAAACATATCGCATTGGTCTCCCTTATTATCTGATACAAATCATAGCAAGTTTTCTCACCAATAGAACCTTTGTGGTGCGCATTGCTGGTTTCACATCCACCCGACGGCCTATTTTAGCAGGTGTACCTCAAGGTTCAGTACTTGCACCACTCCTCTTTAATATATTCACTTATGATCTTCCTGATATAGCTCCAGTTTGTACGGCGTTATACGCAGATGATACTGCTCTCTATTATTCTCACGCCAATATTCTTCAAGCCATTCAGAAACTGCAAATTGCCCTAGATCAATTAGCTCATTGGTTCTCTCACTGGCGCATTTCCCTCAATACTAACAAGACAGAGGTTAAGATCTTCTCTTTACGACCTTATAGGGATCCTCCATCACTACGGCTGCTGGGGGAACCGCTCTCATGGTTACCAAGCAATGTGCCAGTGAAATACCTTGGGGTGTTACTGGACACTCGACTTACTTGGAACGCCCACATCTGTCGGTCTGTTACGCTTGCATTTGCCCGGATATCAAAACTGTACCCTCTACTCAACAGGCGCACTTCACTTGGTTATGAATCCTCCCTGCTTCTTTACACATCTCTAGTCCGTCCCATTTTTACCTATGCAGCTCCAGTCTGGGGTGGCACCAGTAAGACTAATCTCCGCCGACTGCAGGTACTACAAAACAGGGTGCTTCGTACAGTTACAAACGCTCCATGGTTCATCCGAAACCAGCAGCTTCATCATGAGTTTGGTCTTCTACCCGTTCACCAATACATCCGACGCCTGGCACGTCCATTCTTTTACCATCTCCAGGAGGTCCCTGGAGCTGTTACCTACCGTCTCGGCTGTCGCACTCGCCAGCCAACTCGCCTGAAGCGCAGACTGCCCCAAGATCTCCTAAGTGACGTCTCCAGCACAGACGACTCAGACACGTGATTACTACCATCAGACTTTAAGTTCTCAATTTGTGTTACAGTTATCCTCCACATTTAGTTAGAAGAGTCGTTCATGGCTACCTCCATTGTTATGTGTCCTGTTCCTATGTATCTTATAACAAACATCTGTAAAGCATAATTGCTGATCGATGGATAAAATAAAATAAAAAAAAAAAAAAAGCCTGTAATGTAGGTTTAAGTTGTACATTGGTTTTAGAACTCTGACCATCATCCAAAGAAGCCAGTGAGCTCAGATCTAACCTTCCTTCTCTTCTGACTCCTTCCAACTTCTGCACTCAGCAAATTTATTGCTCCTGTTACTTGCAATATGCCACATGAATCATCTGCCCCAGAGTACAGTTGACTGTAAAGTACTGGACACTGTCATATGTATATATTACTGTGTCTTTGCATGTGCATAGTTGAAGTTGTGATAATGCCTCCTGTAATTTCGAAGTTTCAAAGTTAAAAGGAAAGTCTCTTCATAACCAAACTTGTGAGGTGATTCTCAATGTACGAATACCTTAACAAAGACAAAATGAATAACAATTGCTACTCTCCAGAGCATTTTCAGAGTAATTCAGAAAGCACAAGAAGAATTTCTGCAGCTACTAGCATATCCCATAGTTTGCAAGAAAAGCAAAAATACGAAGAGAAAGGAATGAATTAACTTTAAAGAGAGTCGATTAATGACACTAAACAACACTTACTTTTAAATTTTTCCGGAACATGTTTCAGAGGCTTTGCCTCTATCTTCAGCCGGCCATGAGTTTTGGAACTCTTGGAAAGAAGCAGGTCACAAAAAGATTAACAGAAATTGACGATTTTGACAAGTGTGTAACTAGAAATTGGGCTTTAAATGAACAAATGCAAGAGTCAAATGCATGTGCTAATTGAAAGACACAACATATGCTCTCTGCGTGAGAATTATATCACTAAAATTAAAAAATACAGAGCTGAGAAACAACCAATAGTTTACAAAGATTATAGCTACATCCACAGCAGTAACACAGTTCCAAAAACATGGTGTGACAAAAGCAACACACGTTTTACGACACTAATACCAAAAGGGGAGAGATTTATAATTGTCCATGCAGGTGGAAGGTTTTGATCCATACCCAATTTCCTGTTTATTCATAAATCACAACAGAAAGCTGGAGGTTTTCATAAAGAAATGAATACTGAAAATTATTATTAAATTAAAGATGAGTCGTATTTATTACACATCAGCTTCAAAAAATACGACTCCTCTATAATTTAATAATCATTTCGCTTCACTGTGGTGTTCCAATACAGTTTAATTTCGATGTAGTGAAAATTATGTTAAATAGCTATGCACAATATTAATTCCAAATTTAGCCCCTAATTCAGTGCTAGTAATAGATAATGCCCTTTAACTTAATTCCTCTAACTTTAATTATTTAAGAAGAGACCTGCTTTCTTCGTTAGAAAATCACAATACCCCCTTTGGTGAATATAGCACTGAAACAAAATTGTGATATTACTCTAGTCAACAAGCCGACTCAGAAGAACTTTTTGATTGACAAATACTGTCAGAATATAATCCTGCAACTTTAAAGCTTCCTCCCTACCATTCGGATCTGAATCCTATAGAATTTATATAGGCAGATGTAAAACAATAGGTTGCTTGCAAATATGTAACCCTTAAATTGAAAGATGTTGAAATGTGTAGCCAATGATTTGAGCAAATTGGGCAAATAGAATGGAGAAAGCACTGATGAGATGACAGAAATAGTGACTCAACAGGACGAAGGCATATCAGACATAAAAGAATTAAAATGTGATAGAAGTCAAAATTGTTTAACTCCAAGCTAAGTTTTTGTGCGTATATGATAAACCTTTCTGGACCTATAGTACTTAATTTGCTAGAGATGGTAAGACTTTCCCAAATAGCAATGCATGAAACAAACAATCCAGTGGTACTTGAGAGGGTGAGTCATCGCAATGACATATGACTGCCATTAAAGACCAAGGAAAACAGGTAAGAAACTCGCAAGAAAGCTTTCATTTAAATAGTTAAGAGTTCAAGAACCACTGCACGATCAATATGTTGTAGCATGTGATGGTCAATTGATGTGTGGTGCACTCTTACCCAAGGATGATTTGGGAAGGGGTGGTTTGTACACTAGCTATTTAACATAACTCCATGCAGGACAAAAGTCAACAGGTGTCAGAATGGGCAAATGCAAAAGATTTTTTATCATGATCACCAGCAGCACCTATCCAATGGTTTGGAAGTCTGGTGTTGAGCTCTAAAGATTTCCTCTTCAAAATGCACCTTCTTATCATAACACTAATGAACTAATGGCTCACTGGATGGATGTCCACCAAGTATTGTTCCAAAATATTGTTAAACAACAACTACGAATTTATTAATAGGTAATCAAGAAACAGAAGAAATACGACTCATCTAAAATTTAATAAGAAACAGAATGTTTGCCTATCCTCTATATCAGCTATTTTATAACTTTCAACAATGTTCAATGCTGTATGTGATTATGCAAGCTGTAGCCAACTGTGATGCTATAATCAAAACTTTCTGAATTTCTCTTACCATTCATCCTAGTTTCTGTTTCTACATTTTACTAAACACAAATTAAATGTATAGATAGAGTCAACCTGAAAATTTCAATGCCATGGCCGGGATTTGAACCACAGTTCTCCCAGTTTCCGTCTGGTCGCTCTTAACCTTTGAGCTACCAAGGACAATGTGCCATCATGGCATTAAATTCTCCAATCGACTTGTAAGTTTTCCCAGTAAACTGCTAGGGGTCCTCATATTCAAGATACACACCATTTACGACGACTTACTATTGTAAGATCTTGATTCCCAGCCTTCATCACTAAAACATTATTAAGTTAATTGATGGAAATTAATCGTTTCACAATACTAGCCGTGTATAGGCTAAGGTTTTAGGATAGATAGATAGCGGTTTACTGGGAAAACATATGAGTCGATTGGAGAATTTAATGTTATGATGGCACATTGGTCATGGTAGCTCATAGGTTAAGAGCAGGAGATCTGTGGTTCAAGTCCCGATCATGGCATTGAATTTTTCAAGTTGACTCAATCCAAAAACTATACATAGCTAGTATGGTGGAACAATTAATTTCCATCAATTAACTTGACAAATTAAATGTGTGCTAAACCTGCCTGATCATTTGTAGTAAATTTGTTTATATTTACTCGCTTAAGATATTGTATGCATTCTGTGATATTTCAGAATACCTTGCCAACCTCTACTGTATTAACACCACAAGCACAAAAAACGTTCTCTGCAGTGCTCATTATGGAAACTAATAATGTAAATTTTACATGGAAACTTAGCAGTATTTAATTATGATGAGAATAATATTTAACAGTGTAGTTTAAGTCTCACCCATATTGCTAGGTCCACTGGCATTATCTGGCATTCCAGAACCTCCTGCTGCAAGATTTTCATCATCTTCACCTTCCTGTTGCATTGGCCCAGGTACTGGAGTTTCACCAGTTTTTAGACAGTTATGAATGTAAGCAGCTTTCCATTTGGCATATTTTCGATTTTGTAGAAGCTCTTCGGGTAACTCTCCAAAGGTTGTAAGGACATCAAAAAGCATTCCAGCTGTATAAAAAGCCTTCACCACATTCCTATTAAAAATAATTTATTATTTAAAGAAGTAATGACTACTCTTTTCTTGGAAGCGTTGAAAACAGTGTTGTTATAATAAATTACATTTAAAGGGAGTCGATTAATGACACTAAACAACACTTGCTTTTAAATTCTGTTTAGTGTCATTAATCGACTCCCTTTAAATTTAAGTAATGACTGTCAATTTAAGAAGAAAATGCAGAGTTTATAGGTTCAGAACGTACTTGCCAAAGTTTGCTGCTCTATCCTGGGTGTCAGCATATACAAACAATTTTAAGGCATAATTTTCAATATGAGCTTGAGCTGCAACATCATTAGTTACTGCTTCATTATCAGACATTGCTCTCTTTTGCGTCTCCAGCCAATCCATCAAGCTTGTCAACAAAGCCTTAGCATCATCAGATTTTCTGTCAATTTTCAATCCAAGCTGCAATGCATACAGTCGACCTATAAAAAATAAAGAAACAAGCTGTTATTAGCACAAGCAAACAGTGATGCTGCAACCCAGTGGTTAGACAGCTCATCTCTCACCAAGATGGTCCGGATTCAATGAAGAAGACCAAAGAAGACCAAATGTGGGATTTATGATGGACAATGTGATATCTGGGTGGATTTTCTCCAGGTTCTCTGGTTTCTCCGGCAATTGATTCTGCCAACTACTCCATAATCTCCTTTCACTCATTTCAACATCATTTCATATCATTACCTTCTTCACTCTTACACCAGATATCGAGCTAATCACCAATCCTGGTTACTCTCTCTGATGCAAGTCTTGTCAGCCCAACAGGCATCTGACCCCTGATGTTCACCTGTTATGTCCTGGGGGATGTAAATCCTTCACTCGAGGAGGATAAGCAGAAAAAGGAAAAGCAAAGAAAATTATAGGAATAACTATAGATTCAAGTATTTTTTTAAAATTTTTTTTTTTTTGTAATTTACGTCCTCCAACGTTAAGTCATATCGGACGATGAATGGAATGGGTGAAATGATGCTCAAATGAGCCCGGGGTCCATAGAGCTTAGAGTTACCTGACATTCATCTTTTAGGATAAGGGAAAAGCCCGGAAAAAAACCTTATCCAGGTAACTCACCCTGACCAAGATTTGAACTCGGGACCTCTTGAGCGTGAGACAGACATGCTACCACCACGCTAGCGAGGCGGGCATAGATTCAAGAAAGGATGATACTTTACCCAAACTGGTTTACAGATTACATTACCCTACTGAACTAAAAATCTCTATGCTACAAAGAAATATAAATAAATTTGACTATTCCAAGAATTTACTAAGTAAGATTTGTTTAATTATTTTTAATGTGCTACAATAGGTAAATTCAGAACGCTCCAATTATAATAAACTGAGACAGAACAAACAACACTCAATATCATATATTAATCATACAGGTTTTGTATATTACCAGGTATTTTCGTAGGTGGAGAGATGCGGCGACCCAATGACACAATTGGATACTACTGCAAATATGCATCTTAGTTTTGGTGGAGAATCCTTCAACTATTGAATAAGAGAAGAAATCCTTATATTCTACCTCAAGATCTGTGGAGATTAAGTCTGAAGATCTAAGTGGCAACCCCACCATCAAAGTTGGGTTTGTTTGGCTAATAACCAGCACATCTTAAATTAATTTTATTAAAGAAAATGAAGCACAGAGCTGGCTGGACCCTATTATGACAACTCCTTTTAATGAAAGTTTTAATGACTGTAATAGTTATAATTCTAATAATTCTAATTCTGACTTCAATGTTAAAACAAATTTTAAGATAGACTGCATGAATATAAAAGCATTACCAGAAATTGGAAGGTTAAAGCAAGTTATAAAAGATAAATATATTGGATTAAATATGAAATAAATTGGATTCAGATCTCTATTTCTTATACTCAAGTTTAAAATGAAAATTTGTAAAACTAACATGAAATCACTCTTATTATCTATATGGTTATGAAATGTGGAGAAGTATAATCAGTCAAAGAAAACATTGATCAATACACTTTTAAGAACAATTATAAGAATAAAATGATCAGATATAATTCCAAATTTAAAATTTCAGAAGGGGGAAAAACCAAATAAAATAAAAGTTGAACTGGATAGTACACATACTAAGAAAAGAAGATACAGCAGTGAAGAGAATGGCTTTGTACTGGAATCCTAAGATAGCAGGGACAGACCAAATAACACATGGAGAACAGTTATCAAATAAACTGTTAAAGAAAAATGGAATGAAATGAAGTGTAATACTTTGAGAATGGGACTACTTTGTAATGCCATAAACTCTTTTTAAGATAATAGAGGAGACTGATTAATTTGATTTAGGTGGTTTATATTTCTGATATGATGATCAGCAAAAATAAGGACCCCTGTGACAGCGCCTTGTAATAGCATGTTTTAAAGTAAATTATGTTGATTTAAAACACATTTAGAGATTGCTACAGTTTTAATGAGATGAAAAGTAAGTGGTATAAAACGCTAGTTATAGAATTTAGAAGGTTTTCACTTTAATTAGGTATAATTAATTAATCTATTAATTATTATTATTAATCCAAACCTAACCTGATATTCATTACTATGGTCAATAACAACAAATAAGGTGACAGCTAAATTACTTTGGTGTTCTGCTTGCTAAGGGATACATTTTTAAAATTACATACTTCATTTAAGTTTAATGTTTGCTTTATTTCTATACTTACACCAGTAACTTATGACGGGATCTCTCTGGTCATGTTCGGAAGCTGTTTTTAAGTAATGCTGAATAGCTTTAAGTGAAGCAGGACATGGTGGAAATTGATGCGTCATTTTATATCACTTTTTGTAGAAAGTTAATGCTGTACTATTCGAATTATTAAATATTCTGAAATAATGACCCCAGAATCCCACTGCTAACCTCCAAAATTAAACCTCAGCTGTCACCGATTGTCGACTGTCACTTTAACGGGTGCAGTGTCATTCAGTATAGCCAATATAAGGTACGCAAAAGACTTTTGGCAGCAAAGCATATTACCTTTTCTTTGCGTATTTATTTGAGTAATTTGAGTGAGCAATAGGAATATAATTTAATTAAACATACTCTGCTATGCGCTTAGTTGCACTCCCTTATTTGTATGCCATAATTTTCAGCTTTTTTAATCTCCGCATTTGACAAAGTTAATTATTCCCATGAGCGAAATAGAGAAAAATATCCCTCCACAAGATTGGTTATTTATCTATGTTATGGTAATGGCCTTTAAATTACATTTCTCTTCTTCAGGAATTCATTTTTGTCCAAAATTTTATTAATTTTTACAATAGAATGAAATGTATAATTCACAAATTTGATCACATTTTTTTCCCCACAAAATATGTAGTTATTTAGTATCGTGGCAGTGATAGCTTGGTCACACGGAACTCCGTTGGTGTTTCTGTTCTTTTACTTTACCTTTCTAATAGCATTTTCTAAATTTCTCTGTTTATGGCCGTTCAAATTTAGTCTTCATTCTATCGAACTATCTATTTTGCTATTGTAAATCTGGAAACAAATTTTGAGAAGGCCAAAACATTTGTAAAGTTATAAATAGTAAAACAAATGCACTAGTCTGTGATTCGGTTTGTCTGGATACGTCCAGGACTACATTCAGGTAGCGTGCTTTTACTGATTCCAGGATGAGGAAATCTCTAACTCCAGATAATTCCAATCCCATGCGTTAGGATTGGGATTATTTCAAATCGAACATAACACTGCTGCTTCTAGAAACAATTTTGCTGGGATTCTGCTGTTGCTGCTGCTCTGAACTTCACATAAATGATTCTGGATTTAATAGTGTTTCTTAAGTTTTAGGCCTATACATTTGAACAAGTTACTGTACATAGTGTAGTTTTTCCATATCTGATTTTATCTTCTTCATTTACCTTCCCACCTTTACTGTGAGTAACGTAGAATATTTTCTGCCCGTCAATGTTCAGTTTGTTGTCTTCTGCCCATTCCCATTGTTTTGATCGCTTTTTGTAGCTCCAGCTTATTGATATTTGTTATGTTATTCGATCTGCTGACCAAAGTTATATTTGGTAATTATTTTCTTTAGCATCCGAGGAATCATGTTTTAAACCATGATTGAACAATGCCCTAATAGTACTTGTGTCATTTTTGGGACAAAAGCTTAAACTAGGAAAGTTCATATCAGCTCCGTATGTACATCTCATTACTCCAGCTTAGCTAACCTGTTACTTGGAGGAATATGATCGTCATTGATCTGTCCTCTTGTGATCTCGGTCGTTACATCTTGTAATTTCAGTTTGTCTTTATATACATATCTGCGTTCAAATTCGCCGATAAAATCACTTTTTTCTGGAAGGTGCATAATTTCAAAAAATTGTAAACATGTATGTTTATGACACTTAATGTGCTTAATCCGTAAGACAACTGAAATGTGAATGGCGCGTTTAAGAACGCATTAGAAAAGAAAAGAAAAAATGCGAACAATTAAATAATGCCTATTTTATGTCATGCTATCATTCCAGCGATTTGTATGAAACACATTTTATTAAAGACATTTTGAGAATTGACGAAAAGGTTTTACAGCCTTTTATAAAACATGATTTGTGAAAGGACCGGTTACTTGTTAGAATAGTGAGCAAGAAGGTATTAATTTCAGTATAATTCCTGTCCGTGCGAAAAACAAAGGGGGGGGGGGGAAAGCTAAGAAAAGCAAATGCAATGGTTTGGAATAAATCAGAAAAAAAGTGACAGATGAACCCTCAATGAGAAAGCAAAACTGTCTCGACAGAACGTGAGGGAAGCTATGTTATTTTTATAGAAAATATATTGAAATTCAAAGAAATAAACCTCAAAAGAGTATAAATTGCCTTGCGGTAGGTCATCTTTAGTTTTTCTCTGAATCCTTATGACGAGATCGGCATGATGCATGCTGGTTGTACGAGGGCTGTTCAATAAAGAATGATCACAACCTTTTCTTGACAACGTACCTTTAATCACCCTCATAATTTTGATGGTCCTTCTCAAAATAGTCTCCTCTGAATGCGATATACTTGTCCCAGCGTTTGTGCCAGTCTTCAAAGACATGCTGGAAACCATTTTTGAGAGATCCTCCAAAATCGCCTCCGCAGCCTTCACTACTGCTTCTGATGATGGATAATGCCTCCCATGAAGGCGTTTCTTCAAGTTAGGTAATAGAAAATAGTCACATGGGGCTAAATCCGGACAACAGGGAGGGTGAGAGATGCATTTCACGCAACAACTTTGGCAATATGCGGCCGCGTATTATCGTGGTGCAGCATCCAGCCTGCTTCACGGAAATGTGGTCTTGCAATGTTTTCAGGACTTCCCTGTAGTATTGTCCAGTTTCTGATGTGTGTGCAGGTACAACATGCTGATCAACCATTCCATGAATATCAAAGAATGAGATGCCCATAGCTTTCTCAGCAGAAGCAACCACTTTAGCTTTTTTGGGGGTTGGTGATGAAGGAGATTTCCACACTGAGCTTTGCTGTTTGCTCTCAGGATCAAAATGATGTAGCCAAGTTTCATCAGCAGTGATTATGTTTGAAAAAACTCCGGATCTTCCTCTAACATCAACTTTAACTGAATGCAGACGTGCATGCGAATGTCCTTTTGTTCGGGAATCAACAGTCTTGAAACCCATCGCGCACAAACACGTTTCATGTGTAATGTTTCTGTTACCAACGTGTGGGTGGCACCCAGTGAAATGTGCAGTATTTCAGAAAGTGATTCTAAGGTAATTCTTCGATCCTCTCTCATAATGGCAGCAACAGTGTTAATGTTTTCTTCCGTAAGTGCCGTAATTGAGCACGGGATCCACCTTCCTTTGAAATCGATTGTCTCCCCTCTTTAAACATTTTAAACCACCTTCGAGCCGTGCTGTAGGGAAGAACAGACTCTCCATAGGCCTTCTGTAACATTGTATCGTCTCAACTGAAGATTTGTTGAGACGAAAGCAGAATTTCAAAGCCGCATATTGTTCCTCGCGTGTTACCTCCATTACTGCGGTAGGCGATACTGAACATGTCTGAACTTTACTAGTTCTCACTAGTTCTCACAGAAGTACCAACAATGAAATTACTACGGTGTGTTTGTTTCACATTAAGCTATCAGAATATAATAAGATTGAATTATAAAGCGAAAAATTTATGACCGTAAAAAAATTATGATCATTCTTTATTGAGCAGCCCTCGTAATACTACTGTTTTCAAATAATAATTTTGGCCAAACTAAGCTTTTGCCCGCCCCAAAAGACATCCAAAACGTCTGTGGGGTAATATTTGACATAAAGCGAGGAAATGGCCGCGCCGTGGCTCAGTGGTTAGACCGCTTGGCTCTCACCAAGGCGGCCCAGGTTCGATCCAGGCGACCACAAAGTGAGATTTGTGGTGGACAACACGGCGTTGGGGCGGGTTTTCTCCGGGACCTCCGGTTTCCCCCGCCATCTCGTTCCACCGGTGCTCCATCTTCATCTCATGTATCATCAGTGTCACCGTCTGCGGTGCCGTATGTAGTAAAAGCGGGCGTTAAACACTACACTACACATATAGCGAGGAAGGTTTGAAATGAGTTTGGACACAGTGTCCTAAATTGATTAGTCGCCTTGTATGTTTACTCTATAAATTCCAACCGAAGTTTTAGTATCCCGAAAATGACTAGTTTTAGATTCACAGTACTCAGGTAACTACCAAATTTCTAACCTATTTCAGATACCGCTTAAGGATGTTGAATGAAGCTATTTAATAAAATTCTACATCCTTAAACTCTTTTGTATGGAGATATTTTCACTATTGTTATCTAATTTGTTAAAAACTAAATAATTTGAATTTAAATATCTGTCGCATTTTTGAGATACTGGCACGATAGCTAAATTATGCAAACTTCATTTTTAACTTTATTAACTTCTAAATCGGATTTCACAAAACAATTTACAAATTTTACAGATATAATCCACTTTCTACCTTAACGAACTAACTAAACCTACAGATTACTGGATTCCAGTAACCTTACAAATCTATTCATCTAATCTATCTAAAACAGTCATTTTTCTACTTTACTTCTACACCAACAATATAAATCAAATCTACATTTCTACTACAGCTTTAATTCTTATAACAAGCTACGAGAGACTGTTTCCTAAATTTAAAAATTGCCTCTTCTGCAACTGGTATCCAAAGCTTCCTCCTACTGGTATCAGTCTCCTAAACGGACTGGCATCAGTAGATGGAGCTGGTTCATCAGTTCCAGACATCAGGGTAGTCATCTATCTGCTTCTGCGTAATCAGTTGTATCTGTCTGCTCTGATACTCTCCACATATATCTTCTCTCTCCTGGTATTCTCTTTCTGTCTATGATCTTTCTGTCTATGATCTTTCTGTCTATGATCTTTCTGTCTTCTTTCTGATATCCATAATTGGCGTTTTCTATTTATCGGCTGTGCGTCTTAAATTAGGTCTTCATGTTTGGTAAACTGTATCTTCAGTTTCTCTTGGTCCTATTTCCCTCCGCCCGCCTCGGTAGCGTAGATGGTAGCATGTCTGCCTCACGTTCAAGAGGTCCCGAGTTCGAATCTCGGTCAGGGTGAGTTACTTGGATAACCCTTATCCTTACAGACGAATGTCGGGTAACTCTAAGCTCCATGGACCCTGGACTCATTTGAGCATCATTTCACCCATTTCATTCACCGTCCGATATGACTTAATGTCGAAGGACGTAAAATTACAAAAACAAACAAACTATTTCCCTCCGACGATCTCTTAAGTAATATTCTTTTCTCGTAGATTGAAATGTTCCTGCATTTCTTTCTTGAGGTCTTTTGTCGCGGGCTATGTATTCCTCTAACGCCTTAGCGGATATTATCTGAGACATATTTTCTAAATGTACATAATCTTCTGCATCTCATAAGATTTTCCATAAACATTTTCCTTGAAGTTTCCTTCGACCGTCTTCTACTGGTTCACTATATTTATTGCACTAAAAAATAACATGTTCGGATACCAGGCTACTAAGAAGTACGAAGAAAGGGGAGAGCCTGAACGATAAATAAAGTGACCACGTGAAGCTTATATAAAAATGCCACATGTAACGATTGCCAGGTGTTAGTTAAAGGAAGAATTATTATTGGCGAAAAGTTATCTCGAGTGACTTGCTCGAAGCGATAGATATAGACACGTTTAGCTTAAGAGGCGAGATAATACTATTACTTTCTAACAATCTTTTTCGTAGCATTAGCTATTTTGGTATATGTTACTGTATGCCTAAGTTTTACTAAGTGTGTTTTATACTTGCTACTATGCTCCTTATGCTCTTTTTGTGTATGCTTATATTAAGGTCATACCGCGAGGACGAATGAACGCAAGAGGAAAAAAGTAAACTTTGAGGAACGCTTGTTTAATGCTGTAAATGCACTTTACCTTCACTACAAAACTACCTCTCAACTCTTTGGCCGTTGGTATCACCTTGTGATGGTGCTGTTTATATAGCGGAGCCTATACGAAAAACAGCGAGAGATCGAATTCAGATAAACAACCATGATAAAACATGAGGACCGTAAGGAGCAAAGTGAAGCCGAGGGATTGAGAGTCCTAACAAGGGAACTATCACTGTAATCACACCGCTACTCACCCCAAAATTTGATGGTATAATGCTTGCTGTATATAAACTGTGTGCTGTGGAGTAGAACCGCAACTCCCAAAACTGAAGCCTGGAAAGTGCCGCATGCGAACACTTGCAAGTAGCTGCTGGACATCCCTCGTCAGCTCTGTGGCGGGCGCTTCTTCCGTATGTCATGTGTAGGCCACTACCCGTCAGGGGTAAACAATTCCTCCCGTACAATGTTTTTGTTAGTATGCCAATATGTACTAGGGTATTCTACTCATTTTCGGGTACTTCCAGCTATACTCCACATCCGATTTTTGGCACATGGGCTCCACATAGAGCAGAGATGATGCCATAAAATTCTCAAGCGCATACAGGTGTAAGCTTAGTGATAGTTCCCTTGTAAGTATCAAAGCATAACTCAGAGATATGTTTTATAACAGCTGTGGAACGACGAAAGAGTGTAGCTGAAGGAACTGTAACGCTGTCACAGTGATTCAGGAACTTGGTTTCAAATAACGGGTAATGCATAAAGTGTTAACAAGTAAACGACTCAAGGATAACGAGTGTTTGTGACAACTAAAATTCAGATTTTCATGAATTTCTCTGCTAGTCTGAGGGACTTCCCTCAGAGAATGCGCAGTTATTATGAAATCTAATATGTTGCATTCACGTATCCTGCTTTACTCTTGTACATACTCTTTTTACAAACGCTTATTCTTCTATTTGCTTCATGTTAACTGAGATAAAACACGCAGAAATTGGATTATTATGTATTTCGTTGCAGGTACAATGACAATAGAGGAATAGAGTACTTTTAACCTCTTTTGAAAGCTGGTCGCTATGTGTCGTCTTTGACATTCTATTCTCTTCGCATGGCTAGGACAAAAGGGGGAACAATGATGACCTCTCGTTTTAAAAAATGGTACTACGTATTAGAAAATTCTAACACATATAAATTAAGCGAATAGATTTCCGGACAATTAGAAAGTGATATTATTGAACCAATTTACAAAGGCAAAGGAGAAATTAGCAAACCGCAAAATTATAGGGGGATCAGTTTACTAGGGGGAATTTACGCAAGAATAATGGCAGAAAAATTGCAAAGATGGGCGAAGACAGAAAAGAAAACTGTAGGAATTCTAATCAGGATTCAGAAAAGGGAGAAGGACAGCAGATAAAATACTAATTATCAGTACAATAATAGATAAGTGCACAAGTAAGAAAAGAGGGAGAATATATATGTTCTTTTTTGTAGATTTCGAAAAAGCTTTTGATTCACTAGTGATAGAAGCACTATGGTAAAATTACAAAAGAAACGAATCATCAAGAAATTTATTGTAGTTTAGAAAACATTTATGAGGAAATAAAGTTTGGAAGAGTAGAGAAGAATGGGCTAGCGGAATTAGTGGAACAGAAAATGGGATTAAGACAATGCTGAAAACTTAGCCCTATATTGTTCAATTTATCACTGATATAATAAAGAGGGTTGAAAAAAGTAATAATCATTTCCCAATTATTAGGAAGAGTGCAATACTAAGATTACTATTTGCAGATGACTTGATAATAGCATCTATAACAGTGATAGAATTACAGAAAGCAATAAATGAAATTATAAGTTAATGTAAGGAACTGGGGATAAGAATTAATATAAGCAAGTCAAAAATAATAGTGTTTAAGAAGGATGATAAGTTAAGAAAAGATTAAATGGTATTTAAATTACCAACAAGTGGAGGTGCTAAAGGAGTTTGATTATTTAGGAATGAAACTGTGTTATAATGGAGATTGGGGAGCACATTGGAGAAAGATAAGAGTGAAAAGGAAGATAGCGGTGTCTGTGGTAAGGAATGTAAATATAAATTACCAGATATGTGAGAAAAGTGTCTTAAAAGAAACTATGAAGAAATAGTAGAATAAAAAAGTGACATATGGTGTGGAATTGTGGGGGCTAATGAGATAACAAAGCATGCTGAACACACATATGGACAGTTCTGTAAAGAGGTATTAGGTTTAGATAAATCAACGCCAAATGGAGTAGCTATAGTGGAACTAGGAAGACCCTGCAGAAGTGGGGTACTTTTAGAAAGATGCTACAAATATTGGCACAACTGTACAAAAAAGGATGATGTACATAAATATTAAATTGTACAATGATTAAGACGAGGGTAAAGGACATTGACAGACAAGTGACATGGGGAAACCTGATAAGTAAGAGATCACTATATGTACACCTGAAAATGAAGTGAGAATGGGGAAGGGAAACATATACACAATTTTTCGAAACGACACCGAACGAATATATAGAAGTAGTTGCTCAGCTTCTATGTGGCACATATAGAGAGTTTGTACAGGCAACAAAGCTCCATAAAAACGCTCCAGAATGAGTGGATTAGGCAGTCATAGGAACATTGACATGTGTCTCACGCTATCGAAGTTCGCAGATAGGTGACACAGCGTGTTGCCTGTTGTAGCTGTTTGTAAACATACTGGCATACTCCGCGGCAGCTTGCTACCATTAAATTTCTTTGGCTTATGAAACCTCTATTGAGTTTGAGGATGGAAACGATGAAAAGAACAGAGAACACTATCAAAGAATTGTAGATAAAGTTAACCAAAAGGCATTTATAAATCCCTTATGCTATGAGACAAGCATTTTAATAATAATAATAATAATAATAATAATAATAATAATAATAATAATAATAATAATAATAATAATAATAATAATAATAATAATAATAATAATAATAATAATAATAATAATAATAATAATAATAATAATAATAATAATAATAATAATAATAATAATAATAATAATAATAATAATAATAATAATAATAATAATAATAATAATAATAATAATAATAATAATAATAATAATAATAATAATAATAATAATAATAATAATAATAATAATAATAATAATAATAATAATAATAATAATAATAATAATAATAATAATAATAATAATAATAATAATAATAATAATAATAATAATAATAATAATAATAATAATAATAATAATAATAATAATAATAATGTTTAATAGTACTAAATAAGGCATTTGTAGCTGAAAAGGAAGCTGTTAATTTTACTGTAACTGGTTGAAAACACTGTACAATTCAGATTATAGCAAAATGAGCAACCTTGGAGGTGAGGCTAGGGTCACTGGTAAAAAGTAACGAGCAATGCTTTTGTTTTCGTGGCCGATGCGTCCCAATAACAACATTTGAGTTTCGCGCACCAGTGGTTCCTGCGCTGCCTAATCACAAAGTAATGCAATATTTAATGCTGCATAAAATTGTACCTAAGAGAGTTTATATTTATGTGATAGAGTTAAGGACAGGAGTCATATTAAGAGGGGGTTCACCAAAGGAGTGCATTTTATGTGGAAATCAAATAAGCTTAGAACATTACGCAGTGGAATGTAAAGAATTTGAAAACTGGAGGAAATTAAGTAGGATAAGAACCGGGATAATAAAGGGGCTTACTTAGTAACAATAAAAATGCTTACGTTGAAAGGAGAGACAATAATAAGGGAGGTGGGCGAGGATACAAACAAAGTCAAAGAGAAATGGATGAGAAGAGTAAGAAAGTTAAGAGGCAGAGAAATGGAAGACACGGTGAAATATTAGATCAAGATCGCATTAGGGCTAGAATAGAGGTAAACGACCAGGGAGCCAATACCACTATTAACCCATAAATACGTAAGCAGCTGACAAGTTTGTACTTAGAGTAGAATTGCAAAGTTGTGATTGAAATTGTAAGAAAGTATTATATGTCTAAGTACAAATTAACTTCTAACAAATAAGAAATAACTCGAAAACGTTTAACTCCATAAAAGTATATGATAATAACTATATGTTTTAACCGTACCTACATTTTTGCGTAGTAACATGTTGTGTAGTTCTTACGGAAACCAGTTATGCAAAAGTCATCTAGAATGAACAGGACTTCTGAGGACATTGCCAGTAAATTCAATATATACTTTTATTTGTAATCAAAATATCTCAAACGTATGGTACTTTAATCATTATCGTTTGAGTAAATTAAGGCTTTCGAGAAGTGTTCTATGTAAAGGGAGTCTGGGATGGGGAGACTCTTTGAAAACTTTGTGTCGTTGCTGTTGCATTCTTGGAAGATGTTGACTCTTAAACAAAAAGTTTAATGTATAACCGACTTGTCGTTTTTGAGTTAAGTTGTTCACAAAGACATTTTTCTAAAAGAAATATGCTTTGTTTTGGATCCGTGGACCTCAAAATGTGTATTTCCAGTAAAATCATGGTATAGAATTTTTGAGTGGAGTGAAATAACTTCTCCAATTACATTTACATAGAAGAGAAAGCAGAAATTCAGTGCTCTGTTGTCAATTAGCATTTATTTCGTATGTAAGAAAATGGCTCACAGACTTTCTAATTGATCACATGTACTATTAAACTTGCTTTATACACTTTTTTCTTTTTTTTTGCAATTGGCGTCCTCAAACGTTAAGTTACATCGGGCATTGATTGGAATGGGTGAAATGATACTCGAATGAGCCCAGGTTCCATTGAGCTTAGAGTTGCCCGACATTCATCTTTAAGGATAAGGGAAAACCCTACCCACCTCGGTAGCGTGGTAGTAGCCTGTCTGCCTCACGTTCAAGAGGTCCCGAGTTCGAATCTCAGTCAGGGTGAGTTACCTGGACTTTTATTATTTGCCTCCTGTCTCTGGTGGTGAGTTTCGAAGAAGTGCCATATCTAGGTTTATTTACAACAGCATTTGTCTGTTTGAGGCGTTGAATTGGGTGGAACAGTAGTTTTGCTTCTGTGAATGGTTTTGCCAATTTCAGAGAGAGATTTTTTTTGTTTGTACATATTTATCATGATATTCCTCTCTGTCACCGTTGTCTCCTTACCTTTGCGTTCCATATTACCTGTGAGCTCACAATCGGCTGAATAACTTTGAGCACACTGTCTCGAGGAACAGCATAAACACAATACCTTTGTGTTAGGGGCGAGTAGGGTACGTCCAACCACCTTTCTCTCTGTTCGATTGGGTACGTTCAAATACTTATGTCCTCCAATAAGACGGACAGTAGAATAAATACAGTAAAGATTGTGTAATAAATACATGCAAAGTGATATTTTAAATATTGTTTGCGAGACACAAAAGGTTAATGTTTACACGTTTAACAATTCAACGCTGCCAAATAAATATTACAGTATTTATAGTACGTGCAATGTTATGTGCTATATTGTCACAAGTGCTGTCGAGAGGTGCAAGAAACACACAAACTTTGGACATTTATTGGGGATCATAGTAATTGGTTATTCTTGAGAAAATTACATATTTAACATTTTCTTACTTTCTGGAGTTTCTCAACTCTTTGTGAATAACAGGAACTTTGTGGGTTTCCACTTCCCATGGCACTCCTAGTGCTACCATGACATCAGCCTCCTATAGGATATCCCGTCACGTAGGACTTAGGCTAGTCATGTGTCTCTGGAAAGTTTACCGGATGTTCTAGAATATCCGTTTTCTGTAAGAAACCCCAGTCATGCAAGACTTTGGTACTGATCTTGCGTCTCTGGAAAGTTCTCCGGAAGTTCCAGAACCCAGACAGGCGACACACCATATTTGGTAAATCTGCGCCATTGTCTGGGGACCCCCACTAGGCAGAATTGGCCTATATAATAGAGCTACTGGCCCATAGTGGGTCGCTCTCTCGCTCTCTCGCTGACTCGCTGCTCGACCGGCTCAACGGACCCTCGGGGTCCGTGAAGCCGGGGGCTCTCGACTTCTCCGAAGCCACTCCGTAGACGGCTGCACCCACGACAGCACTACCACACCTGTCCAAAGGTAAGCCCCTTGGGGGGACAACCCATATTAGCGAGTATGTAACTTGTTCATTACAATTGTGTTCCAAAGCCATCAATCATTACTGTCAATACTGTTATGCTTACGCTTCTATTGCCATAATAAAGTGGGTTATCTAGCAGCTTGCGAGTAATCTCTACCCCTGAAGATTCCTTCACAGTTACGTCCCTCGTCACAGCACCATGCTCGTGACATATGGCGGAGGCGCCAATTTCTCTTAAATTTTAGGGGAAATATGTTCAATTCCGGACCTCTCTTTTCATTATAACTCCGGGGGAGGGAGTTTTTGCTATGATTATGCTAGACTATGCTAGAGTAGGCAAAACGCTTAAGTATAGTACTGATGAAAGATGTACTACTGTTATTGTTGATTTAGGTGTAGACGTTGTTCAACCGGGGCTTGTGCATTAAGGTGCTAAATGTGGGAAAAACAAAATGTGTTTACATCAAAAATGTGTTTCGGTTATATCAGTTCAAAACAAAACATGTCATTGTTATGGTGATGGCGTATGTAATAATAAACAACAATGCCATTGTAATGCTGGATTTGCTCCTCCATTCTGTAACACAACATTAAATAGTAGCGCGATAGATGATGCTCCTATAACTTCTAATATTCGTGCAGTACCACAATTGTCTTTCTACGCAATTTTCCTAGGAATATCTCCTCCGATCCTAATAATGTATACGATTCGAAACTATTGCAGGAATACACTGGGTAGTCGTGGCACTAATTCTCGTGCTGAGAACAATGAGTTAGGAAATTTTTCACAATCAGGCACATTCCCATTGCTACAGGATCAGGTTTCTGGTTTCCAGGCAGAAAGCCACCCACTACACATTATGCGACTTGTATAAATACCATAGTAATAACCCCTTGGTAGCCACTTCGGACTGCTTTTGGAGAAGTCGAGTAGCGAGGTAGCCAGCACGATTAATGTAAGAGGACCTAAAACTATCCTTAAGGATAACCCTAAGAATAACTTTGTGTTATTTGTGTATTAATTGTCCATTTCCTTTATCATTAAGTTGCATGTATAGATGGCTCCTATTTTTATTTTTAATTTAAGTTGATGTATTTTAATGTAAAATACTAAGTATATTGTAATAGCGAGGTACACCTGCATAGCAAGTTTGTCATTACGCTATCGGTTATCCTGAGTAAGCAGCAGTTAGAAATGTTAAAGTGATTTTTTTTCGGCGTAACTTATTTTCTGTATAACAAATAAACCCTCCCACCCATGGGAATGAGCATATGAGTCCATGCGTCGATAACAACCCAAACTAGAGAATGTAGTGTATCACGGTAGATACAGGTTAGAATATATCTGACACATCATGTATTGAAATTAAGTTATATGTCATAACATGAAATAAATTATGATATAAACTAGGAATACAGGAATATTCCGAAAACACGTTGTATTTTCAAGTAATTAGCCAATATATTCTTCTATGTTTTGTGTGTTAGTAACCATTTATGTAAAACGCGGCATAGAAATGACAAACCCCGAGAAAATCCCTGCTTTTCTGAAATAAAATGCTTCTATAGATAGGTACAATGCCAAGCTGTTATTCACTAATGCTTTGGTACCACACCCCACTACATAAAATCTCACTGTGATATATTGTATAGAATTCATGACATAAGAGAAGATCATCAATAAGATCAATCGATAAGATCGATACATGTGCCTTATGAACTATTGCAAAAATAATTCCAGTTTCTTAAAAAAATAATCTTAATCGGCAGAATATATTCACTGTTAACTGTCCCTATGATGCTTTGCCTATAACTGTTTATGTACCATAACTAT
The DNA here is from genome assembly GCA_030765055.1 of Mantis religiosa. NCBI lineage: Eukaryota > Metazoa > Arthropoda > Insecta > Mantodea > Mantidae > Mantis > Mantis religiosa. The sequence goes on from CM060952.1 coordinate 98,925,775, forward strand.
GTATAGTTGCATAATATGTTTCATTAATGTTCATTTTGTTATGCTGTTATATATGCTCTGTGTACATGCGAGTAAACTGCCAACGCGACAACTGCAGTAATAATAATGCTTGTAATGCTAATAATACCCATATTGCATTAAGCATGTGAATCGTAATGATACACTGTAATAACTACCTTATCTATGTCAGCAATATAAATTTAACCTTTAGTGCAACCGCGAAAAAGTAGGAAAATTTCCAGCAAAACTGTTTCTCTATTTATTACTAAATTACCACGAAGTTTTCAAAGTTGGCGAAGAACGCAAAACCGCAGCACTAAAAGTTAGCCGGAAATACGTAACCGATTTAACAGACACTAAAATGCAAATATCTGTCGCTAACCTTAGTCCAAACGATTAATATTTACCACTGTTGTTGCCTAGAAGTGGTAGCATAAAACAACTATAACAACGTATCGTTCATAATTACGGTTAATAATTGTAATAGCAGTCACACATTCAGTCATATAAACTACATCACTTTGTATACCCTTTGTTAAAATTGCTGCGAATTAAATGGTTTCACTCACCTCATACACACACTTGGAAACAGTACACAGCCGGTATTATTTCACGACTTATTCTTCACTCGCCTTTGCACTATTAATAGTTTCCGCTTTCGCATATTTCCTTTACATTAATAATAATGATAATAACATTACTGGCAGTAATAAGCAGGCTTCCTTTTGTTTACAGTAACCAACATTCATCCCAACTTTCATTTGTTACTCAGTTATCCATAAATAAATAAAAATGCATACTTCATACTTTACTTTTTTATACAAAATGCATATTGTCACTCGTATGTATATTTTAAAAGCAAATCTTTTGCAATTTTATAGTAGTACATTGTATCAGGTGGAATATTTTGGCATGAAAACAACGCTTATTGTTAACACCGCACGTATTAATGGTCTACGCGTAGTTAATTTCATTAACACACTTTCTTTATAACAATTCTTTCCTTTATTTCAATATTTATATCCGCTGGAACTGCACGATTGTGAAATAGCATATTATGATCAAAGATTGCCTATATTAATGCTTCATTAATTGCACGGTCTACGGCTATAAATACATGTAAGCTTAACACTGGCCGTGGAAGAACTCATTACTTAGTTACGGCAGATTATTGGTTGCTTCACCATCTTTACGCATAATTCTTCTGTGAATGTTATCGTCTTTTTTAAACACGTTGCACTCTATAATCAAAAGTTGTGTACTCACTTCTTTAGATGCAGTCCCAAATTGTTGTAAATAATTCTGCATAATTGTCTTTCGCTCGGCTGGCAGTCTTTCGTTGATGTGCACATCTGAATGCATTATTTCAAGCATCCAGCTCTGTTACCGGAAACTTGTTATCTTCCTTACTTCCTTTCCGTTGGCACAGCACACCTAGGATGTACTGTTTTAGTGTTACACAGAGTTTTCATATCAGGGAAAACCAGTTTATTCACACAGAAAAATACACAGTTAATCCGACGATTATATTATGTTATTAATATAGTTCATTTTGTTCTTATTTCAAGCATAAAGAGACTTAATTTTCTCTTCTCTTTCATTAATGCATTTTTGCTTCACCAAATATTGTATTTTTTTTTCTTTGCATTTTCTTTTTCGGATGAATTTTCTACCTTTTACCATCATTGCGTCGTATAAATTCCTTACCGCTCTGAATGTGATTAATAGCGCACTGCTTATTTTCATGCTTTGCTGTTTTCATTCATCATTTCGCCTTCTTTCTGTTATCTGGTCTTTTTACAGATATTTGTATCTCCAATAACCCTCCTATTGATAATTGCCTTTCTGCACACCGTCGGTATGGACGACACGTAAGGTAGGACAATGTGCATCGCTACTGGAGCAGCACTTCAACGGCTGCCAAATACCATTGCGTACCAAGTATCTATCCCTTTAAGTTTTCGAGTTCTTCACCATTCATATCTCTATTATTTATTTGGACCACATTTTTAACATTTGATTTTTAGTTGTGCTGTGGCTTACCGATCTCTTAAGTTATGTTGGCAGGTTTACCACCTACATCGAACCAGTCGACGTCCAGGAGTTTCCAATGCTGAGGAGCATTCTACTAGCGGTGTTCTACTATTCACGACACCACCGGTAGCCGCCAGGCGCATGCCACCCACACCTTTAGAGGCGATACCGGAAACCGAATCACTGTAAAATTTCTTTTGCAAATTGGTAATGTCAATTAGTTTTAAACATCTTCTTAATCTTCCTATTAGAGAGGATACCAGGTTTTTCACAGGAAGTGGACGCGCTCACTTCCTGTTATCCTGTTTACTTACCCGCTGTCACTACTCCTTGGGAAAATTTGTAGAATCCTTATCATGCAATGTCTTACACAAATTGCCAACTCACAGTTGAAATCTTTTTGTGACTTATATTGATTTCCCACTAAAATTAGGGTATGCCAGATTTACTTCTTTGCTATGATTGTTGATTTTAAAGATTACGACTTTATTCCTTGGGTGCTTCGTGAGAACCCCTCGGTGGTAAGGCTCGTTAAGTAATAAGTTACGATGATTACTTTCTACGATTGAGATGGTCGCAGGATTTTATACAATACCAACTTAGCGCATGACATTTTTTTTTAAGTGAATATCTTGTACCAAGTACCGCCCTAGACTACTCATTTTTACGCCCTTAGCGCAAATTTAATTTTTGTCTTTAGTTTGCTTGCCGTTTGCATTGGACTTTGCTTGGATGATTACACCTATAGTATGCGTATTCTCTACTTTCTGTTTTTCTACCTGCAATTAAATTGCGAGTATACTTATAGTGGAATAATACTTTATACTCTATTTTAGATACTTTATTCTGGGAGTTATAGTATTGTGAAATCCTTTCTACGTATGATTTTACTGTCATTAACCATTTATGTTGAGGTATATATACACTAACACAGCCTTCAAAGTATTTTCTGGTAATGTAATTTTTTTTTTCTTACGCTTACATCAGCTTCTTGTGAGATACAACAGTTACAGCTTTGTAATTTTTTTTTTCTTCTGGATGTGGTTGGCCACTTCTTGTTATTGTCATTACGTTAAGCTTGGCTGTCAGCGTCATGGGATCATGTTGCTGTTATAAAGATATAATAATGTATGAATATTGAAATTTTATTGTTAATACGTAGGAGGGGTCAGAGGTCGTCTTATTAATTTTTTAGTATACAACCTCACTTCAAGGGTGTGTCGCATGACCCCCATGGGATTGGGGTTGTTCGTGTGATGTGCGATTAAAGAATGTTTGTTTGATTTTGGGGATTATCATGATATGATAATTAAGGGAGCTAATGAATTATTGGGGCATATGAGTTTTCTATCTGTCAGGGAAACCGCAGGGTCCTGTCAGGTAAAGAGCCCGGATTATATCTGAGTTATTTTGAAGTAATGTGTTTTTGGTACCAGAATATTTATTTTGAGGGTTTCGGCTTAACTACCTTGGTACGTCGCGAGACCCCTTGGTGGTTTAAGTCAGGGTAAGGAGTCAGTGGTTAAACTCCTTACCTCTTGTGGATATACCGTAAGGTCCCACAAGACGAGTTTTTGACAAGACATTAAAGAGAATGTCTTTCTTTGAGTTGTTATATGCGTGCACAAAGTTTTATTGAGTTTATTATTGTGTTTATAAGATCGCTCCTTTGTTGTAGTACTACGGAGTAATATTTGTGAGTTATGAGTGTCTCGAGACGTTTACATTGAGTTATTATTTTATGAATGTGTGAAATCGTGGATATGGCCACCACGACTGTGTGTTTGTGTGTAATACTGACTCTGACAGCTCCTCGTATATTTAATTGTACGATCCCTTATGAAAACTTTAATTATGTTGACAGCCCTAATCTTATTTCTATGTTCAGTTAATAATGACATTCACATCAATTTTTATATGTACTAGTGATTATATTCTCTGTATGACACATTAACTAAAATATTAATGTACGTTCCGGATGCTTGATGTATTACGGCCTTTGGTTTAACTTGTAATTTAGTTATGTCTGATACATTCAGACAGTATTTTACTGCAAGCTCGTTCATAAATTCTTTTTATTACAATGCGATACTTTATTTTGCGACAGTCTTGGTTAGTCGTAAGGATGCGCGTCATTATTTTTACGGGCAATTGGTAATATATTATCTGATTTTGGCATAGTATATGGTCTGAATTATGAATTCTGCTCTTTCGTGAAGATGTACCGGTTGGAGCGGGACGCTGCTTCAACCCTACATTCCTCGCATTTTTCTTTTGGACGACATTTCTTCGATTAGTTTGAAAGGAGGATCTGTGGCAACTTAGTGTTCTCATACTAGTTTTAAGGTTTTGTTGTCTCAGTGCTATTTTTCAAAGGTTGGTTGTTGCTTACTACCTTTTGTGTACTTGTGCTTTTAATATAGCACATGCTTCATAGCTACTTTGTTCACTGTGGCATCCTTAAGACTACTCAACTGTATTTGTTACTATTATCAGGTACATTGCTCACGTTTATTGTAGTAATTGTGACTTACATAATTGCTCAAAGTGTAACTTTGCAACCATCAAATCTATGAGAGCCTTCTCCGATAGACCTATGTCCCCTAGTTTATATACCACTGTTACGTCACGTGTAACATTCGTCATTTGTTTTTCTCCATGTCAGTCACTTCTATTTGCTTCTTTAATCATTTACTCTGTTATTTGTTTTACTAACGGAAGTTTAATTTGGTTTAACAATTTCTCTTGTGCAGGTGAAACACATGTGGCTTACACATAATTACAATGAAGTGTAGTGTGGCCCTCTGGCCTTACACGCTTTGCAATGGTAGCCTAATTGAAATTGTCCAAATGTAATATGGCTATGTACTACTCCTTTGTTTCACATTGTTAGCCATTGGTATTTTAAACCTTTTTCGATAATTATCCACATAGGTTTCACCTCGTTTCTCTGAGTTTTTGGCTGTATATATTCAGTTACTCAGTTATTCTTTATTTTTACTCTAGACGCTAATTCCTGTTTGGCGTAGCACCTTCTCCGTTTTATTCCTGAATGATCCTATTACATCCTAATCAATTGTTTTTGTTATGTTGCCTTTGACCCAAGTCATTTCCTCCATATTCCAAGTAATCTATTCTCTTTTATTTTTTGTTTCTGTTACACGACCTTATTTACACCGCCTGACACACCTGGAGCGCCTCGCGACCTGGAACTTCACGAACCTCCATCCGTACTGCCTGGCTATCTTCGGGCGGGAGAGGTCCTGCCCGCCGCTATCATCATGGGAACATCGCGAGGTCTTCTAGAGCCCTCAGGAGCCCTTGTGACCTGGTTTACTGCATCATGCTTCGCACGTCTACCATGGACTAACACGTGTGTTTGCTAACTGCATGATTGGCCTCTATATTGAAGGCACTTCGTTGCTCAACGTATTGGTGCTCCGAAGAGTGTTGGTGTTCCCAAGTCTTGTTGGCATATTGATGTGCAGTCGAACTTTGTCATCGAACAGTTGTTGATGTGAGCGCAATACGTGCGCCTAGCGAAAGCGCTTTGGACACAGCGAACATACAGTGCAGTACGTGATAGGTGCGTTCGGCAGCAGAACTCAGGGGACGTCTCCCTTTCCTTATGGTGCGCTCGATGTGTTGTGTCACAGTGTCGGAACATGAACCTCGCTTAGGTGACCACTGGTGTTGTGTGGTTCATGGACGGTGTTTGTTTTACTTCATAGTGTAACATTCCCTACTTTTGTCCCATCCTTACTTTTTTTCAGGTGCTACACTTATATCCTTATGTTTTTCTATTTGTATTCAATGTTTAATTATTATTGTGTAAGACTTTGGTACTGTTTCAGACTTTCTTTTTGTAATTTTTGTGATAACATTTATTGTACGTGCCTTCGCTCTGAGCGAGGTAGAAGTGTTGTCTTATTCCTCGGCGAGGGCGCCGAGTTTACCGGTGGGGCAAGTGTCACAAGTGCTGTCGAGAGGTGCAAGAAACACACAAACTTTGGACATTTATTGGGGATCATAGTAATTGGTTATTCTTGAGAAAATTACATATTTAACATTTTCTTACTTTCTGGAGTTTCTCAACTCTTTGTGAATAACAGGAACTTTGTGGGTTTCCACTTCCCATGGCACTCCTAGTGCTACCATGACATCAGCCTCCTATAGGATATCCCGTCACGTAGGACTTAGGCTAGTCATGTGTCTCTGGAAAGTTTACCGGATGTTCTAGAATATCCGTTTTCTGTAAGAAACCCCAGTCATGCAAGACTTTGGTACTGATCTTGCGTCTCTGGAAAGTTCTCCGGAAGTTCCAGAACCCAGACAGGCGACACACCATATTTGGTAAATCTGCGCCATTGTCTGGGGACCCCCACTAGGCAGAATTGGCCTATATAATAGAGCTACTGGCCCATAGTGGGTCGCTCTCTCGCTCTCTCGCTGACTCGCTGCTCGACCGGCTCAACGGACCCTCGGGGTCCGTGAAGCCGGGGGCTCTCGACTTCTCCGAAGCCACTCCGTAGACGGCTGCACCCACGACAGCACTACCACACCTGTCCAAAGGTAAGCCCCTTGGGGGGACAACCCATATTAGCGAGTATGTAACTTGTTCATTACAATTGTGTTCCAAAGCCATCAATCATTACTGTCAATACTGTTATGCTTACGATTCTATTGCCATAATAAAGTGGGTTATCTAGCAGCTTGCGAGTAATCTCTACCCCTGAAGATTCCTTCACAGTTACGTCCCTCGTCACAGCACCATGCTCGTGACAATATTATTCGAATACTTCTGTTGGCCTCTGTATATAAGCCATATGATGTGTTATTTTATGTGCCTAGAAGCAGCCTCGGGTAAAAACTTGTTGGGAATAGTTTGCTTCAACTCGACAGATGCCCTTGCAGTTCCCTCGAGTCACCTGTTAGCGTTTGTGATTGGCTTTAGATTTTCATTCTGTTCTGTTGGTACCGTTCATCTTGGTTACAATATCTTATTCGTTTAATTATTCTGGTGTCTCTCTCTCTATTTTGGCGAGACAAAATAATAAATAAATAAAATAAAAGTTAAACACAGTTGATAATAAGTCTTTTTCTACAAACTATTTTTGCAAAAGCTTACTTTCCTATCTGCTTGCTAATCAATTTAAGATTTACAGAAATATCTGCTGAGCCATCTGATTGCACGTTAGGGGCACCAGCTGAAATTTTTGAAACCAAGGACATCTTGAATTAAAAACTGTAATATACTAGTAGAGCAAGGCTACATAAAAACTTGTATCATAAGAATAAACAACATAAATTACTACATACTTAGACAGTGTACACATCCAATTATGCAACTATTTAGCATTAGAACTTTTGTCGTATAAAGGACAGAGTAAATTCAACATTTAACTCGAATTGTACTTTTCCAACTTTCCGAATGCTTTAGTTAAATTTACGTTTGTTGAAAACATGAAATCATTATATCCTTAAGCTACATTGCACACATATGTTCCTAGTGGGGAGACCGAGAAGCTGTTTTTATATATCTTCCACTGACATTCTTAAAAAGAATATTCTCTTAATGTTTGCATTTTGAGATGGATTTGCTTAAAAAGTGATCCAGTTTAGGAACTTTAAATTAACTTCACTATTCACCGAACTATCATAGCATATTTTTACATTTAAGTAACGTCCTTCAACGTTATCATATCGGGCGAAGAATGAAATTGATGAAATGATGCTCAAATGAGCCCACGGTACATAGGGCTTAAAGTTACTTGAATTCTACTTTATGGATAAAGGAAAACCCCAGAAGAAGCCTTACCCAGATAACTAACCCTGATTGAGTTTCGAACTTGGCACCTCTTGAACGTGAGGCAGACTTGCTACCATCTATAGAGCTGGACACTGCCGAAGTGCTTTGACAAGATTTAATGTATGTCTTCTGTTTTTGGGAGTTGCTTTATTCTTGTTATTCTCATCATATTTTAAGATAGTAAAACTATTAAAGGCTTTCCTATTATCTATTTAATTTTTTTGTTAACATAACACAAGGAAGCTACATTTGCCCTAAGTTAATCCATTCCAAGCATGCACATTCTTTAAATGCGTTCACTCAGACTTCCAGTAGGTATTTCATATTAGTTATAAAGACTTTGAACTGACACACAAAACAACCTTAGTTACAGCTTTCTTCTAAGACTTAATGTTTTAACTTGTCCCGTGTAACCAGAGTTATTAATAGAATGAATTGGTGTTCAGATCTTTGTCTCAGCATAAACATAACCTTATGTAGGACATCAGTGACTTCAATTAATGCACTTCCTTTTCCTTTCAATAGTTTAAGTTTGAGTATGGAAAATAGACATGGTGATTACAGAAGTTGCAGGCAACTTTCACTCACACCATTCTAATTTTCTGAAAGCGAAATTGGGCACTGTTCCAGAGATAAAAACTGAAGGATCAATGGCTGAAAGTACTGAGTACATGAACAATGGTGTGTAAGAGAGAAATCCACCTGTTTTTTTTAATTTATTGGAAACATTCTATACATATACAAAGTATTTTTAGATTAGATAACAAAGAGAAAATTATTCAAAATGATAGTAAACGAGTATTGAGGTTGCAGTCCAGTGACTGTCCTCATTTACACTGTTTTGAGATCATTTCAAATTAGTAGAGCTGTGTGTCGTTTTGGCTTCAATCTTCTTCCTGCTCCTTCTTGTGGCATAAGCTGAGGAATCTGTCTCAGAATTTCAATCTGATTTTGAATGCGACTTTTGTTTTTAATTAACGTCCTCCAACGTTGTCATACCACACGATGAATGAAAGGGTAGAAATGATGCTTGAATGAGCGCAGAGTCCATAGAGCTTTGAGCTACCCGACATACACCTTTCAGGATAAGGGAAAACCCCGGGAAGAAACCTTATACAGACAATTCTAGATTCGAACTCGGGACGTTTTGAATGGGAGGCAGACACGCTATCAGCTAGGCCACAGAGGCGGACTTAAATGTGACTTAGTTTACGATATTCTACCTCGACCAACTCACAAAACACCGAGCGGGATGGCTCAGGCGGTTTCGTTTGTGGCCCGTGTTCGGGAGGCCCGGGTTCGATTCCCGTGGCCGGTCTACCTGACACATAGTTTTTCTCGGGTCTCCGGGTGAATGCTGGGTAGGTTAATTGCATCCCACGAATTTTCTGTGCCTCCATTTTATCTCCATTATCATTTTTCATCATCTTTGATCTGGTGGTCTCTTTAAGGATAGTAAGTGTCGCGAAAATCTCGGAGCTGCATGGCAGGATGATATGCTCGTGGTAAACATTTCCACCTCAGGCAGAATGGTGTCCGATCTGCGGGCTGACCTGGTGGGCCGTTTTAGGATCATGATGGGTGGGATTACGAGTAGGGTTTACACAGGCAGCCGTCGCTGACCTCCCTCTTGTACCAGGGAGTTACCGAGCTGTCCCCGAAGGGCGCCCGGCGTCTCCGTGGGGCTTTCCAGTAGGGCAAGACCTAAAGATCAACAAGCCATCCCCCCATCTGGTCCGAAAACACAAGACGAGTGGAAGTGCATACGCCACTTAACGCGCGCCAACACCTAAAGGGGAAGGCTACCGAACAACCTCGGTGGGGCGCCTGGTGATCTAGCACAACTTCTACTAGCTATGCAGGGTAGTGCTCGGGAATATATGGCTTCCCTCAACCCCGTCCGAAGACGTACCCGATCTCCCACGGGTATCGGGAACCACTGCCCCCTCGAGTCCAACCCAATCCGAAAAACTCCCATTCAGAGAGGGGCTCGAATATTAGGCCCGAGGTTCCTCTAGTAATGTCAGAGGTACCACGAGTGCTAGGGGTCCGCGGCGCCCGCACCACGGCAGCTGAAGGGGACGGACCCCCCCCTACGGGGGATGGGTGGGATGCCGGCTGTACTGGCCTGCCGGGGAATTTCCAACAGGGTAGTAGTAAGGACCCTGCCCACTGCATTGCCACAACTCCTTGGCAGGCCGACATCTGTTTCCTCTCAGCTCATCCTTTCTCCCACTTGGGCAGAGGCATAATAGTTCAAGACCGTTCGCAGTGCTGAATCCCCTCCGTAAGAATCTATTTTATCTAACCTATCCTAACTCACAAATAACTTTCAGTTCCTTTGCTCTCACATTATAAATACAATCATAAATGTGTAACTTAACGCTTGCTTTGAGAACACCTGGATGTTCCCTCCAAAGTTAATAAGTCGAATTTACATTAGCTTTGGGTTTGATGTACACACTTTTTTGTCCTGCATGTTTAAACTCCAAAAATTCATGCTGCAGTGGTCAAATCAATAAGAATCACTTCTGGAAAAATATTTATTGTCCAAGGAATATTTGTAACTTTCTCAGAAGTTTCATCATCAGTACTTTGTAAATCAATTATTTTACTCTGAATGTCATCATTGTTGATATAAAATTACTGAATTAACACTGGAAATAATTTCGTTGCACCATGGTTACTTGAACTGCAAATACACCGTATAAGTGCTTTATAATGAGTTCATCACATTTACTGAATAAGACCCAAACATACAAGCCACATAGCATGTGGGTACAGTTTCCTTTTATGTGCTAATTTTAAATCATTGCACACCTTGATCAAAGGTACTGTATAATCAATAAATTTATAGGAATGATGAAGTTTCAGCGTATGTATCTCTAATACACTCTCTGCAGTTTAAACGGATTTCATAGAATTATTGACAAAATATCGTGATGGTTTTAACTTCACATTTTCACAGTGATGTAATGTTACTTCTCTGTGTATTTTAAAATATTTTTATTAAGCTTTTATTGTTTATAGTTCTCTTAACAGTGCATCTATGGGTATGTAAACTTGTGACAGTACTACATAAGTAATAAAGCATACATACGTTGCCACAATAGCTAGGTTAGCTGTAAGGCAAGCAGTGCTGCTTACAGTTTTGATATTAATTCTTATATCGCATCGTTTGTAAGTACTGTGACTTTGTGGGTTCGTAGAATTAAAAGTCCAATTTGCAGAAATTCTAAATGTTCTTTATTTTGCGTAGAAATACACTCACAGTAGCAGGTTACAGCAGAGTTACGTCACATACACGATCACAATCTTCCAAGGTCGATGCCAATAACAAACAGCGTTCTGATTACATGATCTCTCGTTATAACAACACTCTACAACTGTTTACTCCTTACTGTGTTTACTACTGTTCACGACTCCCTTGGCGAGTTGTCGCTTCTTTATATACCTCCACTGATAATTCCAGACTGTTCCAGAACAATCAAGAAACGGAACGCTCTCCATCAACCAAGATGTTATCAGAATGTTCTAACTTTATCTGTTTTGGCATGCAGTTTATCTCAGTGATACACTATCCGACTGTTATCTCTATCTGCAGGCTCTTTGTGTACACAAGCCACGCTTTCGTAGATAATGGGATCAGAAAGATCAGCATTACAAATGGCACCACCAACTTCCCAGTACACTCCTCTGGGATGCAACACGATGTTAGGATATTTGCTTTTAAGTCCATTTGCAAAGCTACAGTTCCGTTTAGGTGTCTTGAAACCTAAGAAGAAATTATGTTTATGTCAATTGAATAACTCTCCTAAATTGAATGATATATTCTGACGTGTCTAAACGTTAGCCAATCATAAAACGTAACAATAATTGCATTCTTACTTTTAAGAGTATTCCATAGTTTTAGACAACGCCTAAAGCACCTCCAATAAGACACAATTGGCATCTCTTTGTAATACAACACACAAGTTAGCAAACACGTGAACAAACTCCATCTATAGTGCTCAGTGAACAAAAGAACGTCAGTCAGCGAGATTCGAGACACCGTAGTAAAGAAGTATGATCGAACGTTTCGATTATCGATAGTCCATGCTTGCAAGAAGCCAGTGACATTTGAATACACGGATGCCAAACTGTCCATCTGTAAAGTAGTCGTTATCTTTATTGTTGTATGGATTATACTGATCCCTGGAAGAAAGTTTTAAAATTGTCCTCTTCGAGATACTTCGATGATTTAATAAATGGGCTCATAGAAACATAGGGCATCTGGTATGTCCATTGTAGTATTACTGGATACAGGAAACTGAGCGATAGGCATTTGCAGAGCGGTTCGCTGTAACATGCTGGTTTTTAAATTCCATCTCACTGTTAACAAAAGAGTGCTGCTTAAAATGTGTAGTATTAGAAACTTCTAACCGAAAGATGAATGTCTCAATATGCATAATGCTACAAAATTGATTTGATATAAATTGTGTTCTGATGAGCTATACTGTTTTCTTATGGTAGATTTTTGTCGTCTCTTACAAAATTGTGTTATTGGATTATTACCTGCAACACTTGGCACATACAAAATTCAAGATTACTTTAGCCATGCAAATATTCTAAAACCTTCAAATCATAGGAGGCGATAAAAGAGAAACTTATGCTATTGACAGTGAAGCAAATATAATTTTATACATTTTAAAAATCAGCGTAAAATAACTATCTGTATATACAAATATTAAAGATAGCGAAGTTGAGTTACTAACTGTAGTTCCTTGGGTTAGGAGTTTGGGGACCAAATTATTATTCAATGGCGGGCAACATGGTATGATTTTTAGGATTTAGGAATATATGCCATTTTCCAGTATGGATTTTGTAATTGTAATCTTGATTTTGTATTTCCATTTGATGATATAAAAGGAAATATGAGAAATTACAAACTATAGTTTTATTGAAACGTTAAAGCTATGTTTGAGAGAAGCAAAAATACAGATACGATTTTAATTTAAAGGATAGTCTGGGGTGAGGTGACTTTCTTGAAAATCTCCAGTCCGATTTTAGAAGGCGCTGAACACACATAGATACAATCTCTTTCTCTCTTTCTCACTCATGGATATCTCTCTAAAAATATTTTTCTTTTTATGCAGGGGAACTCAAAATCTGTGTTTCCACTGAAATCTCGATATCAAATTTTTGAAAGGAGTGTAACAGTTTCTCTTTTTCTAGAGTTAGAAGCAAAGAAAAGATCACACCAGACATAATCATTTATAATTTCGAAAATGCAATATTTCGTAAGTGGTTAATCGTAAAGGGGCCGCGTCGTGACCGAGTGGTTAGACCGCTCGACTCTCACCAAGGTGGCCCGGGTTCGATCCCAGGTGACTGCAAGTGAGTTGGAAAACACGGCGCTGAGCGGGTCTTTTCTGGGATCTCCGGTTTCCGCTGCCATCATTCCACTACTTGTTCCATTATCATCACCACTTTTCATTCATTTCGCCCTCATTCTAACATCCACTCTTCTCACTCTCACCAGGCATCGGGCTGATTACCCTTCCTGGGTCTCTATCAACGACGCCTACAGGGATATGGAATAGAGGAACAAGAATCCCCTAATACCACAATCCCCTAACACCACGATAGTGCTACAACTAGGGAAGTTGAAGAAGAAGAAGAAGAAGAAGAAGAAGAAGAAGAAGAAGAAGAAGAAGAAGAAGAAGAAGAAGTAGTAGTAGTAGTTAATGGTGTAACAGGTTGACATACACTGAGTACACATTTTTCGTGCGATACATTTTGGTCTCTCTCTTACGGTTCAAATTATACAAAATTAAGCAAAATTCATCCAGAACGGAGAGGACTTAAAAATTCAATTTATATAAAATATTTGCTACGTTATTCAAAATGGTTAAGTTGGAGAGCGTAAACAGTGGCGAAATATTGCGCTGTAAAGAGTAGTTTGGGGATTCTCTTGAGAATATTAGTGCTGCATTTTGAAGACAAGTTTAAATTCTAAGTTTGGTATTTACCCATTTTTTGTGTTTATTTATAGACAGATCGTTTTCTAATAACGCTTTTCTTTTAAATTAGTGGATCTCGAAATATCTCTTCTCAGTGAATTCAAAATACCATTTTTTTACGCAGGTGGTGAGAAAGTAAAAATAAAGAAAAACCTTGCAGCGGCAGTAATAAAACCGTCAGAAGTTTTCTAACCCTCGTTTCTTCCCGCCTTCAAATAATAATAACTGCTTTTCACTTGCTGTTAACATTTACCCGTAAATACTTTTTTTTTTTAAACTGGACGTAGCCACGCTGACTTTTTATTTTATTTTTAATTGCTTCTTTTGTACTTCAACTTCACTGGTTATATCAGTGCGTTTCCTTGGAACAATATCCTCTCGACAATGATGGTAACTTGTATACACTTATGATCAGGTTTATGGTTTTTCTTTGCTTTCTATGCATTAGATCACTCACAGTTCACACTTTCATTTATATTACCAGACTCGGGGTATAATAGAAAGTAATCTTGGCTAGAGAAAATGTTCAACCCCCTGTCGGTACTCAAGCAGAGCTTAGTGAAAAAAGCAAACCAACAAACAAACATAATTTGTATCAATGTTTTGGGTAATGAGTATTGAAACGTTTTATGTGTTATATTCAATGACTTTGTCCTTTCTTCAACTATCTACTTCACGTTACTCTATGCAGACATTTGTACAAATACTTTCATTGCACATATATTTTTTTGTGGATACAATGGGTATAGCGGAATACAGCAGACTTCAAGGCATAGTCAAATATTTTAAGAGCTGGTTGCTATGTAACGGCTTTGAAATTCCATACTATTTGCACAAACAGGAGAACAAAATATTCCGAATGTGTTGTATTCATATGACTTTCTATACTGAAGTACAAAATATTTTTACTAATGCTTAATTTTCATCCACTTCGTGTTTAACAAGACAAACATTGCGGAAATCCTTTTTAACCTCCATTCAACAGGTTAGGTCATATAGGACGATGAATTAAATAGTGCTCAAATGAGTCCAGGGTCCATAGATATCAGAGTTACCTAACATTCATCTTTCAGGACAAGGGAAGATCACCAAAGCACCTTATCCAGATAGCTCACTTTGACCGACATTCGAACTCGGGACCTCTTGAGCGTGAGACAGACATCCTACCACCTACACTATATTCGTAGGCGGATTACTTGTCTTATTACATATATAGGTAGATACAAGGGAAATAAAGGAATATAGTAGGTCTAGACGATAGTAAAATCTTTTAAGGGCTAGCTAAGTAATGACTTTGTAATTCCGTTCTGTTTACATAGCTAAAACATAAACATGAAATAACGGCTTCCTATTTGAGAGGAGGATAGGTATTTGAAAGTTCAAAACTTAAATAAGAAAAACTTAGGAAATTTTATTCGAAATAAATTGGTGCTTTAATGACATCTAAAAATATTTTTATGGCTTCTTTTTCTCTACCTCTTATGGTGTACCAGATTTGCAAAAGCCATTCATAATGAAGAAGACCTCAGAGGCTACTGCCTGAAAATTCAAAATGATGTCTATTGTAGTAAATAAAGTAAAACATCTGCTGTTTTGCACTCACATTACTTTCGCTGTACAGTCTTTTTGTATCTCTGTAGAGTTTTTCTACAGATAAATTATCTTATTGGTCATTTTCTTAAAATTGCAAGGCTAATATGGAAATACAGTAGGCTTTAAGTCACAATCACATTTTTCGGCTTTGAAATTCGGTTCTCTTTTTAGGTTAATATATGAAAAAGATTAATAATGATTTCCCATTTAAGAAAATTAGGTAAAAATGTTTAAACATTCAAACCTATTATAAGAAATATCTCTGAAATGATTAGCCAAAAATCAATAATTTATGTGCTTAAGAGATCTATAGTTTTGTGTATTACCTATTTGGTGTTGACTAACAGTTTACCAGTTATGTTTGGGTTATCCAGTATGAAGAGGACCTCGGAGGACATACCCAGAAAATTAAAGATATTCTTTTCATTTGAAAGGAAGGTAATCAAAGTCATTAAAGCCACTTCTAATAAAATAAATATTTCCAATTCTTTTTGTATGCAAATTTTAATTTGAGGTGGATATTTTCTTGATATGTAAGGGATATGTAAGGTTGAGTGCAGCTATTTCTTTTATGTTTAAATCTTGAGTCATATTTTTGCAATATGCTGAACTTAAATACTACCTCTATCTCAAAATAATAATAGCATTTCACTAGCAAGTATTTTATTGACAATAAACAATTCAGAAAGGATTATAATTATAACAGTAATAAACCACAACAAACTGATGCTATTGACAGTACTCATAAAAGCATGACAATTTCGGAATCAACTGTAGAGCTAGAGTTAAACACATCCGTGCCGTTGCATTTTCTGTTTTCCCACATGGGGCAGTTTATAACAGTTCTTTCCGTGAACCTTGATGCATTCAACCATAACTTGTTGCATGCTTAGGAAAACACTTTTCAATGTCTCAGTAGGAAGGTAGCTGAAGGCTTTTTTGGACAGCAGTAATAAGTTGATCTACTGTGAATGTTGCCTCTTAATATTGAAGAGGCTGATTGGCATGGAAGAAGCTGAAAAAGGATATTCATATCCGGGCTACTTGGAGGCTGGCAGTACAATTGTACGATTAGACTAGTATTAGAAATACATCTTTGAACTTAGGATCAGAGGGATCAATGTGTGACTTTGCATTACCCTGTTGTATGTAGATGGATTTTGATGCTGTCCATGACGACCATTTTGACTAGAGAGCATTCATCCTGGGTAACTGATTGGATAAGTTTCGTATTCAGTGTCCCCTTGGGCCCGTTTTTGCTTGCGTTTACTGGTTCATGATCGATGAACAGAAATATCCCAATTTTACTATGGAAGTACTGGTTATGCATCGAATTAACACAGGGACGTGCCACTGCTGCTAGAAACATCTCCTTCATAATGAAGCGTTTATTCTGAAAGGTCCGTTATGAATTGAGTTCTTCTGTAGCTAGATAAAATTTTCCTTCCTCCAGTCATATAAAACAATTTTTCATGAATATGAATCCCTTCGAATATCACTGGGCGACAATGAAAATGTTTCGTGCTTAAAAATAGTCAATTAATATGTATTTTCATCTGCTGAATTAAAAAATCACCATAAAATGACAGATTAGTTCCTGCTTTGGAGATAAAGTGACATTTCATTTTTTAGTGTCAACATTTCAATTTGGGGGAAATTCTTTTGGAGAGTTGGTACACCTGAAGGAGCCAGAAGTAAATATGACAGCCCTCTTGGACTCACTCAAATATATGAACACAAAAGGAAAATCTGGGGTGATCTAAAAGTCATTGCCATACTTTTAGGAATGCAACTGGGGTACACAAAACATTGCTGCTTTTTATGTATGTGGGACAGTAGAGATAGGAAATTGCATTATATTAAATGAGACTGGCCTGAAAGAAATTTTAACATTATCGAGAAAAATGTTGCCAAGCCTCTTGTAGACCCAAAAGATGTTCTACTTCCACCCCTGCATATCGAGCTGGGTTTGATGAAAATTTTTTTCAATGGTATGAACCAAGAAGGACAGGCTTGTAAGTACATAAGAGAGAAATTTCCAAAATTAAGTGACGAAAAGTTGATGAATGTATTTTTGCCAAGCGACAAATTCGAGAACCTGTAAAGGATCCTGCATTTGACCAAGTTTTGGAGGGTAAAGTAAAGGAAGCTTGGGAAGTCTTCAAGGGAGTTGTTCGTGGACTTTTAAGCAACAAAAGAGAGGATAACTACACACATTTGGTGACACTGCTCCTGCCAAAATACCATAACCTTGAATGCAACATGTCCCTTAAAATCCTTTTTCTCCACACCCACCTAGACTTTTTCCCTCCTAGTTGTGGAGCTATTAGTGATGAACACGGAGAAAGATATCATCAGGAAATTTCGGTTATGGAACAAAGATATCAGGGACATTAGAATGAAGTAATACTTGCAGATTACTGTTGGTCTTTGTGTGGAGATGCTTCTGAACTCCCTTACAAGAGGCAAACTAAAAGATGACGATCTCATGAAGCCACCACATGATTCTCTTCAGACACGATTATCTGTGAGGTGTTCCTCCAGAAATTTATAACTCTTAGAATGCAACTACTATTTAAAAAAATCAAATCACTTTTAATGTTGTTAGCATATGCAATTATAATGTATCTTTTTCTCTTAATTCGTTAATATGAAATATTTCCACTTAGTATATCACAGAAACTAGAGCTAAGAAAAGTTTTTCATTGTCAAATTGGTTTTCTCAACCTAAAATTAGTAAGAATAAACTCATAAAGTGCTGGAAATGTTCAAAAGTTTTTTGTTATTGTCCAGTGATATGTCCTGAAATCTTGCTCTATGTATCGAAATTGCTGGTTCCAGCATCGACAAACAAAACTACAAACACTTCGTTCTCCTGCTAAGTTGAGTGCTGGTTTTGCATCCTAGACTGCTAAACCGGTTCATATGCTCTGTGTTAGACTAAACATTACTGGTCAGTGCTTGAACCGGTCTTACATTCTCGTTCTTAACAATAAAACCTCGTGGATGGGAAGTGACTTATTTTGGTACAGAGGAAGTATCAAATTTGATATTTAACCAACTTTTACTTTTTATTCACAGACAGATGGGCGTGCACACACACACACACACACATACACACACACACACACACACACACACACACACACACACACACACACACAGAGGTTTTCTAAAAATACTTATTTTTTAATTCTCGGAACCTCAAAACGTGTCTCTTAAAACCCCTTTTGTGTGGAATGCAATACCTGCTATGCATTGGCAGAGAATATAAAAATGAGTACGACTACCCCATTTCAGAAAAAATACTTTTAAACCCCATTTAAAGCTATTTTTAACACTAACAAGGAATACAAAAGAAGTGGTTAAACGCAGAAAAACATTCTGAGTAAATTGTGTGCTTTAACAAGATTTATATATTTTGTGGAATTTAGTAATCATGCAAAATAATTCAGAATGAAGAGGACTCAGACGGTCATTTCTATAAAATTCAATAGAATCATTTTGTCATTAAAACATCGTAAGCATATGATAATTGAATCAGTCGTTACAGCAATAATTAACAAAATCAAAATTTTAGGGAGCTTTTTCATATAAAGAGTAGTTGGAATAGCGAATGTTTTTTAAAATCTTCAGTAAGCATTGTTAAAAGAAGAGTAACTTAAGTACCAAATTTGGTATTCAAACAACAGCATTCATTCCTTTGATTCTTGTATTTCTTTGATGCTTTGTATTTCTTTGAACTGCTTGGTCAGATTCTTTTGTTTCGTGTGATATCATGAAAATATCATGGAGGTTTATACATAAAGCGACTACTTTCTGACCAACTTTCTGATATACCTCATCTACTACAAAACGTAGATGCATACCTACAAACCTTTATCTCGATTATCACTAAGCAGGTGGAAGAATAAGGATTTACATGAAAAAATCATAAAATTAGTTGTTAGTGGATAGAGAAATCACATTCCACTTCGAGACTCCACCTTATCAATACAAGGACACTATTAACTCGCTTTGGAATGCCACTTTCAAGAAACAAATGAAATTTGTTTATATTTAACAGGCACTTTCAAATGTTTTGCACGCTAATTGTCACATAGTTTATTCAATTTGCCAAATATAACATATACGTTCACCCAAAATAGAGTTTACTAAGAGACTATGATTTTTGGGGGATTTTAAATGGTCATTAACGCTTAAAAATGTAAATATTGCCGTAAATGTATATTTGGCGAAGGAAATTCCATCTAAGGCAACAATTCATAAGTGGTAAAGCAAACTCAAAGGTGATCGGTTTTTCATAGTGATGAATTTCATTAAGGACGCCCAAGAATTGCTGTTACTGATGAAAACATTGTCATTGTTCGAGCAATGCAATATCGACGGATATTTTATGAATTTATTGGACACTGGTATGAACCAAACACAAAACATTTTACATCATCAACTATACGAGGGTAGTCTGAAAAGTTTCCGATCTCAACAAGATGGCAGCACTCGTAAATAAAAACTAATGAATTTCGTTGTTCATCTGTTGAAAGTTACTCGCCAAAGTTTCAGCCATTTTGGACGCTCAGTTGTTATGTAACTGTCGTTTGAGTGAATTGATGTGAGTGTTTTTATGAAAATGGACAAAATCGGGTACTGAGTTGTCATTAAATACTCTTATTTGTTTTTTAAGAAGGCAATACGCCCACGCAAATCAAAGATGAGTGGGATTCTGTGTATGAGGACTCTGCATCATCATTTAATGAAATTTTGGGTAACTGAATTTAAACGTGGCTGTAAGAGTTTGGGGGACGATGAAAGGTCTTAAAATTGTAACTACTGATTGCCTGAGTTCACCAAATTGTGCCAGACGACCGCCGAATTAAAGTGAGAGAGATAGCAGAGGCTATGAACATGTCAAAAGAACGTGTTTGTCACATATTAAATCAACATTTAGACATGAGAAAGCTCTCCGCGCGTTGGGTGCCGCGTTTGCTCCTGTTAAACCAAAAACGTGTTCGAATTAACATTTCCAACGCTCTGTTGAAGCAGTTTAGGCGCTATAAACCCGAGTTTTAGCGCTGATTAATTACTGTATATGAAACTTAGATACACCATTATACGCCCGAAACAAAAATGCGATATGACCCAGGAAGTTAAAGCGACCTTAAATAAATTAAAAAAAAAAAGGCGGTCCAAACAGTTGACTGCAAAGGGGCACTCGGCTCCAGAAAAAGAAAAAAAAAAAAAAAAACTGTTTTCTGTCGGCTGGGAAAGTATGGCTACTGTTTTTGGGATAGTCATGGAGTTATTTTAATCGATTATCTTCAAAACGGAAAAACCATTACAGCAGCATGCTACGCATCATTAGTTGACAGAATGAAGGCAGAAATTGCGGAAAACTACCACATTTGCAGAAAAAAATCCTATTTCACCGAGACAACGCACCGTGTCACATCTCAGCGGTTGCAATGGCGAAAATTCACGAATTACGGTTTGAACTGCTTGACCATCCGCCTTACTCACCAGATCTGGCCCCAAGCGACTTCTTTTTGTTCCCTCATCTGAAAATTGCGCTCGCAGGACAGAGATTTTCGTCAAATGAAGAGGCAATCACCTTCGTGTTTGCAGAGAAAAACTCCGAGTACCATTTGGACGGGTTACAGAGATGGGAGCATCGCAGCGAGAAGTGTGTAGAGTTACAAGGAGAATCTGTTGAAAAAACATTCCGTGAAAATGTCTTGTATTCTTTATTAGGTCGGAAAGTTTTCAAACCATCCTCGTACGCGAGTCGCTGGACATGAATGACTCCTGAACAGAAAAAGCAACGCATTCCTGGTGCAGAAAAACTCTGGAAAAATTCCAAGACGGCACTTCAATTTGGTTTGGAATGTCGTTGGTAGTGAAGAATCTTGGATTTATTTTTAATATCCTGAAAAGTATAGTCAATGAATCTTTCGGATGAATCTAAGCTTACACAACACGATGAATTCGTTTTTTCCCCTAAAATGGACCGTAATGCTACTATGGCATTATAAGATAGACATACTGTTACTGCTGATGATAAATGTTTACAGCAAAGCTTTGAAAAATGTTCTTCAGAAGCGTCCAAAAGAAAGAATAATGTTACATCATGACTAAGCATCGCCGTATGTAGTAAAACTAGCAATTGAGTATCTAGTTGCGCTAATGGTCAGCATGTCCGCCTCTATAGCGTACGCAATAGCGTGTAAACAGGTCCCGAGTTCGAATCTCGGTCAGAGTGAATTATCTGTTAAGGTTGCTTACGTAGTTTTTCCTTGTCCTGAAAAATATATCTGTTAACTCTAAGCTCTATGGACCATGGGCTCATTTGAACATCATTTCACCCATTTCATTCATCGTCCGATATGACTTAACGTTAGAGGAGTTAATTAAAAAATAAAGGTCAGCATCTTGGACCCTGCTCCATACAGCCCTGACCCAGTACCTGGTGATTTGCTTATGCTTAGAAAACTATTGTTAATATATTTTATATGCTTAAAAACAAATAACGAGTCTGCCCTGCAAAAATCTATTTTTAAACTTAGTGAACTTTGTAAGCAATATAACATGAAAATTTCTTTTATAAAATCAAAGGTAATGGCATTCATCGGGAAAGAGCCAATTAGAACAAAAATAGTTATAAATAATCGTTGCGTTGAACAGGTAAGCCATTTTAACTACCTGGGAACTGATGTTAGTTATGACAAGGAATATGATGTCCACAATAAAATATGAAAATTTCAAAGAGTGTGTGGAACAATAAATAGAACATTTGGAAACAAAATACGTAAAGAAACAAAATTAAAGTTCTACAAAGTTATGGCTGTACCTATACTGACATACGGAAGTGAGACTTGGACGTTAACTAAAAAGCAACAGAGTAAAATACAGGCTTCAGAAATGAAATTCTTGAGAAGTGTGAAAGGATGCACGAAGAGGGACTTAATAAGAAATGAAAATATAAGAGAAGAGCTGGACATTTTTAGTATGAATGATAGGTTAAAAGATCTCAAACAAAAATGGAAGGAACATGTTGAAAGAATGTCAGATAATAGACTTATAAAACAAATATTACAGTATCATCCTAAAGGTAGGAGATCGGTAGGCAGACCCAGGAAACGATGGCTGGAGGACTTCGAGGGCGGGACAGGCACTTGATTGCCTATGCCATGAAGTGAAGAAGAAGAAGTGCTTAAAAACAAAATTATTATTTTTAAATTGGAATATTTTAAAAATCAATAAAATAACTTAATTTAATTAAATGTAATCCTTTCTGGATTTTTTAAAATTTTTCAACCTCACAGTGGTACATGTAAAAAGAGGACAAGAAGCACGTATACACATGGATACTTTATTAAAATCTACTTTAATTTTTAAGCATATCTTTCCAATGAAATGTGGATATAGAATATTCGAGTGGAATGCAATAGTTCCTCTAGGAAGTAACTATTCAACTTTATTTGTTTACCTACCAAGAATGTTGACAAGTTTCTGTTTACGTCGCCCGCCATTAAACGTGCCTACTGTATATCACCTTTACTTTGCTTTCCCTGCTCAAGCGCTATTGTTTGGGGTGGACATAGACCGCTCTTGAGGACATTGTCCTGGAAACAAGGCCAGCAGGACCTTCAGAAGGAAGTGGGTGTTTGTTTACTTGCAGAAATTCTGGAGAGGACGACGTCCGCTACTGCCGTAAATATCGAGGACGGCGTCGTGCGAAACAATCGATGTTGCGCCGCGACGCTCCGGCAAGAATGGAAAGTGAGAGTATACATGCGCATTGAGGGGCCGACTTTCCTCGTCGTCCAGGCCGGGGATTTCCTCAGTTGCTAGCGTCGCGGCGCCGGGTTGACAGGGCAGGAGGCGGCGGCGGGAATATAACGCAAAACAAGAGCAGAGGTACAGAAAGAAAAGATTACCGTAATGTCGTGGTGCGGGTGTGCAAGTGACAGTGTCTAAGTGGTGTTGGTGAACATGAAGTGCTGCGTGTGCTGCTTCCTCTGAGGACAAGGATGTTAGCAAGGACCCTGCAGGCGACATGGAGGCCACCAGCTCGTCACCAGGACCTCCAAGTCCTTCTGCCACGAGGTATAACGCTTTCGCTCTCTCCTCCGCAACGTCCACGCCCCTTTCGCTGCATACGCGCCGCTCCCCTTGACATCTGACGATCGCGTGCCGCTCACTCATCCTTTGATACCCTTAACCTTTATTTAAGCTTAACACTAGAATAATGAACTATACTTTTGTAATAAACATTTTATTGTCATTATCTCAAATCATAATAAAATAACACACACCTAACAATTTATCAACAAATGTAAACTCTGCTGTGAATCACATACACGTAGTTCTCTGTATACATTCGTTTATTTTTATATCTCTCCTATTTAGTTCCAAGTTAATCAAAATTAACACTTAAAATTTATTTTCTTTACACTTTTCGTTGTAGATACAAAATTAAAACACCAGGCTGAAGCGATTGTCAAAACTTCTAGCCGCTGTATACTAGCTTTGAAATTACACAACATTTACACGACATCATGAAAAACAAAAGATTGATCAAAAATTTATAAAAAATGCGTTAAAAATTCAACCCAAGAGCAGTGAACACCACAAAAAATAGTAATCCCACAAACATTCCATAAATTGTATTTGCTTAATAATATCTACAAATGAAGAGGAATTCACGAGGTATTTGTAGAAAATTCAGGGTTTCATCTATTATGTAAAACACATAAACTTTAATAAAAATTGTTACATCTATTTTTGAGAAACTTAAAAGAAGCCATTTTTCCATTTAAACGGCAGTTTGAGAAGTTCCCCTTTTTTTTAAAAAGAAATTATTCGTAGGAAAATGAAAAACTTAAATATCAAATTTGGCGTCTAACTAAATTTTTGTTTTTGGATTATACTCTTTCCACAATTCCATGCTCTCAACCCGGACAGGAACGTTTCCCTGAAAATATTTTTAGGTGATTTAGAAACTATTATTTATGATACAAACATAGCATTTTGGGATAGAATGAAATGTTTACTCTAGTAACTCTAAAAAGGCGCTAGGGTAAGTAAGAATCTATGTGGCATGCGAAATACCATTGCAGTGGAATTTATTATATCTTTGCTCATATAAGAGTGATTATTCTATTCCTTCTACTTTAACGTGATAAATAATTTAAGTTATTTCAGTTAAGGAATATGGACTTTGTTGCAAACACGCGAAGACAAAATATAAAACAACTGTATTTACAATAAATCTATGTGAAAAATAACTCCATATTTTTAAGATGCTTTATATGTGTGTGTCACATTATAGTCAAACAACTTCAAAATAAATAGACGTACAGCATCTTCAAATGATACACGAAGACTTTTCAAAAGTGTACCTCCATTCTAAACTGTTAAATACTAAAAGTATTTGGTTGATCTTACGTCCTCGAGAAATCTCTTAGCGATTTTGACTAAAATAAAACATAATTAAGATATTGGTATTGCATATAAAATGTACTGTTTGCGAATAACTTATGGAGTCCTCTTCGTTTGTAAATAATTTCTACACGTTTATAGAAATGCTAAACCATAAGACAGAAGATAAGTTTACTGCACATACATGTCAATTTCTTTAATACACAATTTATTTCTAATAAGTTTTTTCTAGCATTAGCCATTTTCGAGATATCCGTTATTGTTGGTTTGAATTTCTCGCTGTCGCGATTCAGTTATTCCTCGTGTTTTCATGAAAAGAGAATGACATTGCAAGGCCAGTTTTTGAACACCGTGTCCTGTATACCTTTAGACCTAGAGATATATGTTTGAACTGTTCTTGCGAGCATTTATCTCTATTTATATGAAGTAGATTAAAACAAGTTCTTGTAAGCTTAATTTGTAGAAACTATATAATGGGTAGAGAAATCAATTACAGTGTTATATAGCAGATTGTAGAAACAAGGTAGAGAATGCAAAAAGGAATGGTCCTACTTTTGTTAAAATGTTCTATTACATTTCCAAAATGTAAGGGTAAAAATGTAAGTCAATGTGTTATTTCAATGTTATTTGCAGTTTTTCCGTGCTTATCTTTTCTCTGTCTAAACTAACAGACTCCTTTAGTAATTTGTTCTTTTGTAATTTACGCCCTCCAACGTTAAGTCATATCGGACGATGAAAGAAATTGGTGAAATGATGGTCAAATGAGTCTGGGGTCCATGGAGCGTAGAGTTACCTGATATTCGTCTCTCAGGATAAGGGAAAACCCTAGAAAAACCTTATCCAGGTAACCCACCCTGACCGAGATTCGAACTCGGGACCTCTTGAACGTGAAGCGAACATGCTACCATCCACGCTACTGAAGCGGGCAAACTAAAAGCCTGTTGGCAAAAATTCAGCGTAGGTATATACTTTATTTTACTTGACATTGTAATATACCTTTTGTTTTAATCATAATCCGTGTAGTTACGGATATATCCTTATTTTTAGAGAGCTGTTACAGCGAATACAGTGAAAGTCTTGGTGATGCATCATTGGAAAATGCTGTTACTAAGTATGCAGTTTGGTATTTATACAAATTTTTGGGTTTGTGTTAAGCTTATGAAAAATGCAGAAAGCCAGACATCCTCCCCGCAAAATGTTTTTAATGTGGAAAACCTCGAATTTTGGGTATAAGATAATACCTCCCCTCTATCTGCGTAAGCAGAGGAGAAAGAAAAATAAAAATGTATGCAGTAAACTTTTAATTATTTTAAAATAAATCTAACACTTTTATTTTTAGATATTTATTCCGTTTGCAGTATATTAAGTATATTTTACATTTTCTGTGAGTAAACTGTGAAGTTTTCTTAATTCTTGTAACATTACAACTGAAAAAAACGAAAACATTGAAAAAAATGTTGTAATTATTAAAAATAAAATATTTATTTTTGGTAAACTTAGCTCTTTTGGAAATATTTGCTGTTAGCAGAAATTTATGACTTTAGAACTCGTTGCTAGTTATACCAAAACAAATTAGCCCAAATTTCTTGATTGCCTTTCATTCTCGATATTTATTTACGATTTATGGTATAAACAAGTAATAGTTCCTCGATACTTACGATACCTCGATACTCACGATACTTGCATGGTGTCGACTTCCTAGATATATTTACAGTTGGAATAGATGTTGATACACGAACCTATTTCACAGGAGCAGCAATAATTATTACAGAAAATTTGCTCGGTGGTTTTTCAATACTTCGGTGAATATTCTGCAGTATTTATTTTAAAATCACAAAATATTATTTCCACAAGTAGAAGATTGCAAAGCCCAAGAAATTGCCAGGAATTTGGCACCCGTATAGTAACGTAATGCAAGAAAATAGTCGTGAGTCAAATTCAGTGCCAGTTACCAGTTCCCAAGAAGAAAGCACTGCATATTTCAATGACGACTTTTCACCTCATTTTTCTAGTGCACTGCATTACTGGAAAATGAATTCACAATTTTCAGAACTTAAAAAAAATAGCGCATAAATATTTGTGTATTCCAGTTGCAACAATTTTCTCCGAAAGAATGTTTAGCATAGCAGGACTCATATATGACAAAAACGAAAAAAAAAAGAAAAAAAAAAAGAGGATTGGACTTAACCCCGAACGAGTGAAAATGCTAGTATTTTTGAACCAAAAACGTACGAACGTCGATTGCTTTGCTTTTAAATGTCTAATGTAGAGTTTAAAAATAAGAACACTGAAGGTTTTAACTTTTGTCTCATTAAGTATGTGCACCAATTTAATTTTATTGGTACATCACGATTCTCCCAACATTCTATTTTGCATTGAAACTAAAAGTAGAAATGACGTTATCGGATATCGAAGTATGGCTATCCTGGAAAATATTGTGGATTGGTATCGCGAATCGAGAAAAACTGGTATCCACCCATCCCTAATATAAATCTTTGGATGTTGTTGCCCGCCTTGGTAGCGTGTCTGCCTCATGTTCAAGAGGTCCCGAGTTCGAGTCTCGGTCAGGGTGAGTTACCTGGATAAAGTTTTTCCGAGGTTTTCCCTTATCCTTCAAGATGAATGTCGGGTAATTCTAAGCTCCATGGACCCCGGGTTCATTTGAACATCATTTCACCCAATTCATTCACCGTCCGATATGACTTAACGTTGGAGGACGTAAATTACACACCAAAAAATTTAGATATTTCTGTATGTTGCATGTGATTAAACTTATAATAAAATCATCTCTTGCCAGACATTTATTATTAGTAACATAACATGGATATTAGAACCAGTTTTAAATGAATAATATACTAGATTCATAGGATTCGGAACGACACTTGCAGAAAATTGGAACAGAAAATCAGTGCCAAAATAACAAACAGGTGGTCAAGTGTGTGGTGCAACAGGAACGCTACATTAACATCATTGAAATGTGATTTTATGAAACATCAAAATGAAATGTACGAGGCGTGTCCGTAAAATAAGGTCTCCAGGGCTCTGGAGCCGTGAGGAACGCTATTACGCGAGATCCGGCAGCACTGGCCTGTAGCTTGGTTTCAAACCCCCACCACAACGAATCCGTTACAACCATTAGTCTTGACTGGGCAGCAGTTTGCGATGGCGCTTCCTATCACTTCCGCCGCCAAGTGCGAGCTGCGTGCAGTGATACGTTTTTCGAGTGCCAAGGGCATGAAATTCATCGTCAGTTATGCGAAGTCTATGGTCCACAGTGTATGGACGTCAAAAACGTGCGAAAGTGGGTCAGAGAGTTCAAAGATGGACGTACAGACGTCCATGACGAACAGCGTGCTGGTCGGCCTGCGGTTTCAGCTGAAACAATAGCAAAAGTGGAACAAGAAAAGCTTAAAGTTCGGCGTGTGACAGTTCGCGAGCTGTGCGAACCTATCCCTGAAGTCAGCAAGACTACGATTGGCAAGATTTTGATCGAAGATTTTGATGAGATTGAGCGCTACCTGCGCAACTTGGCGGGAGAGTGCTATCACAAGGGTTTACAAAGACTGCCACAGCGCATGCAAACGTGCATCGATTACAGTGGTTGAAAAATAGCTGTAAGTTCCACCTTTCCATCAATGTAACATTCATTGACAGTAAACATATTTTCTATATTAAATAAAAATGGAGACCTTATTTTACGGACACGCCTCGTAACTTAAATGATACGTGAGCAATACTACCTCAAGTGAGGAGTACAGGAACATAATGAGATACTAACCATATGAGCGTTTTATACTAATTATAGGAACTATATATTTATATATAGACATTCTTTATTTTACCGTATTTTATTGTTTCCGTTTAATTACTGTTTGTTTTCTGTATTTTTACGTATATACACTATACACATAAACACCCATTTCCAAGGAGGGACTCGAACCCGCGACTCTATACGCGGTGGACCCTAGAAATATCCACACTAGTGACCACGGCTACTAGTGGCGCTAAGCTCGTTGGGAAGTAGAACTTAACAGCTAGGGATAAGTGGGCGGGGCATCGAGAGTACGGTCAAGTAAAGGAAATACCCGCAGTTGCTTTTACTGACCATCTGAGGATTGCAAACGTGGTACTGTTTTCATTGTGCAAGTGTACGTTCCTGCTATCACATCGCCTCTCACTTCCCTCTGTCACCAAGTCTTGACGATGTTTCAGATTGCCAACAAAACAGAGGCTGAAAGTGCACTCTGCACTGAAAAACAGTTTTGTGACTTTTTGTTCCTAATGTGATCTTGCTATCCTACTAGTTACCTGGATAAGCCTATTTCCCCGGCTTTTCCTTACCCTAAAAGATGACTGTCGGGTAATTCTAAGCTCTGTGGATTTCGGGCTCATTTAACACATTCCAGTCATCTTCTGATATGAGAGCGTTGGGGTTGTTGACCCCGTAGCTCAGTCGGTAGAGCATCTGCCTCCCGTGCGAGGGGTGCCGACTTCGATTCCCGCCTGGGGGTGGGGATTTTTCTCTAACAAAGACGATTCCCATCTTCCCCCAGGTAGATGTTTTAATGCTTTCCAAGAGTAAATCAAACATTTTCATTATTTATGGTTGTAGCTCTTGCACAACAGGTCTGTTGTAAGTTGACAGCAAATAGCGCTATTCACAAAGTATTATTATATTTTGTAGCTACAGGTAAATACATTCTTCTTGCTTAAATGTGTTATAGTCTGGCTTCATATTGTGTCTGTGTGCTACCAATGGCATGGTATACTCCCACTTGGTAAAATGTTATACATTTACATTACTTTATCCAACCATTATTGTTTATTTAAATATCTTCTCCAAAATAGTTTTACTACAGTTAATTAGTGTCTCTAATACAGTAATTAGGGTAAGTATTGAATTGTGCCTAAATATTTGATGACGAGATTTCGTTGGAATTAGATATTATGTAACATACCGTGTCTGTGCTTGTATGTTTGCGCGTGTTGAAATAAAAAACGAAAGGTTGGTTGCATAAACATCAAATTACTATATAAGTTCAGCATCTTGCAAGAATGTTTGTTTCATCTTTATAATAATCGTTCCATGTTCTATAAATTCTGTTCACACTTCCAAATCATACTTTTACACTCTGGGGAATATCCCACAGGGAAGGGGATCCGTCCCCTTCAGCTGCCGAGGTGCGGGCGCTGCGGAACCCTAGCACTCGTGGTACCTCTGACGTTACTAGAGGAACCTCGGGCCGAACATTCGA
This sequence comes from Mantis religiosa, assembly GCA_030765055.1. Taxonomy (NCBI): domain Eukaryota; kingdom Metazoa; phylum Arthropoda; class Insecta; order Mantodea; family Mantidae; genus Mantis; species Mantis religiosa. Next base: position 98,955,906 of record CM060952.1, read on the forward strand.
GCCCCTCCCTGATTGGGAGTTGTTCGGATTGGGTTGGACTCGAGGGGGCAGCGTGTTACCGACACCCAAGGGGAATTGGGTACCTCCGGCCAGGCTACGGCCGCCCAGAGGGGGCATAGGGTGGCTTTATAAGTCCCGGCTACTAGCCTGCAGAGCTAGTAGAAGGTGTGCTAGATCACTAGGCGGCGCCACCGAGGTTTTCGGTAGCCTTCCCTGCGGGGTTGACGCGCGTAAGTGGCGTATCCACTTCCATCCCGTCTTGACGTTGTGCTCAGCGGGGGGGGGGGGGTTAAGAAATCAGGTATTGCCCTATGGAAAGAGTCCCGGAGTATCCATCGCCCCCGGGTAGAAGCAGGCCCAGGTCCTTGGTCCTACGGGTCCAGCACTAATGGGAGTAGAACTCTGGGGAATAATCCTCTAGCCGAGTATCGAAGCCGGGTCTTTACATCTGGAACGTACGATGTTATCCATCAGACTATAGACGCAGCCAATATTACGTTTTTATTCATTTCATTAACTTTCAATTCATCTCTAATTATATGGTCCAATAAAATTCATTCGGCATTCTATGAATATTCAGAGTAATAATGTATGCATTTATTACAGGCTACCAACCTAGTATAGATATTTAAGTCAGATGTTAGGGGTACCAACAGAAAACTTTCTGATTGCATTTTCTTCGGGATAGAGTCCATGAGACATTTATCTCCAGGTGTGCATAGGTGTTTGAGGATAAACACCAGTTAAATTGACGATACATTTATTGAAGTTAATATATAAACTGAATATAGTATTATTAAAGAATACAACGTTAAGAATTAAACTGATTCGAATCCTAACACTCAAAATTGTAACTATTTATTTATATCTGCTAACTTCTGGCATTATTTACATAACTCGAGCATGTTACTACCGATAATAACTCACAGTAAATACTTCTCTAAGACTAAAAACTCGAAGGGAAAGACACAAACTTTAGCAACAAACACTCTTTCATAAACCTAAGTCCCTCCTTCATGACTATTCCTACCAAAGTTCCTACATAATTCTGCCACGTGTATCTGAACTACTGAGCTACTCCGCGTTAGGTTGTGTCTAATGTTTATTTGTCTGGTTTAGGTTGATTTTGTTGTTAATTTTCAGGATTTTCTCTCGAACTTATTAACTCCACCTCCCCAAGTACGCATATTGGTATTCTGGTGGACAAAATTTCACCATAACCTTAATTACCTAGCAACTCTAATTGCCTTTATATTGCAGCTCTAGTAACCTCATGACAAAAATGTACATTGTCTTGCTAAGACTGGAACACAGATTTATTACTAGACCGAGGTATTTCAGTACCTGTCTCTTCTAAATCAGTGCACACGGACCGCAAAATTCCGGGCAGCGACAAATTGAACAAAGCTAACTCGTATGCACACTCAATCAAGAAACCGGTACCTACAGATGAGCAGCATATTTGAAATAACAAGCAGTTCTACAGGACAGTCACTGTTATTGCTTTTTAAAGTACTGTGACAAAAGAAAAAATTTCATCTCCAAGCTTTTTTATTTTTCACTAAATCGTTAGCTCAGTGCTAGCGTGCATCGGCCTTTCTCTTATAAAAATACAACACTTCGAAACGACGCTACAGTGTTCACTCAAGTCTGTGTAGCACGTACAGTGCTGCTAAACTAATAGAGATCTACCTCTAACACGGAGCTACACACCAATTCTGAAAACAACTCCGATATTCACACGCAAACTGTTTCGCTGCCGGTTCCACCACACGGCGATTCCTCACCCGTAGTCATACTTACTGACCCGTGAAATCATCCCTTCTTGTTAAACGGCCTGCCGACTCCTTATCATGGAGCTTGGAACTTACCACAGTCAGCCCAAAGGACCACATTTTACGAGTACTACTCACTGTGCAACTCTCTGATTCTGGCCACCTCACTACTGTCTGCCCAGCACAAGAAGGCAGGCCAGAGGAATGTGTAACCTAAACACTATTGCTGTGTTTATTCACACCTTCCAGATATGAAATGGATGCTAGGTTCATGTAAAATATACAGTGTTGTCACATAACTCAACCATGCATAATACCTATCACTGCAGTTACTGAAACGACCATTAGATCTGGTAGCATGATTAACTCATATGAACTCTCATACACTCATTTCGTAGTAAACAGATCCACTAACAGAGCAGATAAACAGTTCAAGCCCCTCTCTCCTTTATTCCTCACTTACCTTCTTGTGGTGGGTAGACAGTACTGGCTGAGTGAGCCAGCATCGGCTTTTATATATCTGCCAGGCCTGATTGATCTTTCTGGAACTAGGAGACTCCGAAACTGCAGTCGTGAAAGGTCTTTTGAGTAGTAATAATAAGACTCGTTTCCGACATCAGCTGTACTTGAAGCGTGTTTATTTCTCTCGGCAACTTGCTTCCTCCGTGACGCAAGCCAGTAATACTTTGAATATGGGTTGATTTCTCACGGCAAACTTGCGCGATTGCCAATCTGACAGTATTTAAAAGGGACAACACAATAAAAGCTTTAAGTTAACCACTGGCGCGACAGCTCTAAGAGGGCCAAGGCCTACCAACCCGACTGCCGGCCTCACGCCCACATAAGCACGGCAGAGGTGGGTCATCATCCAACCGATACGGGGAGGAGATGTGGTCAGCATCTCCGCATCCCCTAGCTGGAATGTTGGTTTTCGTGACCAGGGCCGCTCACCTAGCGTAAGCTACTCACTTTCCTCACGATGCTGAGTGGGCAGCGGTCCTCTACCCGGGACCTAAAATCCCCACCATATGGGTGGGATCAAACCCGGGCCGCTTTCCGTGGCCAGGGACCAAGGCATGCTGCCTTACCCCGCTACGTCACGGCGCAGGACCAATAAAAGCTTTACGTCCTATATAATTCTCCATAAATGTAACAGTCTTGAATTTGCTATTTGTCATAGGACATAATATTTTGCATTTTTACTATCTATTGTTTTTAAAGTGGAAGGTAGATCTGCAATCTTTCTGGTTTCCATTAACTGGTATTGCGGTGTTCATTTATATATAGTCGCTATTATTATTATTATTATTATTATTATTATTATTATTATTATTATTATTATTATTATTATTATTATTATTATTATTATTATTATTATTATTATTATTATTATTATTATTATTATTATTATTATTATTATTATTATTATTATTATTATTATTATTATTATTATTATTATTATTATTATTATTATTATTATTATTATTATTATTATTATTATTATTATTATTATTATTATTATTATTATTATTATTATTATTATTATTATTATTATTATTATTATTATTATTATTATTATTATTATTATTATTATTATTATTATTATTATTATTATTATTATTATTATTATTATTATTATTATTATTATTATTATTATTATTATTATTATTATTATTATTATTATTATTATTATTATTATTATTATTATTATTATTATTATTATTATTATTATTATTATTATTATTATTATTATTATTATTATTATTATTATTATTATTATTATTATTATTATTATTATTATTATTATTATTATTATTATTATTATTATTATTATTATTATTATTATTATTATTATTATTATTATTATTATTATTATTATTATTATTATTATTATTATTATTATTATTATTATTATTATTATTATTATTATTATTATTATTATTATTACATGCCACATGTTAATTTTGCCTTTCTCCATCTAGAGAGAGGTGATTTAAACCTAACTGCTGTGTGTTGTATGCATGAATCCACGGTACAGTCCCTCCGGACCTCCTGTGGGGACACACCTAAACAGTGTGGTTGTATCATTCCGCCAATAAGCACGTGTTGATGCTCTCTGTGGTCAGTTGTTTTACCTCTGACTCTTATCGCGACAGATATATCTTTCACTGCAGCTTATGTTTATACGATCTGGAAGTTAATTATAATATTTATTTACCCTGTTCATTATTTGAACGTATCAATTAAGCGACAATGTATGCAATATAGTAACGAACTATTTGCACTCACTCACTCACTCACTCACTCACTCACTCACTCACTCACTCACTCACTCACTCACTCACTCACTCACTCACTCACTCACTCACTCACTCACTCACTCACTCACTCACTCACTCACTCACTCACTCACTCACTCACTCACTCACTCACTCACTCACTCACTCACTCACTCACTCACTCACTCACTCACTCACTCACTCACTCACTCACTCACTCACTCACTCACTCACACACTCACTCACTCACTCACTCACTCACTCACACACTCACTCACTCACTCACTCACTCACTCACTCACTCACTGACTCGATCTGTGCTACAGTGAAATGTTGACAAGGTCACATGGAGTACAGTGTCCTGCACTTGTGACATACTTGCTTATTTGTTTCAATTGCACAATTAATCCCTACTGCACTATACTCTACGTGGCTGTGCATAACTCAGCTAGTGTCTGACCTTGTCCTAGTGTCCGTGTGATCGTAACTTGCGGTGCTCCTGTGGATCCAGAAAGTTACTGAAATATATCTCCCTACTTTTATAAGAATCACTGATTTTAAACTATGAGATATTTATTGAAATTATTTATCTGTCTTCCTTATAGAATCATTTATCTTAAACAATAATTCCGATATCCGTTATAGGACTAGCAAATCTCTTACGGGTTAACAATAAAATACAAACCCTGTATCACATCCAAACCACGCCACGGAGTGTAGTTACTACTATAGTAAAAGTCGTGACGTGGCATCACACTAATAGCGACGTTTCGGGAAGGGCGCGCTGCGCAGAGCGAACTTCTCTCTCTCCCTCATTTGTTTTCACAAAGTGGGCTAAGAAGGGTTGCAGCAGGGAAGCGACCCGTATCCGGGGGCACGTCGGGTCACAGCAAGCCAATGATACGCTGCTCCGACCGTGACCCATTTAAAGCGCAAGTGAAATTTTCCGCAGCTCACCCGGGATATTTCTCCCGCCCTGGTGCTTGTTGTTCATATACAGGGCGTCCCACTTGTATCTGGACTAATTAAGTAAGGTCTAAACTTAGAAATAATAAATATATCATCTAAACATAGTGTAAATCTGTTGAGTTTGGAAAAAAAAACATGTCTTTTAATTAAACCTGGAGGTTTGGACAGCGAAGTTAACAACCAACGGTCCTAAGAAATATCTACGGAGTAATGGGTTAGTAAAGGCATTGGAAAGAATAGAAAGTAATGTGAATTATTTATGAAAAATTGTAAGAGAGATATTTAATGAAACAGAGATACCAAAAACATTTAGTGAGCTGGCCGATAACATATCTTTAGTGTTATCTGAATGGATGAAAAACACTTTTGGAAAGAAAAAATACGTAGATAAAACAAATAAAGGGGAGCAAACAGGTATTTTATGGATAAAGAATTTAAATATGGAGATTAAAAGAGCTAAAAGAGCGCACCTGGTTGAAATTAAAGTCTTGAAGATATATTTAAACGTAAAGGAATTGAAATTTGAAGAAAAGAGCACATTAATTTGAAATGGTTCAGCATAGATTGAATTATTTTCAGAACTAGAATATTTTATACACAGTAAATTGAAGAATAAATTGTTATGGACGGTAAACAGCAAAGTTATTAATAAAATAAAGAAGTCTTGTTCCAATTCAGTGTGTCATAGAGTTAGTTACAGTAAAAATTACATACATTTCTTAAATTGTCAAAAACAAAATATTGTCTATAGTCCATCGGTGTTCGCGTGGCCTGCCGGGAGATTGCAATGTCGCTGCTGTTTGTTTTGAAGGGAAAGGATTAAATCAGGCAACTAAGCCACGATAACGAAGAAGCGGAAATGGGGATATCGTCTTGTTGCTTATTGATTGGAAGAGTGGGAATGACACACCTTAAATGCCCGTTACGAGCTGACGTCATGAGGCCGGGGCGGAACTATGTTGTTACTATGAAAAAGAACTTTTCAAACGTGTTTCCAGAAGGATCCAATTCCAGAAAGATCTACAGCGCCTGGAAGGTATATTAAAGCAAATACAAGGCCGAGAGGCAGTCAGAGTCAGTCGATAAGGAGTCGGCAGGCCTCGAATAGGCATGAAGCAGTTCATGTGTCAGTAAGGCGGCTGCGGGTGAAGGAGTGCCGAGCTGTGGAACCGGTAGTGAAGCAGTTTACATGTAAATACCGGAGTCGTGTTCAGAATTGGTGTGTAGCTCCTTATGGTTTAATTCTATATCTTTAAACAGTCCTCAGTTCGTTTTAAATAGTTCATTAATATCCTCCATTAAATGTATCGGTCAACTTAACTGGTGTTTTCTGTTCTCATACCCACACCCTGACAAAAACCATAGTTGAGAACTGTAGCAGTCGTTAGCACACTCATTGAAGACCGAGTTATTGGAGACAGTATGGCGCACAGGGAGAGGTCAATTGTCAATGGAATCTTTATTAGTCGCTTCTGACAAGAACTTGAAGTTATTTACAAGTTATTTGTAAAAATATAATTTGTTCGAGAAATTCATTTGACGTTAGGAATTTCACAATCTTAGTAGCAAATATATCTTTGTTTTTGAAATAGCTGATAGACTGAGTAATGTTCAAGAAATGCGAGAATAAATATATTCATGATGAAGGGAATAAAACAGGACATTATTGTCGATTCTGGCAAGTGTACAGCAATGAGGCCAGTAGAAGACAACAAACTATAGTTTAGTACCTGGTAATCTGACGTCATCTTCATCAAACGATTTCCTGTCTAAATCCCCAGCCTGTGTAGGTTATACGTTAATTTATATTTACAAAATCCGCTGCTAAGTGTGGGACTTGAATCATATACCATCTGTTATTAGTTGCTATCGATGCTCTAACGTTTTGGTAACGTAGCAAGGACAGAATGAACCGAGTGGCATGGCTTAGTCGGTAACGCCTTTTTTCATAGAGGTTGTGTGTCGTAACCTGAGGCTGGTGGGAGCACTAACAACTTTTAGCACACTTTAGGGATCCCACTTTGTTTGGCTACCCTTGTTTAGGATTTCAACACACCCACTGGTCGCTCCCATCTCCTCCTTCCCTCCCTTACTATAGACTCAGTGTGTAATGCCCTTCACTTTATGTATTCTTCTTACTTCAACAATAAACTTATCTAACTGGTTTTCATATACACGTGCGGCTGTTTCGAAGTCACCTCAGTAGAAGAGCACCGACATCGATTACCGAAGATCCACGGTTAGAGTTACGCGTCTGATGTTCAATTATTACCTTCTTTAACACTGCTTGGTACAAGGAGTATCGCACTACACCAAAAAATTAGAAATACATGTTTGGAGACTCCTAGAATTAAAAAAAAGTGTGCTTTTGTTAGAAAAAAGGTATTGATAAGCATGGCTATAACACGAAAAGTGGTTTAAACATCAAACCTGACACTGAAACCTAGCATGTTATACAAATTCGATACGAAGATTGTAATAATATATTTTTATATATGACGTTTTTTATTTGTTTCGCAAGTTGTGACGATATGTGAAGAAGTGTTAAGAATTTAAATTTGTTTTAAGTTGATTTGAAATATATATTCCCAGCTTTAAAATGATTCTACTCTCAAGGTTTCGTCTCGGACAGATATCTTTCTTCTCCTCAAGAAATGATTTACAATACAAAATACATTACTGGATTTCTTTTTATATATTGATTTGAATTCTTATTTAAATGATATAAAAGGTTATAACACTAATGAACTGATAATCTCTCCTGTGTATTCACTCTTTAAGCGTACTTTTTGATAAATTATCAAACTAAAACTTTCACGTTATTTCTCTATGGAGATCAAACTGAAAATCCACGCGTCCTTGTATGAAGATTATTGATATTTTTCTTCACCACAGCATAACCACATGTTTCTTGATGACTACGATATTCGTAGTAACATATACAAAATTCTTATTTTTTTAATGTCACTTCCTAACTTAATTTAAACATTATAATACTTCAAAAATTTGTTAAATAATTTTTAATTTTAATAACATAATAAAACAAATAAACCCGCCTTTAACTGCAATTGTCATATCGGCGGCCCTTCTCTTTTGGAACATATCGAATGTGTTAACTCGTATTCGTTGCGTTTTTAATCATTAAATCACGCACACATTCGCACTCTCATTCATACTTCCAGACTCTAGGGAACATGTTGAATTATCTCGGTTGGAGAAAAATCTCCACTCCCACCACCGTGAATAGAACCCTGGACCCCTAGCACGGCAGGCAGGTGCTCTACCGATTGAGCTGCGGAGCCGGCCTAAACAAGATTGTTTTTCTCTTCCGAGGCTGAATCTAAAACAACTGTTACAAGAGTTTAAAGAAAATACCTCAGTCTAACTACCACTTATGTGGAAAATTTTTCGTTATGATTTTCTCAAAATTGACACCTTACACGATGAATAAAATACTATATGTTTAAGGTGCTCTGCATGATGAATAAAATGTATTTTTGCAGTCTGTTTAGATTAGTTGTAAACCGCTTTTCATCCTGAATTTAACACGCCTCTGTAGCGTGGTGGTAGCATGTCTGCCTCACGTTTAAGGGGCCCCGAGTTCGAATCTCGGTCAGGTTGAGTTACATGGATAAGGTATTTCCGGAGTTTTCCCTTATCCTGAAAGACGAATGTCGGGTAACTCTAAGCTCTATGGGCCCTGGGCTCATTTGAGCAACATTTCATTCATTCCATTTATCGTCCGATATGAATTAACGTTGGAGGATGTAAATTACAACAAAAAAAAAAATCTGAATTTATTTTAATTTAAGTCGTAAGATATAGTCAGAATCCTACCTAAAAGCTTAGATATAAAGATTTCACAGGAAACTATACGTTATGAATAAAAAGGCGTTTTTAGAAAAGTTGTATGTGCAAAATAAATGAAGTACCAATTTTTTAAGTGCAACATGTTCCAAGGATGCGATGCGAAGATTATTATCTAATGAATTTTTATATAGGCACTAAACTATATGGAAGGTTTTTTTTTTCCTCGAAAATTTTAGTTTAATCCAAATGACGCTAAAATGTTTTGCGTCTATTTAGGATATTTTCATAAGAGTGAAATGCTTATGTTAAACTTGCTGGGAATACTCTGTAGTTCTCTTCTATCTGAATGACTTTTGCATAACTGGTGAACGTAAGAGTTGCACAGTTCGAATCGAACTCGGGACCTGCCAAATGCAAGTTTCACACGGAGACTCCATCAATGTGCGAAGTATTGTAAAAAACACTTCTAAATGGTATCTGTATAGATTGCCCCAATGGACAAAGTTTTCTGCTCAGTTTTACTGGTGTGATGAGAGTCGCCGTTAAGGACTTCGTCCTTATTACTCCTGGCATGTGCCACCTATTTAGTCCCTGTTGAGAGCCATTCCAACAGCCCTGGGGACAACCCATTGCATCAGCTCCCATCCTGTGCTCCCAGGGTGATATCGGGTTAACATGTACCGCTTAATAGTCGCAATGGGACGCTCTTGTAACGCATAACGATGGTTCATGGTGAGGTTATTTAATGTTAGCCTTCAACAATCATATACCTCCTCTAACCACTATCGTTCATTACTTTTTCTACGCATTACATTCCCTCAAAAATTCACTGGAGATATATGCTTTGAGATTCCCGAATAAAAATATTTTTAGAAAATGTTCTGTGATATATGTACATGAATGCAGACGGCTAACAGTAGAAGTTTTCGTAAAAACAGATCAGTGGTATTATTTTTTTTTTGTTTTGTTTTGAAATATACGTCCTCCAACGTTGTCATATCGGACGGTGAATGAATTGGGTGAAATGATGCTCAAATGAATCCAGGGTCCATGAAGCTTAGAGTTACCCGACATTCGTCTTGATAGATAAGAGAAAACCCCGGAAAGAACCTTATCCAGGTAACTCATCCTGACCGATGATGATGATGATGATGATGATGATGATGATGATGATGATGATGATGATGATGATGTATATAAGGGCGCTCAACTACGGCGGTCATCAGCGCCCTTACAAAAACAAGCCATGGCAAAAGCCAGATATAAGTATTTCCAAAAACTATATACGTATAAATAAAACTATTAAAATTGCACACACACACTCATATATATATATATTTAAAAAAAGAAGGAAAAAAAGAAATATTAATCAAAACCTACTAAAATTTCCTTCACTAAAACCTAGAGATTTGAACTCGGGACCTTTTGAACGTGAGGCAGAAACGCTACCATCTACGCTACCGCGGCGGGCTCAGCGGTATTACGTCACCATTCCACGTACTGTTCAGCAATACTGAAATGCAGCAGTTGAGTCTCTTACAGTGAACGGGTTCGAATCAACCCAAAATGCAAGCTTCGCCACTCGACATCATACGCTCACAAAGCAGAAAATTAATATTCAACGTGTTATCGTTTTGTAAAGAAGAGAAACCTAAAATAATGCTACAGCAACAATCAAGTGGCGTTAAGTCAGCAAGCATGGAGGCAATTGGATGGAGCGCCACCACATTTTGATGCTAACGTGCAGCGCTTCCAAGATCCCAAATATCATGAAAGTTGGATCAGAAGAGGAGGACCACTGGCATGGCCACCCTGTTCCACGGACTCAACGCCACTTGGTTGTTTCTTTTTGGGGCATATCTAAGCATGGGGACATATATGTTTAGAAATTCTGAAAAAATCTGTCGTGTTGGATAAGGTAAATATTATGTAACGAACGGGTTTTGAGGCCTATATTATTATATTGCGGCTACTACCTTCCAGGAGGAGTGGATGAAGTGAAGCAATCACAGGAAGCTTCAGTTAGCAGAGATGCGCAGACCTTTCAAACAGCAACGGAATGACCACTCAACCAAGCAACCCTCAAATGTCCGAGGGGAGAATTTTTTATTTTGAGCACCATCTGGTCGATACTGCCATATGCCACGAAATGTAGAAGTACGCTAAAGAGTGAGAAGGAAACATATCTAAGTGAAATTATATAAAGGAGGTCATGATGGTTGTCAAACCACTCCAGTACTTGCCCACCGATAGGGGTTAACAAGGAAAAATCCAATATTAGTGCGGGCAGTCGCTGAGATTTGAGCGGAGCCATTTGTTTCATTACTTTTTTACACTGAATATTAATATCTTATGTAATTTGTATAGACTATTTCTAAAAAAAGGTTAAATTATCTACTTAACATAAAGTGAGACATACGTTTGCAGTAAATTTAGTCATATTTCCTTGTAGATAAAAAGGGGCGATAATATGTTTATAAAGGGTCACTGTACGGTAGTCATTAATTATCAAAACTGAATGATGACGGCACTTCAAAAATGATAAAAATATTGAACAGTTCAGAAAAATGAGACTGGATATCTCGTAAAGGGTTAATATGTCGTATAAGTTATTCAAAATAACAGACGCTTAAAGAATATCTACATTTTTGTACAGTAAACTTCTGACTACTCTTATGGTTTATGTTTATAAAATTATAGAAAGTTACAACCAAAGGAGACTTCACAGTATCTTCCCAGAAAAGTAAAGATATACGTAAGTATATTTCTTTTGTTGCACTTTGGATTGTACTGAACGTAGACACAATGTATGGTATTTATTCAACGTTTAGGTTTTGAGATATTATACTCACGCGAGTACTTTTTTCTAACACTTTATTTAGGGTTCTCAAAACATTTATTTGTGATGAAATAGCGAAACGAACTTTGCTATGGAATATCCTCTGCGTTTTAGGTGTGTGGTAGAAAACAAAATTACTCTTGAATATAAGACAAATATGTGCAAGCTTTATAAACCGTAGTAGCAACTAGGGATAATAGCAATCATAGATACAATTATAAATGTCCTCCAAATTTAAGGGGACGAAATGTAACAGAGTATGTTAGGCGACAATGAAACAATAGTGTGACGAAAACTGCACAGACTAAGTTCACTTCAACTCCTTCATTTGTCATTAAAATCTTTGGCCAAAGGCTGACGTAAAATCATTTTCTCTTTTTAACAAATACACAGCTGAAACACGTTCCTTTACATCTCTGTTGCACGCTCTAACTTGCGCTGCTAGTTTTTTCTATGACACACAGACACACACACACACACACACACACACACACACACACACACACACACACACACACACACACACACACACACACACACACACACACACACACGCACACACTCACAAAGTTTACCTCATACACAGAACGCAGCTCCGATGTTCGCTCTTGTACTGCTTCACTGCACTGTCCATACTGTCCGCTGACTCCTCATTACGGAGCTGCTACGTATTGTACTCTTGCAGACCTACGCACTCGTCAATTAGGCTCAACTGGCTCACTCCACCATTCGTTCGTTCGAGGTGCTAGCTAACTATGGCCAGTCCGATTTAATTTCCTGTGTATTCACCGCTAATGGAGTTAAACTGCATATAAGAATTTTTAGAACAGAATTTTATGAATAGGGATATAAAGTTTGTATGGGAACTGGTTTATGAGGTACAAATTTTACTTTGTGTATGACAGGATGCAAAACCTAATACATTTTGGTGGGTGTGATTAATACTTTTATTGGTTGGAGAGTCACTCCGCTATGCTTCGGAACGGCTTCTATAGTCTGCCAGGTGGGAGAGAATGTTCTAGTAATGTTCTCGCTCTGCTGGATTAGAATGGTTTTGAAAGGTTTAAGCGCAGTAACAATGTGGCTCGCACTTTCGGCCTTGTGACGTCAACTGTGATTGTCCTTGTAATATTGTGGGTTCACTTGCCTCTCCCACTAGCAAGAAAAAAAACTGTAAATATTTCATTCAACTTAATTTATTTACAACAGACACGCGCCGTCGACTTGACAAAAAATAGGGCCGCGCCATAACTTGGTGGTTACATCCCTCAACTCTCAACCAAAGTGGCCCGAGTTTGATCTCAGGTGACTGCATGTGAGATTTGTGGTGGACAAAACGGCGTTGGGGCGGATTTCCTCCAGGTACTCCAATTTACCCCGCCATATCATTCCACCGGTGCTCCATCTTCATTTCGTGTATCTTCAGTGTCACCGCCTGCGTCCCGTTGGGGAGGGGATCCGTCCCGTTCAGCTGCCGAGGTGCGGGCGCTGCGGACCCTTAGCACTCGTGGTACCTCTGACGTTACTAGAGGAACCTTGTGCCGAACTGCCGAGCCCCTCCCGTCGGGGAGCTGTTCGGATTGGGTTGGACTCGAGGGGGCAGTGTGTTCCCGACACCCATGGGTAATTGGGTACCTCCGACCAGACTACGGCCGCCCGGAGGGGGTAGAAGATTGCCTCATAAGTCCCGGGTACTAGCCTGCAGAGCTAGAAGGTGTGCTATTTCACCAGGCGGCCCCACCGAGGTTTTCGTTAGTCTTCCCTGCGGGGTTGACGCGCGTAAGTGGCGTATCCACTTCCATCCCGTCTTGACGTTGTTGTCAACGGGGGAGGGGATTTTTAAGAAATCAGATATTGCCCTATGGAAAGAGCCCCGGAGAATCCATCGCTCCCGGCTTGAAGGAGGCCAGGTCCTTCGGGCCTACGGGTCCAAGACTGATTGGGTGGAACCTCTGCACATAACACATAACTGTCACCGCCTGCGTAGCCGCAAATAGTAAAAGCGGGTGTTAAGCGCTATAAAAAAGTGACAAAACATATGTATACGATGCAGGACTTTGGGACTGACCCTGCGACAACATTTAAAATCTTCTACCCACTGATTCTTACTTACACTATTAACTCCCTGGATACATATGCTAATACTCAAAATGATGTTTAGGCACATAAAATCATTAGCATGTTGAACAGTAAGTCGGTTACTACTAATGATGATAGACACAATGCAAGCTCGTACATGTTACCTCGCTCATTAACATGTTATATATGTTGTTCAAAGTATGTTGTGTATTTGCGTGTAAAAGGCGAATTTAGCATGAGAGGTAACGCTGGGCAATATTCTCAAACAGAACCAAGAACCGCGACCAAGGAACCCTAGCCTGTCAAACAACAGTGATCATAAATTATTTTAATATTACTTTTAATTCAGCATTTATGGGTGAATTAAATAGATTATCACCTATAATAAAATTAAATATAGATATTTTGTGAAGTTGTGTTATGTTATGGGGTTGTAGGTTTAGCAATAGACTATGAGTAGAGTCTGTTTAGTTAAAGCATGTGCACTTCGGCTTCAGCCTTTGACGAACCCTTATAATCGTTTTACAACCCCGACCCTCCTTCTCCCAGACCGTTCTGCAAGGTTGCCACCTTTCTCGATACGTCTTGGGTATCGTAGGAGGTTTCGTCTAAATAAATAATCTTATGTCCATTACTGCAAAACTTCCTTAGTTTTGACAAATATATATATATATATATATATATATATATATATCGCCAAGCTACAAGTCTACTGGATTCCATAATAACCCTTATCTTATTCAAAGTGCAGTATTTGAAACCCAGCTCCTTTAGGAGGCCCCCCAAAGTGAAGCGCCCATAAGGAAAATCACAAATTTCTTGCAAATGTGCAACCAATTCGTCTAAGGTGGGCGCTCTCCCTTTTGCGTAGAATCTATAAATTTCTCGACGAATTAAATCGCACGTGAAATTATCTACTTTAGAGAAACGTTTCCTTTTGTTTTCACACTTGATCGGCGTCTTTGGTATTCCTTTCGTCACAATATTTCTCACTGTATTTCTGTGAATACCCAGAATTTATCAGGTTCATTGCACGACCCCTTACCAAGATTATTTGTCAGTACATATTTATGTGTGTTCAAAACAAGCGATTGAATTTGCTTAGAAACAGTTCCCGTTATAACTTTGTTATTTTTTAGGCTTTTCCAGTAATATAATTCGGCCCAGTTATTCACACTATCTTCCCTTTGATTATTTATCTCTACTTCATTTGTATTTACCACTGCATTTCCCTCCTACGGTCTCCACATTGTGACGCACAACGAATTTCTGCACGTAATGAAACAGATCAACTAGAAGTTGGAACTTTGGCAACTGAGACTCCACGTGGACTAGACATGCGTCTGTCACTTCGAGAAAATGAGGGTTGCTATTGGTCCTCAACGACAGTGTTCCATTTCTGAAGTGTGGAGATAGATTTATGACGGTAATTAGTGGGCGGGCGGCTCAGGTTCCTTTGACTCGGAAGTGCGTTCAGTAAACGGACTTTACAGTTTGGATTGGGATAAGAAGGCGGCTATTAGCGACAGCTGTTTCCAGGAAATTCCTGGAGGTAGTTCGGACAGTTACGCGAGGGAAAGAGGAAAGTTTGTGTTCAAGGTTGTCAGATTGTGATTTCAGGAATGTGAGGCAGTATTATTACCTGGAGAGGTGTATTTGCAACTCTGGCTTCATTTGGGAGCTCACATGTCCAAATCTGTCTGCTGGCCGATATGAATGAGCATTTCCATGACTTCCTTCAATTGAATATACGAGAGGTGTTGTAAAGTTTCAATTATTACCCTTTAAGAACGTGACAGAGAGTTTGTGTTTATATGTGCTTGTTAGTTATTCTCTACGTAGTTAGTTACCATCCAGATTTACACATTTTTCCCATCGTGTTTCTTGAACTTCCGAATACCTTGATTGTAGAAGTCTGCAGAATTCGCTTTAAACCACTCTTCCACTTCATTAATGACGCCATTTGTGTTGTCAAATCGGCGACAACGCAACGGATTCTTCATTGCCGGGAACAAGAAAAAGTAACTTTGTGCGAGATCGGGCGAATAAGGCGGATGTTGTAAGGTTTTAAAGCCACATTCCCTTGTTTTTCAACTGCAGCTTGAGACGAATGAACTGGTGCATTGTCAGCCAAAAGACCAACAACTTTGGAGAGCATATCGCGTCGTTTCTTAATCAGAGCTGCTCGTAACTTGTTCAGAAGATTGCAGTAGTATCTGCCAGAGGTGGTTTCACCCTTGGCAAGATAATCTGTAAGGATGACTCCACGACAGTCTCAGAAAACTGAAATCATGACCTTCCCAGCTGACTTTTGCATCTTCGCCTTTTTGGGAGGGAAAGGAGGAGGGAATCGGCATGTTTTCATTCCATGCTCATGGTGTTTGCCCCTGGATCATACTGATAGATCCAGCATTCATCCATGATTACCAGACAATCAAAAATACTCATCTCCATCCTGTTCCAACAGCATCTACATCTGTCTTGAGGGGTCTCGCCGTGTTTGCTTTTTAAAAGGGATTAGCAAACGTGGAACCCACAATGCAGACACCTTAGACATGTGCAGTTCGTCATTAATAATTTTCCACACACTACCATAACCATGTCTCATTCATGATCATTTGGATGATTGCTCGTATGTATTCCAGTACTAAACACTTCACTTTCTTCACTGGGACAGCATCGTCTGTCATTGACGGTCTACCAGATCTTGGCTTATCTGTTAGTGACATATGACCAGTTTGAAAATTCATTTTCCACCTCATAATAGTGTCACACAATGGACAATCACCCATAAAGAGCCGTTATTTCATCATGGATTTCCCGGGCAGTTTTATCCTTCAAATGCAGGAACTTTATCACACTACGACCTTCAATTTTCTCCATCTTACGCCACAGTCACTTCTGACACTCACTGTACAAAAACAAAAGGACTCAGATCACTGGAACTACCTACATTATGTCCCGAGGGATCAATGATGACACTTAAAAGTTTTCATCAGTCTAGCATAAAAACTACCGGGTGATAATTAAAACTTTACTACATCCCCTCCTATGACCAAAATTTTATTACTGCGACAGAAATGTTAAGCTAAAAAATAAACAGAGTATAATGTAAGATACAGGCAAATGTTTACATAAATAATCCTATCTAGTACATTATTTATGCATTAAGAACAGTGCGATATATCAAATTCATATGACTTCTCCATTTACTATCGTACATCGTACATTTATATATATATGTCCTGTGCCGTGGCGTAGCGGTCTAAGGCAGCGTGCCTTGGTCCCTGGCCACGGAAAGCGGTCCGGGTTCGATCCCACCCATGTGATGGGGATATTAGGTCCCGGGTATAGGACCGGTGCCCACTCAGCATCGTAAGGAAAGTGAGGAGCTTACGCTAGGTAAGCGGCTCTGGTCACGGAAACCAACATTCCGGCTGGGGGATGCCGAGATACTGACCACATCTCCTCCCCGTATCGGTTGGATGATCGTCCACCTCTGCCGTGCGTAAGTGGGCGTGAGGCCGGCAGTCGGGTTGGTAGGCCTTGGCCCTCTAAGGGTTGTCGCACCATGGATTATTTATTTTATTTATAGGTATATATAATTACTTACGAAAACTTATTTTCCATCTACTGTGTGTTAATAGATGTAAACTTTTGCATAAACAGTTTTATTTTTCTTTTAGTTGGATTTATAAGATGACTGGAAGAAATCGAATAGGTGGTCAGAAGAGTTTTAATACAGAATTTACTATTTGCAAGCCTAGAAACTCCGTATTCTTTCCCAAACATCACTAGAAACAAATAACAGAATTTAGAAACTAATAGAGATGTTGAAAAATTGAAACCTATAATTAAGGGCGTCTAGGAAACGGCTGCTGCCGCAATAAAAGTTATTTTAAACAAATTTTGACAATGAAAGAGATTTGCAATATTTCTGTATAATACGCTTGTTGCTCATTTCTTATACTCAATCAGTATATAAAACTATATAGAATTTCCTTCCGAATGAACGGGACCTTACAGGCTATTACCAGAAAATTCAACTATAAGTTTCTATTTATGTCTTAGTGTGTTTAAGACATGAATTTTATCTCGTATCCAAAGTTTGGTATTTCTCGGGCGTCCACGGCTACGAGTGCCGGCTTAAGAGCGTATGTCTAGAACGTTCTGCCGTGTAGAAGGTCACGGGTTCGAGTTCCACCAATTTCATTTTTGGGTTATGCTCACACACCCATATACGAGGGTGGTCTGAAAATTTTCTGACCTCAACATGAAAATGGCAGCACTCCTAAATAAAGGCTAGTGAATTTCGTTAATTAATCTATCGACAGTTACTCAACAAAGTTTCATACATTTTGGACGCTCAGTTGCTGTGTAACAGTCGTTTGAATGAGTTGATGTGAGTATTTTTATGAAAATTGAAAACCAAGTGTCGAACTGTCATTAAATATTTGTTTTTGAAAGGTAATACGCCTACCCAAATCAAAAATGAATTGGATTCTGTGTGTGGGGACTCTGCTACATCATTTATTACAGCGAGATTCCGGCCAGATGAATTTAAACGTGACCGTATGAGCTTGGGAAACGATAAACATTCGGGACGTCCAAAAACTGCAACTACCGAGGAAAACATCACCAAAGTTCACCAAATGGTACTAAACGAACGCCGAATTAAAGTGGGAGAGATAGCAGAGGCTATGAACATGTCAAAATATCGTGTTTGTCATATTAAATCAACATTTAGACATGAGAAAGCTGTCCGCGCGTTGGGTGCCGGTTTCCTCACGTTAGAACACAAATGTGTTCTAATAAACATTTCAAACGCTCTGTTGGCGCAGTTTAGGCGCAATAAATCCAAGTTTTGGCGCCGATTAATTACTGTAGAAGAAATTTGGATACACCATTATATACCTGCAACAAAATATAGTCCATACAGTGGACTGTAAAGGGGAACCCGGCTCCAGAAAAAGCAAAAACTGTTTTTTTTCGGCTGGGAAAGTGATAGCGACTGTTTTCTGGGATAGTCATTGAGCTATTTTAATCGATTATCTTCAAAAAGGAAAAAACATTACAGGAGCATACTACGCATCATTACTTGACAAGTTGAAGTCAGAACTTGCCGAAAAGTGGCCACATTTGCAGAAAAATAAAATCCCGTTTCACCAACTGAAACAGTTCACCACTTGAACTGCTTGACCATCCGACTTACTCACCAGATCTAGCCCCTCATCTGAAAATTGCGCTCGGAGCACAGAGATTTTCGTCAATTTGAGAAGAAATCACCTTCTTGAACAATTATTTTGCGGAGAAGAACGCCTAGTACTATTTGGACGGGTTACAGAGATGGAAGCATCGCTGGGAGAAGTGTGTAGAGTTACTGAGTGACTATGTTGAAAAATACAAAAATAAAAATATGAAAAATCTTGTATTTTTACTAGGTCGGAAAGTTTTCAGACCACCCTCGTGCATAAGTTCTCTTAAACCTTATGTTTTATTCGGGGACCTCGCAACATGAAGTTTTTAGTGCGTCCAAGCTTTTAGTACGTTTCACATAAAAATGTAGATCCCTTCAACACAATCAATTTATTAACTGGAATAATGTTTTTGTGGTAAATATTATTTTCGAGATATTCGTTGTTATTTGATTGAAGTGCCCAGTACTTTGGAATCTGTAAAGTACTTTATTATATTATTTGTCATGATGATATAGAAAGTTTATGAAATGTTGAGACAGGTATATAGTGACTCGCAATTAAATCTGATTATTATTTTGTTTTCTTTGTCACTTTGTATCTGCAACAAAGTGTGTGATTAAAATATTTTTGAAAATGTTTATTTCGTTATTATGAAAGTCGGTAGATAAATTAGCTTCCATAACAACAATTTATGGAACCTATATACAAATAAAGAAAAATGCTGGAAAAACTCAAGTGAATGTAACACTTCAGAGTCCTTTTCCTTTAGCATATTAATGATTACAAAAATTTGAAACAAAATTCGGAACAGTTTTTACTAAAACATAAAATATGGGTAGTTTTCCAGTGTTTTCATGTTTCAGGAATGCTTCTAGAAAAACAAATGTGGAGTACATTTGAAGCGTACTGAAAGCGATCAATAGGAGGGGATCGCCTGAGGTGTATGCAACAAGCTAAAGCCACCGGTAACTAAGGTTACAGGTATATCAGGGTCCGCTGAGGCAGGCAAAGCAAGAACGGGATATGTCATTTAGATGGCTTATAAGCGTGGTTCACGTTCTTGTGACCTAAAATGCTTTAAAGATAATGTATTACACAATTATTTTATACAAATATGGCACAATATTTGCAAAAGAATTATCTGAAATCGATAATTATCTAAGGCAATACATCCATGAAATTTTGGAAATACACATAATGAAGGATATCCGTTAGAATTTATGCTAGTAATTACTCTCGGTAATGAAAATCCTTTTTTTCATGCTTCAAAAGTATAGCTAGCATGGCTATAGAAAATAACAATACTCTTATTGGTAAATATAATTCTACATTTAAAAGTACACGAAAAAGTATTCCACAAGATGAATTTAAAAATAAGTTTACAAGAACATATTATATCAAACATTTCATAATAAATATTGAGAATTTTTTTTTTATTTTTGTATTCCTCAAAATTATTGAGTTTTTAGAAGTAAATTTATTTCTCAAACTGAAGCATTATTTCAATAAAGTATAGGGATATGTA
Source organism: Mantis religiosa (assembly GCA_030765055.1). Lineage (NCBI taxonomy): Eukaryota > Metazoa > Arthropoda > Insecta > Mantodea > Mantidae > Mantis > Mantis religiosa. The sequence continues at coordinate 98,976,380 of CM060952.1, forward strand.
TAGAAACCGTACAAGAACTATGAAACAAATTAGTGAATAATTGCATCGTGTTAAGCATTTTCAGTGTGGAAAAATGTTGAAGAAAGCGTGAAAATAAGATTTTAAGTTGGGCGTGGCAATAAACAAGGATAATATCTTCGATTATTTCGAAATAAGTGCATTAAATGAAAAAAGAACATTTTTTTTTAAAATTTTGAAAATTTTGTTTTCTTACTGTGAAAGCATTTCAATTTTTAATTTTTAATTAATTTTGGCCAACTTATATCGATGGATTCTTTAATTTATTTATCTTACGTCTTAAACATTTATAGATACACAGAAATAGAAAAAGTATAGACACAAGAATCACGATTTAGAAATTAATTAATATGCATGCGCTCTTGATGATTTTGTTTGAAGCACTTGAAAATATAATTATTACATTTGTTTTTGAAGCAGGTCTAGCAGTATTAATTCTTCTGAGAGTTAAGATCCTAGTGTGCCTCATTTTCTTATTTCGTCACATTAATTTGTTTTCCTGCTTAAGTTTCGGATGTATTTTTCGTATGTTTGCCGGTTCGACACTAGCTCTCGGTCATGCTATCCTTCCTTATCAGATATGATATGCAAAGCAGAAACAGCCACAGTTATAAATAGTTTATTTTATTTGGTTGTTTACATGCGTTAGTCTTAATGCGGATATATGTTTACTAAATTATATTTTCGGTGTTGTTCTTGTGACAGGTTCTGGGTGAATTTATTTCCTTCCTTAATTACGACACAAGGTAGTGTAGTGTTCAGGAGGTATTGTAACTAAAAATGCTAAAATTATTCTTAAATATAAATAACAATTCATAAAGTCTCCATCGAAGGATGTTCTCGGTATCATTATTTTATTTATAGTATTATCTTTTCTATCTTTAAATGAACCTTGTCAACCATTCTCATTACGATTCTTCTTAATTGCTATTATTTTCTTAATTTTTGATATAGAAATTTTATTTATTTTACCTATAACGAGTGAAAAGGAATTCAGCCTATGACACGATACAAAGATAAGGATATTAGCAACATGATTATGTACACACATTAATGTGAAAAATGGAAAACTGACCTGCCTCATGCCTAGGTTAGGACATAATTCATGACTATAACGATAACTACTCTCCCGAAAATTGCTAGCAAACCTTTTCAGACAGTTGTACAAGCCACCATTGGAGGTTTCAATTGTTAGCTTTAAGGGATCATGCCATCTGGTGCCGTTTCGTCTCATTTCGGTTACTCTTAGAATCCTCTCACCACACCTGTCCATCCGAGGGGTACTCGTCAAAGGCATAGGCATGAAAGACTTATAGATCGAGTTGCTAAGACCTAATCAATTGAATGCGATTTTCTTCCCCGTGAATGCGAATAAGGATGTATATACAAAATTACTCTTTTTCTGCGTTTTTAGTGAAATTTATGTCATTTGTCGTTATGTAAAATGTCAATAATATAAAGTTTTTTATACATTCAATACAAATGCAGGAAAGGAAATGCTATGGACCGGTACGTCTGCAATGTGGCCTTTTGTACCTGGGAGGCTGGAGTCATTACTGCCGGCGGATGGAGATTTACAGTGCACATTCTTTCTCCCTGTCATGCAGCGCCGAGACACCTGTGAGCGCGAGTCAACTCTGAGAGAACAAAGCGTATGAAAGGTGAATTGGCCTGGACGGCCAATCTCACTATGTCCAAAGGCTAGACGAAAAGGACCAAAATTAAAAAATTGAATAAAAGGCCTAAAATTGGAATAAATACCCTAAAATATAAAATAGTATGATGTGACCAAAATATATTTGAATATTTGCATATTTGCGTTTCATAATGAGGGTCAATGTTAAGGTTTTATATACGTCAGCAAATATTATGATACATCAAATAAAATATGTTATAATTAGAACTTGGTTATAAGATGACACGCTTTTAAGTGACAATTCTACCTATAAAATCGAATGATAAATTTCAATACTACGATAAAAACACAAAAGATGAAGTTCAATGCCGTTCCTTTATTTGTCAATAAAATGATTAGACAAACTTCAAATTAATTTCTTTTTCACACAACTACACAGGTTAAATGGTGTCTTCAGTGCTTTTTTATGTCTCTTTAGCACGCATATTGCGCTGCTAACGTACAGACAAGTTTGCCTCTTACAGGGAGATACACGCCGACTCTGAACACAAGGACTCCGATATTGGCTCGTGAACTGCTTCCTGACGCACTTTGCACTGCTCTGTTAACTCACATACCTCAACTGACCGACTAACAGACTCCTGAAGTGCACCACTACGCCGACTCCTCACCATATAGCCGTACTCTCAACTCAACTCAAGTGATTGATACTCGAAACTCAAAACATTCTCAAAACTCCCTTTTAGCCTTCGCGTCGACACTTATATCCTTTGCCGGTGTGGCAAGAAACTTCTAACAATGGAACCTTCTCGAATTACATGCTGGAACAGTTCCGAAGGGTATTTGCGCAGTAACAATACAGCTCGCTTTGTGACATCAACTGGCAGTTACCGCCATAAAAGCAGCAATCCCATTGCGGCTTCCATCAGTACACAATACAGGGATGCAGTTCCCCTATTCACACACAATCCACGGCAAACGGATGCGCTATCAATTTGGCAAATTTTAAGCACAAAACTTCTTTAGATTATTTTAGATTCTTTTGATTCTTTAGATTTAGATTGTTTGTCATTCAGATTGTCTTCCCTACCCACCCTTTTGAACGTTTTTTTTAAGGTTTATTCTATATTATTCATGTTAGTTAGATAAACATATGCAGAATTACATTAGTTGTATTTTTATGTTCCACTTCTATGCCTCCTTTAATATCTAAGGGCATATTGATGACAAACAATTTATCCTCAACGAAGACTTTCACTTATTTACTATTGTGAACTTTCGAGTTTGTTTACGTTGAGTTTTTTTATAAACATAAAATTCATATCTACATTTACAGTCTCATTTATACTTTCAGATTATAGGAGACTAAAGAAACATTCTCATCCTCCAGGCGGGAATTAAACCCAAATTGTCGGAATTTGAAGTTAGAATACTATGCTCCAGATCACAGAGGCAGGCAGAAATGGTTTTATTACACACGAGCACACAGAAGGCTTAAATAATAATTAAATCCTCTAAAGACAGATTGCTAAATTGATATTTAGCTCTGAATGTGTGACCACCAGGAAGAAATGATAGCTCCTCAGTATTTAAAAAGTATGAAACGTTTGAAACTTAGAACCAACAACAACGAATGTCTGGGATAAGGTCAATATCACCAAAATTATTTTGTATTACAACGACATTCATTCAAAATTCACTTCACAGAATATTCAAAGAAAATTCAAAACGTGAATTAGTCATGCAATCCACTTGAGACATAGTGTTTGAAAAGTTTAGAATAATTTTTAAGAAAATCGAGAATAATAACTTTTTTTAAGTAAGAAGGAGTTTGGAATGGAGTGATTATTTTTTTTTAAAACTCTTCGTGGAAGACTCTGAATTTTAAATAAAGTTAAATATTAACCAATTTGTTATTTAATTAGTTGATCGGCTGCTCCAAGAATTAGGATTAGCAATGTTGAATTGGTCTCACAGATCATGTGATCTATTAACCAGCAACTTATTTTGCTGAGGTGCCATGTTCTCTGATCTCAATATCTTGATGATTAGAAGCAACGCATCTCTGATGCAGTGGAACTGATAATCGAGGAAATTTGGAAGGTATCTGCAAGAAATGATGTCTAACACTTGTATCGTACGACAATGTCCATGTAAACTTAAGAATTTCTATAATTCAGTTTGATTATTCTATACCATTTGAGTAAAAGGCAAACCAGTTTTACTTTTCATCATCCCTTTAGAATTATCCTATATTTTTCATTATCACTGTGAACGCTTGACACATTTGTGACAATAATGAAAGATTTTCAAACTAAAGGGTAGAATGTGTGTGAGGATTTCTTAGACATTTATAGAGAGAGAGAGAGAGTTCAGGATCGAAATCAGAGAATTTCAGTTATGTAGAAATGAAGTGGAAATACCGTATTAGAAGCTAGTAGTTGGGGACATAGAGTTTTAGCAAAAGGGGAGATTATTAGGATAATTTTGGTAGCTGAGTAGGACATTCTGGGCAGAATCTTGGACCCTTCTGGACTGGTCACCGATGTAGCAAGACGTAGCTGAATGAGGCTTCATTTCTTGCCTCAATGATAGAATTACGTGTTATAAGATTCAAATACGTTAAGTTTGAATATTTGTATACAGATTATATTCCATTGGCGGCAACTTCTCGATAGAAGTGAATACTTAAAAGGTTATTCTTTTTCTCATTCTGCCCTCTTATCCCAATACTTGGTGTCAGGATATTCTTGTTCCTCTTAATCCTTGTGTGGGTTGAGGGAATCTCTGGATAAGTGAGAGAGACAATCCAGGATGGATGATCAGCCCGATGGCTGGTATGAGAGTGAGAGAAGTAGAGATGAAATAATAGGAAAGGTGATGATGGAGGAATTGCTGGAATGCTGGCGGGGAAAACCGGAGGATCCAGAGGAAACCCACCCCAGCGCCTTGTTGTCCACCACAAATCTCACTTTTCAGTCATCTGTCGAGATTGAAGTAAGATCACAGCTACAGCTTGGTGTATCATCAGTGAAGCAGCCATACCGCTACACATTACGTCATCATCGTGGAGAGGACAAGCTGATTCAATTACCATTGGAGAGTATTGCTGTTTAGGAACCATATATGTACATAAAAATGGTACAGGCAAGAAATTATTAAGAAGGTATTGGAAAAATAATTAATCCCAGTGTTTGTTGAACATCCTGTCTATGGCAACAGCAGATATATATCTACAGAATACGAAAATGTGCTTTAATAACGTGATTTTTAGACAGTTTTGTTGGAGGATCTAGACGATTGTTGTTACTGTAGATCTCAGGAAGTTGCCCCAGCCAAGGAGACCGTAACTAATTTGCTTGCGGTAGCGTGATACCTGTGTACCCTATTACCGTCTTAAAGCATTTCCGCCGCGACTGTACGTCATCATTAGTATTCTACGGTAGCTTCACGACTCTGATCCCAAACTATGAAGCTATGAAATATTTATATACCTAGTAATCCTAGTGAGCAGAAAGAAAATCGTTGAGGATAAGAGAGGATTAGTTTGGTCCAGAAATTCTTGTTTTCTTTTCTCTTCCTTTCACGGATGGGAGTAGACTGCGCTTTCCCTGGGAGACGCCAGCTGGAGAAGGGTTGGGGGAATATACGATATCTCCCAAACCTCTAACCTCGTAAGCTTTCTTCTCCGCTACCGGAAGTAACAGATTCGTCTGCCCCGTTTCCAGAGCTACCGAAGTTAATCAAGAGATGCGGTGAACGGGAAAAAATACCACAGGACAACAGTACCTGCAAAATTAACTCAGGGCAACATCGGTTTATGTACATATGTACAATTTGTTTAAATTTGACTAACCTTTCTGTAACAGTAAATAAGTATATAAAAGTACCTAAAATAAATGTTTTGTACCTGATTTTTCTTACCTTTAATTTTTCTAAAGGTATTCTTAACAATTTGTATTTAAATACTTTATGTTTAAGACAGAGATGTTAAATAAAGTTAGTGCCATCATTTCCTTGTAGCTCACATGGCATGTTCTGCGGTACACGATTGTGTTAGGCGTTTGTTCCTCGTTACATTGTAGGAAACTGAGTTCTGTGCAAATATTGTGCTCCATATGCACATTTCTCTGTGTAATTTATCATGCTATAAACAGCTGCGTTTGAATTTATTAAAAATTAAAGTACTTATATTCTGTTACACAAATGCATATATTTTTGTTTTGCACCGTTTTGGAGGAGATTAATTTGAACCAGTAAACTACTCCTGCAGTTGATATGAAAAGAAAAAATGAAAGATAAATAAATAAATTAAAGGTACAAATCGTTTATAAAGGTAAAATGAATAATATGCACATAGAGGAAATTTATTACTCGGATTTATTATTAGGAGGATCAATCTACCTGTGTAAATGTACTGCTTAACGTCCGATTTTACTACATATTGCACCGCAGGTGATGACACTGATGGTACATGAGATGAAGATGGAGCACCGGTGGAATGAGATGGCGGGGGAAACCGGAGATCCCGGAGAAAACCCGCCCCAGCGCCGTGTTGTCCACCACAATCTCACTTTGCGGTCGCCTGGGATCGAACCCGGGCCGCCTTGGTGAGAGCCAAGCGGTCTAACCACTGAGCCACGGCGCGGCCCAATCTACCTGTGTGAAAACTTCAGAATGGTCCTGGAGGTATTTCTATGGATCAGAATCGTTGATAAAAAATAAGCACCATTTTACAGATCGTATCATTGGAAGATGATGTTGATAATGTGCTATAGCCCGTTTGAACCTTGGACTAACAATTCCGCTCACCGACTTTACGTCCACTCACACACGCAGACGTTGATGGTTATCCAGTAGAAATGCTGCATACATTGGGTATTTCTAATTTTTCTCATGATGCAAAGTGTATATCGTTCCTATACTATTTCTGCTCTTTTATCTTCTTCGTGTGTAAGATTTATACCACCAGGACTTACAAGTGGGTGCTTAGGAGCAGAGGAACTCGGATCTAGGAGAATATTCAGGATATTCTATATCTGATATGAGAGTGAAGAAAAGGATGACAAGAAATGACCTGCAGTGAATGAAAGAAAAGTTAATTATGAAATAGTTGATGGAATGAATGGCGATGGAAGCTGAGTGAGCTGAAATACAAGCTCCCTTCCTGTACCTAGGACTTAAAATCCGTACACCCGTTAGTTGGAATTTAAATAGAAAACTTTCGTGGTAAGTAACTAACAAGAACCATACACTCAAGAATTTAAATATAATTTAATATTTCGTATTTGAGGTAGATATACAGTTAGAGTAAAATTGAAAATTTGGACAAGAAAATAAGTTTAGCAAATAACGCAGGAGTTAAAAAGTAAAAAAAAAGGGCAGAGAAAATAAGAATATACACAAAAGCATATGAACAGGTAGGTATGAAAAATGGGGAGATTACAGAATAGGAGAAGAAAGTGCAAATGAAATGAATTAATGGAATAACTGATAAACTTAAATAGAGGAGAACGAAAAGAGAAATGGTAGGAGGAGTAAAGACATGGCTTTAATTTAGCAGAAAATTTGGAAGAAATTATTTCGGAAGCAAACATTGAACGCAACAAAGAAGCGACAAGAAAGAAGCAAGTACCAAATATGTCTACCAAATATGTTGCTGTTAAGAGCAATAAAATGTGAAATGTATACTCTGTATTCAAATGATTTTTAATTCCAATACTACCACAGAGAGACATTTTAGAAAGATTTTGTTATTCGGCGCAACTCAAAGCCATTTGGTGAAATAATGATGAAGAATTTTGGATTAGAGTAAATAGTAACTGAAAAAAGTGCGGCAATCCTTAGCATCCGTTCATTTCAGTCCTCCCTCTCAGATTACGCCTCATCAGGGACATTGATAAAAAAGGTCTCCTCACAACTTGGTTACAGCAATCTATGAGGGTGAGTCATTAAAGACTGAGAATTATATTTTTACACATAAAGAACACTACTCTTGGTCCAGATTGGTGTGGGTTTCTTCAAAGTGTTCTCCGTTGAGTTGAATGTACTTTGCCCAACACTTCTGCCAGCCCTGGAACACGTGCTGGAAGCCATCTTTTGACATCTTCTGTATAAGTGCCTCAGCCATCTTCACAGCGGCCTCTGAAGTAGCAAAACGATCCCCCCTTAGTTCGCTTTGCAGACTTGTAACGATGGAATTCAGGTATGCATCCCCATGAATCTCAACCAGATGTAGCAATACGTACTTCCACCTGCATTAGCTTCTGTTCAAGAGTCAATAATCTTGGCACCCACCACAGGCAAAGAATTCTCGTGTTTAAGTGATTATGCAAAATTGAAACCACTGCCATGGGAAATCTGTAACATATCTGTCAATAGTTACTCGTTGGTCTTCATGAGCAATGATTCCAGCTGTGTTAATCATGGTCTCGTTTATTGCTGTTGCTGGAGCACCTCGTTTTGTTATTGAAACAGTCCTCCTTAAATCATTGAACCATCAAAGTGCTGTGGAATTTGACAGAACATCACCACCACATGCCTCCTGCAACATTCTGTAAGCTTCCATGTCGGATTCCTGCAAATGAAAGCAAAATTTCAATGCAGCGTATTGTTCTTCGCGTAATATCTCCATTTTCTCAGTAGGCGGCTGATGAATTGACCTACTTCGTTCGCCCCTTGTGTACAGATGCATGCTTGAGCAAGAGTGTTCTTTGTCCACCAATCAGAGCTGATTCGTTGGTATCATGCAAAATTGTTTCCATTGTCCCTTTGTTGTTCGCGGTAAAAGGAAAATAACTCTCAGTCTTTATTGACTTGCCCTCGCATCTTTCTTACCAAATAAACTTGGTCCCTGTTGGATTTTATAACGCTGCGCTCGCACTTTTCAATCCCAGTGCAACTTGAATTTGAATATGCTGATTGAGATTTCATGGCAAAACCTGAGCCACAGAGCCCATACGATTTTCTTAGTCCAAATCACATGAGTACGGTGATCTATATTATATTCATATGAATTTCCTCACACTTTTTCAACAAACTATTCTTAGAAAAACATTTTTGTATCAACTTTCTTACGTACAGTATAGTCTAAATATGTATTTCGTTGTAGATTCAAGAGGATCAAGGAAGACATAAATCTGTTTTTGTAAAATATTCAAAATATGTATAGTTTATTACTTTCTTTACTACGTACTTGCAGTAAGTGGACGAAGTGTTGTATTATTCCACAAATTAATTCGATTCCGAGACTGTACCGAAAAAATATGTTTTGAAACTCTCTCAATAAAAAAGGACATTTTGAATAAAGATGAGGGTGGGTGTCATCTGTGATAACTAAACTCAAAAACGAAAATTCCCTTTAATACTGAACTTGGTATTTAGGTTCAGATCTTCCAAGGATACGACACGCAATTCTTGAAACAATCTCCCACTTTCAACTATCTTTACAACAAAAATATCATCTGTTTTAATTGTATGAAAATGGCTGCAATTGAAATATCATATGTTTAAGTTATTTTCATTACGAATGAAATGTATACCTAAGACTTCCTAGAAATAGTATCTGAAGTCCCTTTCATTTTGAATGGCTTTTGACTTATTTAATTTAATTTGTATTTAAGGGAGCTCAACTCAATGGTCATCAGCGCCCTTTCAAAAACTAAAAACTATATTTCATTTTACTATCTGTCCTCTGACTTAACTTCGCTCTGCCTTCGCTCTAACATGCTTTTATTTAACTCTGGCTTGGCCCTGGCTTGGTTCTGGTTTCCCTCTGGCTAGGATTCGGCCACCACCCCGATCCCAATCTGGCTTAGATCTGGTTCAGCTCTAGCTTCGCTCTGGCTCCGATCCGGCTCACTCAAACCTCACTCTAACTTCACTCTGTATTCACTCTAACTTGGCTCTGGCTTGGCTCCGGCTAGGCTCCGGCCTACCTTAGGTCCCGCTCTGGCTTCGCTCTGGCCTCACTCTGACTTCATTCTTTAACCTAATTCTGGTTTGGCTCTGGCTTCACTCTGGCTTGGCTCCGGCCTACCTTAGGTCCCGCTCTGGCTTCGCTCTGGCCTCACTCTGACTTCATTCTTTGCCCTAACTCTAGTTTGGCTCTGACTTGGCTCTGGCTAGGCTCTGACCTACCTTCGGTCCCGCTCTGGCTTCGCTCTGGCCTCACTCTAACTTCATTCTTTAACCTAACTCTGGTTTGGCTCTGGCTTCGCTCTGGCTTGGCTCTGGCTAGGTTCCGGCCCGTCTCTGCTCCAGCTCCGGCTCACTCACACCTCACTCTAACTTCACTCTGTATTCACTCTAACTTGGCTCTGACTTGGCTACGGCTAGGCTCCATCCTATCTTCGGTCCGGCTCTGGCTTCATTCTGGCCTCACTCTGACTTCATTCTCTAACCTAACTCTGGTTTGGCTCTGGCTTCGCTCTGGCTTGGCTCTGGCTTGGCTCTGGCTAGGTTCCGGCCCGTCTCTGCTCCAGCTCCGGCTCACTCACACCTCACTCTAACTTCACTCTGTATTCACTCTAACTTGGCCCTGACTTGGCTACGGCTAGGCTCCGACCTACCTTCGGTCCGGCTCTGGCTTCACTCTGGCCTCACTCTGACTTCATTCTCTAACCTAACTCTGGTTTGGCTCTGGCTTCGCTCTGGCTTGGCTCTGGCTTGACTCTGGCTAGGTTCCGGCCCGTGTCTGTTCAGCTCTGTCTTCACTCTGGCCTCACACCAACTTCATGCTGTAACTTAACTCTGGCTTGGTTCTGGCTCCGCTCGGCTAAGCTCTGATTTGGCTCTGGCTTTGCTGTGGCTTTTCTCTGGCTCCACTCTGGCTTTTGCTCTCACTTTGCTCTGGTTTTTCTCTCTCTTTGCTCTGATTTTGCTCTCTCTTTGCTCTGGTTTTGCTCTCGCTTTGCTCTGGCATTGCTCTGGCTCCGCTCTGGATTTGCTCCTGCTTTGCTCTGGCACTACTCAGGCTGCACTCTGGCTTTGCTATGGCTTTACTTTGAATTTAGTTTAATTTACTTTAACTTCGATCAGGGTCAAACATGGATGTGGACCTTGTTTGGGCATTTGGCATTAGCTCTCTCACCACTCAGAGGCACCCAATAGAGAGATTTGGCTCGGGACCCCGGGATCACCAATTCCCGTACTTACCGCATTAGGCCCCTGGGGGAGAATGGCTTTTGTACAACAACCGTAAGAGATATACAAAATCTTACTGCATAAAAATGTGAATGCCGTTAAAACACACAGTTTATGACAAATAATTTGTTTTTGTAGCGTTTATCATTTCCAAGATAATCCTTATTACAAGTTTGAATTTTTCCATACGATACCATTTTTGTTAAAATGAGGAGTCTTTATTAGTTTTTTGTCTCCTAGTCATGCAAACAGAACATAGTTTCAAATCCATTGTATGCGGTCAGCTCTTAAAATATTTGACTATCGCTAAGTCCTCGTATTCTCCATTTCCTTATCTACGTACAGAAATATGTAATAAAATCATTTCCACAAATGTGTATCTTGATTAACATAAAGTAGATAGAAGAATATGTATTTATAAGAATAGCTTGGACATGAGAGCGCAGAGAAAATAATGTCAGTGGAATACACAGTTCTTTATTTTGTTCTTCTAAACGAGATAGCCTTAAACTTTTACGGTGCTTTAGCTAAAATAATTGTTATAATAATTTTCGCAGAAAAAGTATTTGAAAAAAAGGGTGTTGTTACTTATTTAACAAATATCTCCGTAGTAACGCGTGAGCTCTATAACGGCGCCGTCCTTAGTTTATGTAGCGATGTAAACAAAGCGATAAAATGTATTACTCCGGCAGCGACTGTGATTGGAGGGAAAATTTGCCCTATTTTATCCAACACGTAAACATGTGCGCTGTCAACGGACTTATTCAAAGCTTTATTTTTTCGTTTTTGATGTTTTTGAGTTTCTTTTGCGATATCACTTTTACGCTAAGATTAAATGCAAAGTTGTGTGTACTTGTAATATATTTTTCATTTTGTGCATTAAAATATTAGCCAATGCTTACAACAATTACTTAAATAATTCGATTTCTTCACACAACCCTCATTTATAAATGAAAAGTTAAGTCACAGGTCTTTCTGCGGAATAATAGTGCTAAATAACTGCGTGTAGCCACTTTGTCTTCAAGATCTACTGGCATGCAACTGAAAAAAATTCTTTACGTACCTAATTGGAATATGACAACGGAATAATTCCTTAAACGACTTCTACATCCTAATTTTTCTTTGATAATTACTGCGCCACAAGAATATATCTTCACGCTCAACAATTATATCTTTTCTGTTCATGTTCACAAATTTCAAACTTATGTCGCGAAGAATTACATGGAAGCTGGGAAAATCGGGACTAAGATTTACTCCTTGAAGCAGTTTTGTAATTGTTGGTGGCTCGTTTCTTTCAAAGTAGCTATGCATCTTTCGACGAACATCACTTTTAACAAATTCATCACATTCACTTTCCACAACTGGCTTCTTTCTTTTCGATCTTTTCCTGGGATGGAAAGTTTTCTAAGCTGTGCTTCGAGCGCCATTAATACTTTATGCGAAAACACCGATTTATTCTGCTGACAAATTAACGTCCTCCATTGTTAAAATCGGGCATTTTTCACATAACTTGCAAAATACGTTCAATATAATTTGTTTTTCATCACTTTTAATGGTTTCTTCTGTGATGTTTACATACTGCACGGAAGCAGCCATGTTGTACAACTAATCTCCCACTTCCTTCTGCTTTTAAACTGCGCAAGCGCACCGTCCACTCTGATTAATACATACAAATTGCGCTTACTATTTCAAATAAAATACTAATTAATTTCTGTTTGAATGTTGCATTTGTAATGTGAAGTTGTTTGTATATTTTGCATTAGATATAAAGTCCTTAAAATGATATGTGAAATATATTTTTCATTTGCAGAAAGTTACAAGACTACATTCGGCCGCTGGACCTCCGGCTCTGACGTTTAGCGACTGCAAGAGGTGGAGGGGGAAAGTTAATAGTACAAACCTATAGTAATGAGTAATTGAAAACATATCCACAAAATTATCGTTAGAATGAAAACATAGAACTATATATTAGCTTTAAAACATTGACATCGAACTTGCAATTTCACTATCCTGCAAGATATTCATTAAAGCACCACCCGATTCGAATATTTATTTCACACCTTTTACGCGCGCTAACTGCTTCTGTTGGTAGTACTGGGAGTCTGCACATCTGGTGTCGTGGTCAGGAAGTTAAAACTGTCTGCTAGCAGCAATCAGCATTGGCGCTGCTAGACGTGGCTTCCGAATCCAACACCGTGTTGCCACTTTAATTTTGTGTGGACCACGTGGTCACACTTGCTTTTGGTGCTTGCGCTGGTGAAGTTTGTTTACTATATTGTGCGTGCTGAATTCCGATATTTAGTGTTTTGTAAATCCTGTTATTATTACTATTATAATAATACGGCTACTGGTTGTTGAATTTGCATTATTCCTCTGCTTGAAATTCCCGCTAAAGAATTGGCAGTAGCCCGCTTCCTCCTCTCGAGAAATGTCAGAGCCGGAGAACGGCTGGCCGAACTGTAAACAGCCAATGATGTCGCACACTTAGACGTGCTTTTGTTTACATCGCCGCATAAACTAAGGACGGCGCTGGTAAAGAGATTAAATACCGGCCACCCTAACCTTGAGATTTTTCATGGGTTTACTTGGCCGGTAAACAAATGCTGGTGTGGATTACAGTAAGCCCAAATTTTCTTGTACATTTTTCTCCGCTTCCATTTCTTTTCCGGCGTTCAGTGTTAAAGGCTCAGGTGGCGGTGTGTGGTGGTGGGTTTTGTTTTGAGGTTGTGTTTGTCTTGGAGTTCTGTGTATGACTGGCCCTTAGATAAACCTCTGCGTGGAGAGAAGTAAGCTCGTGAGAGGTGATTTGCTGGCATAGGGACGTTAGGAACCCCAACTGTGTGCGAGTCAGCTGCCCCGAATCTGTACGCCCTTGTGTCCTTTCCTTTATCCTTCTCCAGAAGAACAATGGGGTGCCGAAAGCGTTTTTTGCTTTCTGACAACCTGAACCATAAGAGTAATTTGAGGTTGGAGGTTCTTTCGGAAAACAACAACCTAGCACGTGGCTGACCTCAACACTTAATTTGGTAGATATGACATTTTCCTTTAGAGTTATGCCTGCTTAGTCTGCTGTTCTCTCAGTCATACATACGTATGCCCATACTTTTCTATTGTTATTGTTATTGTAATTTTGTTCAGATTAGAATACTTTATCTACTTCTACTGATTCTACACAACACTCAAAACGTTGTGTGCCTTCCGCATTCGGGTGGTTTGGTGTTCAAATAATGTGGAACTACCAAATCCTATTGGGTTTTTCTTGAATCCTTAGTCGTCAATATTGAATATTTAATATCACGACCCAAAGTTAAACACCCTAAGTTCAAAACAGTAGAAATAAATTAAAATGTATGTTTAATATCGAATATACTGCAATCTATTCACAGATAATGAAAGCATGTAGACTGTGCGGCACCCTAATGCCATCTACCCGGCACGTGTAAAAGTAGAAATACGGTTGCTTAGCACTTAGGACATTTGAAGAGTAATATGAAATGGAACAGATATGAAGTCTAGAAGATCAACAGTCTGCCGTAACCCAGGTATCCGTTGGGATAAGCTACAAACGTAGCTATAATAAACGATGTAAACTAGAGAGAAAAAATATTTGTTGCCTAATCCATGGTCAAATGACCAGCGACTCTGGAAGTATACATATACACCCGTTGGGGAAAAGAAAAAAAAGCAATCTGTGGAAGTGTATATATACATCGTGTCCACCGAACGCCTCTCTTTAACTTCGTCCTTCTGAATCCTCTCATACTAATAATATGGAAAAATTGACTTTTTCTCTTGGGTTTTTATTTTAGTATGTCACTACCTCTAATTTGAATTAGAATATGATCTTAGTTTTTCCTGCAGTACCAATCCTTCTCAATAGAAGAAATAATGAAATATGGATTTTTATACTCTGCTCTATCGAATATATGTTATATTATAAAATACAGGCTAATAAATCCACAATTGTCACTACAAAACTCTTCACAATAAACTAATATTTCACATCTGTTCTAAATAACTACATAAGTTTATTTTAACATTACACGCGTCTTTTTTTACTCTTTGACTTGAAATTTACGTCTTTCCATTTCTTTTATGTCCTGGTGAAATCATTTACCCTGCTTCTCGCTGACACAGCCGAGATTTTCTGCAAAGAAGTCCAAATGATAATGCAGCCCAACTTTCGAAATTTCTCAAGCATATCTCCTATATTATTTTTGTAATTTGGATCCTTGTAATTTCCCAGAAAGACACTCTTATAACTAATCCAGGCCTGTTTTCCAGTATCTGTCATCGTTTCTTCAAATAAGTAAGAAATCAATCTCCTAATTTGTGGTCCAACAAATATTCTCTTTTAAGTTTAGCATCAAATATTTCAGGGAGCTTTCTGCAGATTTATTTGTAGCAATTGTGATTCTTATTTAAATCCTTAAAAAATTGCTTCATTGAGCCTAATTTTGTGGGTAAAGGTGTAAGAGAACATATTTTGTATAAGACACTCTTGAGTAACAATTTTCATTCGTGACACGAGACCGTTCCTCCGATTCCAATTTTTTCCTTCCCTATGCTGGGATGACTACCATCCCATTCACAAATAAAACATGACATTTTAGTATAGCCTGATTGCTGACCTAGTAATGGCAATAACTCCACATAACTGCCACTTATATTCTGCATATTTGACTTTTGCTAGAAATAATATTACTTTATGACGTGTATCCTTCAGGTTAACTGGATGAGAGATGGGAACTGATACATAATTATGTCCATTGCACAACAGTGTACATTTAAGACTAATTTTAATATTGTTCTCTGTTACATTGGTGTCATTGTCTCGAAATATATTAATTTCAACAATGAAATTATTAGTATTTCTTAGTTCCATACACTATTTATGCGCAGAATCTCGTTAAAACATTTTAAGTATAACTGCTGATTGTAGAAAAATGTTATGTGGTAGAAAAAATATGATTATATTTTTGGAATCAGCACATCCAGTTTAGTAAAGTAGACATGTTTCGGGAGAAATCTCAGAATCATGCACATCAGTGTAATGAATGAATGAGCCCGAGTGTTTATACAACCAATATTATAAAGCAATTTTCTAATAACATTGCATTTATTTTGAAAACATTAAGAATGTTATTTCAGATCTTATAAATGAATACGTTTAAAATATTATATAATTTTATAATTAAACATTTAATTATATTTCTAATATTACAATATACATAAAAGATTCGAACTAATGTGGGCCACTTACCAGACACATGCATTTTACCACTCGGCTACCATACATATGGTCAAGGCGCTAGGAAACTCCCTGTCTATCGCATAGCTTTGAAATGAAGTCAGAGTGGTATTAAAGCGTATATTGGAAAAGTTAATTATTTCACGCTAGCCGTGTGTAGGCCAAATTATGGAATGTTAGAGTCATACTAGAAACTTCAATGCAATAATCGGGATACACATCATTGTACGAGGGCTGTTCAATAAAGCATGATCACAATCTTTTTTGACAATGTACCTTTGCTCATCCTCATAATTTTGATGGTCCTTCTCAACATAGTCTTCCCTGAATGCGATGCAGTTTTCCCAGCGTTTCTCTCAGTCTTCAAAGATGCTGGAAACCATTTTTGAGAGATCCTTCAAAATCGCCTCCGCAGCCTTCACCACTGCTTATGATTATGGATAATGCCTCCCACGAAGGCGTTTCTTCAAGTTAGTGAATAGAAAAAAAGTCACATGGAGCTAAATCCGGACTATAGAGAGGGTGACGGATGCACTTCACGTTGATTTTTGCAGGATATTCAGCAACAATATTGCCAATATGCGGCCGCACATCCAGCCTGCTTCACGGAACTGGGTCTTTTGCACCTGATATGGACTTGCAGTATTTTCAGGACATCCCTGTAATATTGTCCAGTTACTGATGTGTGTGCAGGTACAACATGCTGATAGACCATTCCATGGATATCAAAGAATGAGATTACCGCAACTTTCCCAGCAGAAGCAACCACTTTTGCTTTGTTGGGGGTTGGTGATGAAAGAGATTTCCACACTGCTCTCAGGATCAAAATGATATAGCGAAATTTCATCAGCAGAGATTACATTTGATAGAAACTGCGGATCTTCCTCTAACATCAACTTTAACTGCATGCTACCTCCATTGCAGCGGTAGGCGATACTGAACGTGTCTAAACTTACCTGGTTCTCATAGGCGAAAACAGGAGTACCAACAATGAAACTACTAAGGCGTGTTTGCTTCACATTAAGCTAACAAAATATAATAAGATTGAATTTTAGTGTGAAAAATTATGACCGTAAACAAATTATGATCATTCTTTACTGAACAGCCCTCATACTTTTCAGACTCACTTTTCCTTTCCAAAGCGCATATTGTGAAGGCAGCGTCAGAGAATGCTTCCGATGTTTTCCGAATAGAACTTCGTTTCTGGTAGCTGCGCATTATTATTTTTTTATCAAAGAATGTATCTGGGAGGAATAAGCGTGTGTTTGAAGATGAAAATGATTAAAACCCAACGCTATTAACCTAGAGTCAACGAGTGGTTTCACAAGTCAAAGGCTCCTATATGACCATAAATGTTCCAGGGAGTTTAACAAATAAAAAACAACAGTTGTTGGCTGCATTTTCTATCAGTCTGTAGAGGTATGATAAACTACCGTTTTGAGCGGGAAAAAGATTTCCTCGTGACGCAGTACACCAAGAATTTACCAGTCAAGAGACAGCATTGGGCGTTACCTAACGTACATCTTTCAAAGTGATTGCGTCATCTTCCACTAGACTATCTTAGCATGCAACTTGTATAGGGTCATTCACTTTTGGAAGAATGAATGGACTGTGATCTTGTCACGGAACGAATGTAGGTATTACAGTTTTTCTTTGACTTGATATTCAGATCGATCTTCTGTGCTTTACTTTTATTGCCACTCTCTAACATTTATCAAGGGCTGAGAAGTAGAAAAATGTGGTGTTGTGTTCATGTGACTTTTCTCTGTTCAGTACTTTACAGACTAGACTTACAAAATCGTATGATTCTATCTACTTTTTCTTCTCTGTGGTTCGGCGCTGCACTATATTGCGCAATACTGGAATAGACCCCACAAAGGAAATAATATGGAATAACTTATTCCATGAAAACATAAGCAGTGTTTCCAACAAAAACCAAAAATAAAGGTATAAAAAGAAATGGCTGCTTGGATAATTAACGCAATTTTGTCCGGTATAACTGTAATGTTTGCTTCGCGATGCTGCGCCAGTTTGAAGCTGTAACGTCACTTTACGATGTCTTGACCATCTCTTCCTCAATGTTAATTTCAGTTATATGCACAAGTTATGAAAGACCTCTCTCAGGTTATGCGAGGGTGTGTATTATTCAAGGATGACACTAGTTCCGACTTCGAAATTTTTAATTAACCGTTTACACTTTAGCGAAGAAGTTGCCGACATTGGAAACTACTAGATGAATGTACGGCATTAAAGTATTTGATTGGATTGGATTGTTCGGAAGGGATTCGGCACCTAGAACAGCATGGTCTTTTGCACCTATGCACCAAGTGGGGCATCCACGGGAAAGAGGATGAGGTGAGAGGAGACAGGGGGCTAAGGAGAAGCTGAAGTACAGTCTCTACACTATATTAGAAACTCCCCGGCGACCCAGGACAATCGTCATCCCACCTCCCGTGGCCCAGAAATAGTAACGAGGTCACTTCGGAGATCGCCCTCCCCTCAGAGCAAGGAAGATTCCAGGCAGGCTGGTACAACCGGCATCCCTCCAGCAGCGTTACTGAATCGGCCTATTAGATCGGCTGGGAGACCGGAGTCCGTCCCGCCGGAGGAGAAAGTGTTCAATCAGATCAATTCATCCGCCATGCGCCGCCAAGACTCCTACCGACACTTCTACCCTGAAAGAAAGCAGCACATAAGAGATGACACGAAATGATAACGGAGGTGAAATGGAGGGACAGGAAATTTTGGGGATGTAATTAACCTACCCAGCATCCGCCTAGGAAACCGGGGAAACCCCGAAGGAACTCATGGGTCAGGTAGGTCGGTCAAGGGAATCGAACCCGAGCTTCATGAATGCGGACCGCAGACGAAAACACCTGAGCCATACCACTCGGTATGACCGATGTTTAAGTATTTGATTTCTCTACTAGGCGATAACACGCAGTGCTGCAATTGAGGCCTAATCTGTCAACTAGCTACGTCCCCTCCCAGCAGAAGTGTCTTAGATTATGCCCAGAATATGCTATTAACCTTAAAATTCTCCTTATAACCTCCACTTTGGTAATGACTCTGAGACCCTCAATCCTAGCTTCTAATCCGATGTTGCCACCTCATTTCTACTTTTCTGATATTTGTTGCTTTACAACTCAGGGTCTAAGGAATCCTATCTCACATTTCAAGAACCCCAAGCTAGCCCGACATATCTAATTTGACAACCTTGGATACTTTCACTTGTATAACCGTTCGAACTATTTCTACAAATTAGCCTGAAAACCAGCTGTCACTAATTATCTTACTTGATATATCATACCCTGAGCCAAAATGTACTCATAATCTACTGCCAAACCTGCAACACCTTAACATTTAACATAACTCCACAAAATATTTATATTTAATTTGACTACAAGAAAAAACGAATACCACTTGACACTTGTAAGAAGTAGGCATTTCAAAATTCAAACAAATAACTATGAATATTTCATGTGTTTAATGCAACAAATTATGTGTCAATTTTCTGGTGAAATACTGGTACCGACGCTTGGGTGGAATACGTCATGTCCTATAGTTTATATAGTAAAAAGGAAAGCCGGATGTCTACCAAATTTAATATTTAAGTAAGACTTTTTAAAGTATTGTTTTCCACTGCATTCGTAGTTCGCAATGGAATTTCCTTAATATTTTATGCGTTCTTGAAAAATGTCTAACGAATTTAAGTTAAATACGAAGATCGTATATATATCCCTCTTCCCCATATTCTCCCTCTCTTTTATTACTCTCTTCCTTTTCCCTCTTTACTCTATTTTCCTTCCTTTTTATCTCCTACATTCTATTACACTATCTCTTCCGCTTTCTTTTGCTAATCTTTTCTTTCTTATTTTATTTCCGTCTGTACTCTTCCCCATTTTCACCTCTCTTGCTCCCTCCATTTGTGGCCTTCCTGCCCTCTTTGTCATGTACACTTCACACGGTACTTTGAAAGTGCCACTTTACATAGGATATTATTGGAAAATTAAAATTCGCTACTGTACTGTTTCCAATTTTTTGGTTTAAGTATATATAATATCAGCCAAAACTTTTGCATTATTTTGAAATAATCATGTTGCTTAAACTTTATGTACAACACAACTTCTAGGAATCATCATACGTATATACCTTTCTTACGTAGAATTTTTCATAAACCTCAATAGAAAACGCGATATTTGGTTTTTATGATATTTAGAAAGCAATTATGATGAATAGTCTATTTTATAAGTGATATCTGAAGCATGTTTAATAACCACATTCACAATAATTGGTTTGGCCCTTCTTTCGTGAAAAGATAGTTCACGAATGCACACTCATACACAGCCGCGAACGTTAAACACCACTAAGACCCTGAACATTATTTTTCATATAAATTTATTGAACAAATTTTAGATAACTTTTTTTAACAAAATAACGGTAATTTGGAAAAGTAGCAACTTTGATATCAAATGTTCATAAGAGCATTTGTCGCCGCATTTTGCATTCAATTAAAACATATTGAAAATTACGGGTGGTTTAGATGAAGCACATTTCATAATATTTAGCTTTTACGGGAATCACTGCAATTACTTCACTTTTAGCAGAATTTAATGCCGTTCTTACTGCATTAGGCACTACAGGTTTTTGGTCGTTCACGATGCATGAAATACAATAGCAGGGTAGGAAATGTTGGGAAGAACTTTTCAGGCCTAAGTTTGGGGTACCTTCGACCACTGTTGATGTGGATAAGTACTTGGCTAAATTTTAAATACGATAGTTTGAACGAAAGTTTAAAATTTTCAATTTTTTTTCGAAAGCGTTACAAAATTAACAATAATTAATGTGGACACA
This sequence comes from Mantis religiosa, assembly GCA_030765055.1. Classification (NCBI taxonomy): domain Eukaryota; kingdom Metazoa; phylum Arthropoda; class Insecta; order Mantodea; family Mantidae; genus Mantis; species Mantis religiosa. Next base: position 98,997,283 of record CM060952.1, read on the forward strand.
TAAAAATTTACGGTTTTTGTAATTATTTATCAAAAATCTATTAATACCAACAGCGTTGTGCTATTAGTGACAAAGGAGTGGTGTGTTAGAGACGCCTGTACTGAGTTTTAGGGTGAAAATCACAAGTTCGGCTTTTGAATTATATAATTTAAATATTATACAGACCTTTAAATAATTTTAACCATCGATTTTTCTCAAAGCCAATCTTAAAAATCCAGCAACACATTTTGATCCCACTGGACCCTCACTCTTCCCCTTTCTTTATGTGCAATTTTCTCAGATTTGTATTTTTTGCGCATAAAATTTGTTCCTTACACTTAAGTTTCTGATTTATATATAAATTTTCATACATAATCTCAAACGTTCCATATAGGTATATAAATATGCATTTATAATTGATTTATTCATTGACTCATACAAAAATATTGTATACTGAAAAAGCATTTTTACACCAGCTTAATATAAAATAAAATGTATTTCTCTTTATGTAATAACACTAATTGTAGTCAAATACTTCCATTTATATTCACTTTACAGAAGTATTAGGAAATTCCACTATCATATCTGAAAAATGTGAATACGCAAGGCAGTTTAAAAGGACTGCATTTCTTTCGCTGATTAATTCTATTAATTTTATCATCTGAGCTAGGTCTTCAAACTTTTTCACAGTAATTTGTTTATTTATTCATATTAATTGTGACAATATTCATATAAATTGCTTGAAATTACAAAATGACAATAAAATAAGCAAGTGCTCTTAAACGTAGATGTCGCGAAATAAAATATTGGGGAGGTGCGAGTTGTGGAGGAACTGTGGGTATCTGGGAAGCTGATTTGCCACGTGAACACGTTACTCATACGTGAATAGTTTAGAACTAAACCATAAAAGCACGACAACACTGCGTGTGTGAAAATGTAAACAAATGCAAATAACCTACACCTTGCTGTACAACCTGTCTGAAGAATGTGCATACGGTCAATAGTGAAAGCTTGCGTAAAACCAAACAGATAAACGCTATTGCGTCACCATTCCTTGTACCGTTCAGCAGTACCGAAATACCCAGTCGCGTGAAGTCATACGCTTACAAAGAAGAAAATTGATATTCAAAATGTTACAATTTTGTACAGAAGAGACATGTAAAGGCCTAATTATTCGGTTAAATAATGCTGTAAAAGGACAGTAATCACAATGGGGAAAAATGAACGAGCTGTGTATAATATAGTGAAAGAGGTTCAAAATTCGAAATGTACTGGAGAAGGATTCTGTAAACATCGCCCACATCCAAAACGTTTCGAACTGGATGAGTTTGAAAATTGTATTGTGTGCAGAATTTGTCTCAAGTTTTACGCACAGAAAAGAAAAATTCCCTCAGTACTAAAGAATTACTAAATTAATGAGTGCTGCTAAAACCTTCCTTTTGAAGGTAGAAGGACAAATACGTAAAGACACGGGATGTCGATTTCGCATGTGCAAAAATTCGTGTCATGTTACGTACGCTGTGCTGATGTTTTGATGGTCAGACTGTACTGTACTACATTCTGCATTCTCTGACCTGTCTAAACCGAGCCATACTATACCAGAGATCTCCCATAATAACTGCATTCATTCGTCAGACAGTTAATATATGTTCCACCTATGAATGCCAGCATAATCCTCCCAAATATGCTGTGATAACATAAATGGAAGAGAGTGCACACAACAAATATTCACCAAAGTAACCATTTCTTTCAGATACTTATGTATAATCACCATAATGATCATCATTGCTGGGAGTGACTGCAGCTGTATCATTTTGTTGATGATCACAACTCTTAAGCGACGGATACTATTTAACATTTTCAGAGCATCTAACACTTTTGAAGACTAAAATGATATATACATGAGCCGCTACTGCTGGAAAGGAATATATAGTAACAGTACACGACTTCAGTTTCGCAAACTGCTTTCCCATGGCAGCTTTGAATGTAGTGGAATCTGACGTTGAACCAGTAGACAAAAGTTTAATTTTTGGCCTAGAAAACAAATTTTGAAACTATGTTTTATGTTGCAGCGTGAAACAGGAGGTGGTATCGGGATCGGAGCCCTCTAGTCCTGTAGAGGCATCAAGCCCCGGCTCCGGTAGCAATCAGCACAGCACTAGAACAACCACAGCTGCTTCAGCATCTCCGGCTGCAGCTGCAACAGCCGCCTCTGGTAAGTGTTCCGTTGTTTCCCTTCTTAGCGGCATGACGGCTATCTACGGGCTAGTTCAACACCATATTAGAGTTGCCATGCAACTATCACAGTCACATCTTTCAGTAAAGTTCACTGTCCCTTTATTTTACTGCGAGGGCTAAACTTCCCGTGATTAATAAACACTCGTCTGTAAACATGATCTGTATCCATGACTGTTATTAACACAAGGAAATGATACAGGTATTAAGTAATTAGTTTCAGTTTTTAAACAAATATATGTGATGCGCATCTTAAAATATCCCTAATTTTCAGAGAAATGCGTTGAGTATTTTTTATCAAAACGTCTACTTTTTAATGATCCAGAGAAAATATGTTATGGCGCAGCTTTCAAAATTTTGGAACCAGGTTTCACTGTAGTTCTTAAAAACTTATACATTGTATTTGAAAAGAAAGTATGAATTACGTAGAAATTATCCAGAACTATAAACTTGTGACTGCCTAGTTTGTTAATTAATTTAAAAAAATTCTAAAGGTTTAATTAATTTTATTTTTCATTAAAGTTTATAATTATAACCCTTTTTATTATCTCCTTAAGTGTTTTTCGTGAGAATTTTAGAGTAACTAGTTAAAGTGTGCACCAAAAGAAGCAGTTTGAATAATAAGGAATACTTTTATGGGTAGAAATGTGACTCTCTGCACGCTAGCTTTTAGTGTTTCCTCATCATGTACCAGTGTCTATATGAAACTCCCCTCGGTGAAAATAATGAATATGGAATTATTTTAATGGGATCTAATATACTTGTCTGAAAAGACGATACAGATATAGAAATTCAGTTAAAATATCTTATGTGTATGGTTGACACGAACTTCTGTATTCACTCTTTGCAAACTATTCTTACAAAATCTATTGTCTTATCTAAGTCTTGATAATAATCAATGTTCTCATTAATCATTTACACATCTTATTTAGGTACAACAAAAAGTGAGTGACAGTGAGTGAGCGAGTTAGTGAGTGAGGTTTAAGATCATTTAAACGCGAGATAAACGTAGCCTATATCTATAGTACAATGTGAAATCGGTCTATATAATGACTAGGGGCGGATTTTACCCTATTTGCCCATTTTATTCTTTTATTCAGAAACGTAGGCTTTTAAGTTATAAGCACGTTTCCTACAATTATAAGGCTAATTTCATAGTTTTATAGTGCCTATAAATGCCTATTTCATACGTTCGTGCCTATTCTGCTTATTAATGCCCAAAAGTGTCATTTTAGCCAATTTCTTCTGACTGTAATTTGTGGCAACAGATTTTTTGCATTTGTTGGTTTCAATGTGAAGCTTTCGGGGAAGAGAAATTCCTTACTGCTGCATATTGGATATACGAAATCGGGATTAGCCAGGTAGGTATCTGCCTTTCAAACGTGTCACAATGCGCTAATGACGTCAGAGATATATGAAAAAAAAATTGTGATTTTCTCATGCTTAGGTTTCTCTACATGTATCTCAAGGAATCATGAAATCGATTGCTTGGAGACTTTCGCTGTTGTTTCCAGCATTGAAAATGAAACTGCAGACCAATAAACCTTAATGGTTTGTGTAAAGTTTGACAGAAATGCCTTTATAAAAGTAAGTAAGAGAATTCTTTTCACGATGCTGTAATTCTGTTTGAACGTGAAACGCTTACTAATAAGTTGTGCTTTATTATTTGTTCCTAGTTGACAATGGGGCATTTATGGTTTTTATTACAAAAAGTAGGATTCTGTAGCTTTAGCTTTTAATTAACTGCGCTTTGTATCTTTCTGAAACATCGTGAGATCATTTTATGTGATATTAAGATTGCTGTGATGAACCTTTGAATTTATTATCTTTCCAACAATCGTTTCTATTAAGGAGACACATCTGTGCAAATCGGCCCAAAACTTACAACAGTCCCAAATTTAGTTTTTTTTTTTTGTCTTAAAATTAATATACACATACTTAAATAATGTAAAGTTTCTTTTCCTATCGGCATTACAGAAAACGTTACATGACTACTTAAATAACCCTAAACCTGTATCTAGCTGCTATTTCTCAGATTGCATATTTTCTACATTTTCATAACTTCAAAATGTTCCACAGGGTACAGTTTTCTATTACTCTGTATCAAATTCTGAACATGCCTGTAAGGGTAACTGCATATTAAGTGTATCCATTTACATTTGTTGTGTTTTTGTTATTTGTATTGAAAAGGATTGTAATGTTTACTTCTTACTTAAAACGCGATATGGCGAAGACAAAATTTTCACGTAGGTGCAGGTCATTAATAGGTCAAAATGGGTGCAGAAACTTGTACCATAAGCATTAATTTTTAATTGTGTATAACTTGTACTATTAGATATAGTGTATTTTAAGAGCCATTTCACTAAAGTTGAGTATTTCTAAGTGTTTACTTAGCAAATTTTTAGTGCCTACTTAACTGCCTATTTCACATATTTTTAGTGACTATAAATCCACTCCCTAGTAAAACCTTCGAAATGCATTCCCTTTGCATGACCAAAGAAAATATAAATACCAGCTTACTAATTGAAAAAGTATAAGTGTTTGAAAATTCAAAGCAATAACAAGTATATCTCGGAAATATTTAATGACACAAAACTTCGACTCATTCATGTGCCATATAGAAAGAGCTAAATTTATTAAGATTCTGTCTCTTTATAATTTACTAATTATAAAAATATCACCAAGTAGAAGAATACTTCAAAGGTTATTGCCAGAAAATTCAATATATGCATTCTGTTTCTATTTAAATATTTTAAACCCTTGCACAAAACCATTAGGCGTAATTTTTTAATAAATAAATAACGAATGCTTTTCCATGTTAAGTGCAATGCGAGATGGGGAATTTTCTTGATAGCTTCATGTTGAATCCTTTGACTTAGAAGATGCTGAACCTAAAAACCAGATGTGGCAGTAAACCAACTTTTGTTTCTGAGTTATGCTGTTCATATACACACGCACGAATGCATACAAATATAACTCTTCTAAAGTGCTTTATTTAATCTTGTTTGTGTTTAAATTCAGAGGAATAAAGCCTGTATTTTCACTAAAATTTCAATTTAGGTGAAATTGTTAATGTACATAAATTACTATTAAAGTTTTTTTTTAAATATAGGATGCCACAATTAGTTATGTCAAATTTTCAGGAATAGGTCTTCACAGCACAAGAAAATATGTTACATAGACACATCCGGAAATGCTTTATTTATATATTGGAACATTTTCTAGAGCTCTCCTTAGTACAATAATTATAGGAAACATAAAGGAACAGATCGTACCACATACAACTCCACCTTACAATAAGTGTTCCAAAAGCTCTTCGTTAGCATCGATTTTTGTATCAAACCGTCGTTATTCGAATCCCGGATTCGCTGTTCCATCCCTGAGGAACTGCGCATTGTTTCACAGCCTTGCACAATACGGATATAAGCCCTCTGCCTCGTGAACCGTGCTCAATAAACAAAATATTTCAAATGACTGTCCTCTAGGAAAAAATCTAATAGGTTTAGGTACAAAGAGCACAAAATTAGTGTACCTCTATATATCCATCTGTCATGAGATTTAGAAGCCACGGAAATTAGCTCTAAAATGAGACGGAGCACCGTCGTGCAATAAGGCCGATCAGGTGGAGAAAGCATGATGTTTGTCCGTTAAATCTGGGTAGAAGATCATCATAAGGCCACTAAGAATCATCATAATGCCGATCCAAACAATGACAGAAACTTTTCGTTGATGGTGTATTCGACAACTGGGTGAAGATTCCCATGAAGCTATATATGCTGATTTGAGAACATTTATAATCTAATTACGTGTCATCCACGAATATCACCAATTGCGTAACATCAGGGTTGACACAGTGTTGAATAAACTTTTTGCAGAAGTGACCTTTACAGGAACATCATCGCTGATAATGTGTCCGAATGTAAATGCAGGTTCTCGTGCAATACTCTCCAGACAGTCTTGTAGTCAACATCACTTGCAGCAGCTACTTGTCTTACGGTGGCCTAGAATTATTCACAATTACGTTTAGAAAATTACTGCTAGTGTGGAAAGAAACCGTTTCCAGATCGATGTCCTTATTGGCTATGACGCTGTACTGCATCCGCCTTAAGAAACACACTTGTTGTATCACGTGCACAAGCGTGAAAGACGAGTGACACTTCTGCCCATGTGTTACGCCATATTTCATTCTAACAAGTTGTATGCACAAGAGTAGCATTGTTTTGTAGGTTTTGTTCGTGGAATCGCTCTCAGGGACAGTGTGCTTCTTAGGACGGCAAGAGTATGGATGTTTCTCCACCTCCAACGTTTTGGAACTGTGTAGACATTTTAAACCTCTGCATAAGCAAGCGATTTGATAAGTCGAGTCAGTGAGTACGTGGGTGAAAAAACGTGCTATATTCCGAGTGAGTTGGCGATGACATGTATCGAGTGCTGTTATTGCAAGAGATTACAGAAGTCTGTGTTCGACTCCTCGGTGAGTGAACCGTTCGTGAGACGTGGTGCGCATTTGAGGAACTACTTACAAAAATACTGTTACTCACGTAGAAAAAAAATTGAGTTTACTCTCTGATGTTATAATTCATTCACATGATCTTGACGTGCTGGTTTGATTGTAATTATGTCTTACCCACAATAATTAAGTAATAAAATGCAGCATTTCTTTTACAGTCAATTTTGTTGCAGCTTTTTGCATTTTTCTCCATTTCTGCTTTCTTGGATAAAATTGCTCCTCATTTGATTACGATGTGGAGAAAGGGAAGTGAAGTTAAACTGAAAATTGGGCGAAATCACAATATATCATATTTTCTTCCTCATAGAAGAATGCAGCCTGGAATTTTGGCTGCATATTATAGTGACAAACTGTATTTAAAGACTTTAGACTTAAATCAACATGAAAATTGGATGAGTAGAACAGTCAGGATAGTACCTATACGTAGTCAATTGTTTCAAGGTAGATCCTAATTTCAGCGACAACCTTTGAGTAGGGTTCCTGTCAAGTGAATTTCCAAATGTCTTATAAAAGTTGAGTAATGCATTCTAACGTCACAAGAAAAAGTAGGTAACTAAGTTTCTACTGCAGGAAATCAATGGAGATCACAACTTTTATCTGAGACAAGACACAAAGTCTCAGAAAGCTGGTGAGTGGAAGAAAAATAAGGATAAATGGGACGACCATATATCTTGAAGCGAAACAGAGCTGCCAAACTTGTCAGAGATAATTTCCTCGGGGGAGAAACGTCCACGTTGATAACAAAGAAAAGGGTATGACAAATGCTATGCTTGTATAAATCCAGATATATTTCCTGAGGAAGAACACCTGCTATAACTTGTAGCTATATTGCAACTTTTTGGAAACTTGGACACGTAGCTGTTTTAGAAGAAAGAAAAATCGTAGCCTATGTACAAACTGATTATGGTGTCAGTTCATAAGCTTTTAGGTATCAAGGCTTCCAAACTTTATAGCTATATTTAACAAACTGTAAAAGATTATAAAATACGACGTGTGTTTGTCAAAGCAATGATTTATGTATGGCATTTGGTTACATACAATACTTTCATGAAGAACCAAGGAGCAAGAGCCTTACTGCGTAATTTAGGAAAGTGTCTGTTAAATTTGACCGAATATTGTGAAAAAATAACTATTTTTTGTCGTAATAAAGTATTATTAATTCCACGTTTTCAGAAAATTTATCATTTTGGGTATATTTATTGTTATTTATTTAAATTTACAATACTCACGATTTTCTCAAATGGAAAGTCCTTGTTTCTTTAATCTCCTGGCCACTCAAGAGAATAGATTTCAAAGAAATCACATAGCAACCAAGTTTTAAAACATTTGACTGTCGCTTAGAGCGATATTCCTATATTCCTTTGCCCCTATAAGAAAATTAGAAATATGGTGTTTATCTCCATTAAATTAGCTTTTACAAGAGTAGAGAAATTCGTATGAGCATATAACATATCAGACCTTTTTAAAGCAATGCTCCAGTTTTGAAAATAAATTATATATTTGAGAAACAACAATTTAGGAGAGAGCAAAAGGTAAACATTTTTCTAAAATAATTACAGTTAAAATAAAACATCCAATAAACTTCTGTAAATTCATTTACTGGAATATCTAAATACAGGATGTATATAAATTAATATCGGGGTTTTAGCTCTTTATAATATTTAATACATTCAACTTACATTTATAAACGATATGTCAAATGAAAAAGCAACTCAGTTTTGTTTGTTGGCACCAGTGCGCATGTGCGTGCATTGTTTCTGCCGCAATCCACTAGAAAGCGGTAGTAGCAAAGATGGCGACTAGTAAACAGAAAGCGTTTTGTGTTTTGCAGTTTGCAAAGACCGAAACCGTAGTTACTGTGCAACGTGCGTTCCGCATTAAGTTCGTTTGTGATCCTCCTAGTGATAATAATATTTGTAGAAGGTATCATCAGTTTGAAGATACCAGCTGCCTTTGTAAAGGGAAGAGCACGGGACGACCAAGAATAAGTGAAGAGACTGTTGAGTGAGTGAGAGTCGTTCACTCGTAGCCCAAGGAAATCAGTCCGGAAGGCTAGTCGTGAATTACAAGTTCCTGTGTCGACTGTTTGGAAAGCTGTAAAAACATGCTTACGGCTACGTCCTTACCGTTTACAGTTATTACAGGCTCTAAAGCTAACAGACCACGGATTACGTGCCAACTTCGCAAACGACATGTTGTTTCATGACGATGACGATTTTATGAATCGTGTTGTCTTCAGTGATGAATCGACCCTTCACCTTAGTGGACATGTTAACACTCATAATGTGCGGATCTGGAGCTCAGAAAATCCTGAGGAGATGGTACAAATGCAACGGAATTCCCATAAAGTGAATGATTTTGTGCCGTATCCCGGCGAAAAGTCTATGGACCTTTCTTTTTTGTGAACCTAATGTAACTGGCACTTCTTACCTTGATACACTAGAGCAATGACTCTTCTCTCAGTTGGAAGGAAATAAGCCATAGAACTTCATATTCCAGTAAGATGGTGCGCCACCTCACTGTCATAACGAAGTACGCGATTGGTTGAACGTCACTGTACCCGAGCGCTGCATAGGCCGCAAGGGCTTGAATGGCAGGGCTTGCTATGCATGGCCTCCGCGTTCTCCTGAGCTAACGCCATGCGAATTTTACCTTTGGGGCTTCATCAAGGATCGTGTGTACCGGATTGAAGCAGCTGTTGCTACAATTACTGAATACACAGTTATCAACGTTTGGGAAGAACTCGGCTATAGACTTGATGTGTGCCGTGTGACAAAAGCTAGTCACATTGAACATTTATAAGGTTCTTGATAAAACTGTTTGAGTTGCTTTTTCATCTGACATTCATTTATGACTGTAAGTTGAATGTAATAAATATTATAAAGAGTTAAAACCCTGATATTAACTTATATAGGATATTTTATGTGAAAATTCTTAAAATAGTAAGAACATTTTCATTAGGAACGATGTATTTGTATTATAAAAAGTTAATATTTAAATGGCCAAGTAAGCTAGAATTTTGAAACTTGGAAAAAACATTTAACAATTGCATAAATTTGAATAAGATGTCTTGCATTCAATTTTCCAAATGTTGCAATTGTATTACCTTAACAGAGGCAATATAGTTGAAATAATAACTAAACAGTAAAAATACAGGACCTAGATTGGATATGTCATTTGATGTCAGTTGTCATTCTCTTCTTTCTCCCTCCAACTTCTTGAGTCGAGAGCAATCAGACTTTACAGAGAAATAGTAATCATTGTTTGGACGGTAGGTAAATTGAACAACAAAATAGATTAGTTGGTAACTCTGATTTATATTTTAATACGAGGTGCGTTCAAGTTATAACACCTATTATTTCAAGACTGGGACCAAATAGGAACTTCTGTTTTTTTAAATATACGTGGACTCTTTGTGAATGCATGACAGAGATGGCAGCACTGCACAGTGCATAGAACTTTAGTGGCAGCGACGAGGGTTAGGACTGTGTTTGATACTTAAAATGGCAAGAACAACGTGTACTCATTCGTTTTCTCCATTTTCGTGGTGTAACTCCTATTGAAATTCATCGCTAGTAGAGATAGCATTGGTGATGGTGCCACGGATGTGTCTAATATGCGTTCCTGGGTGCGACAGTGCAGTGAAGGCACATTGTGTGACAGCAAATCAAGACAGTTACGGCCTCGCATCAGCTGGTGGCCATCTTCTGGGACAGCAGTGGTGTAATCCTCACTCATTGCATTCCGAAGGGCACTACGGTGACAGCTGTATCCTACCAAAATGTGTTCCCAGCATTGCATGAAAAAGGGCGAAAAAGGTTGGACGTTTGCTCCTCCATCAAGACAACGCCCCAGCGCATGGGGCGAACGCGACGCAGGAGTTTCTTCGTGACAACTTTGAAGTGATTTCTCATGCTCCCTACTCAACTGACCTGGCTCCTAGCGACTTTTGACTGTTTCCTACGATGAAAGACACTCTTCATGGTCGCAGATTCACTAGTCGAGCCGCTATTGCCTCACCGATTTTCCAGTGGTCAAAACACAATCTCAAAGAAGCGTACGCAGCGGCCATGGAATCATGGCGTCGACGTTGTGAAAAATGTGTACGGCCAGAGGGAGATTACGTTGAGAAGTGACACTAGTTTCACATTTTTCTTGTGATTATTTTGTGAGAAAAAAATAGGAGGTGTTATAACTTGAACTCACATCGTATTACTGAAGACATTCCTATAGGGGATGTACAAAATAATGTAAACACCTTTACTTACTTTGGAATGGTTAATTAATAAAGGGATGGACCCCCCATTTGTCCGAAGTTCAGCTGCAGTTCTTCTTGGAATACTAAAATACGAGTAATTATTGCATAGTCTCCAGTGGAAAGTTATGCAACTCTTCTACCAGAAGCTCTTCTAACTGCTGTACTAATGAGGGAGGCAGAAATCTGCTACACACTTCTCCAATACTGTCCGAAATGGTTCGATAATGTTCAAGTCCGGAGATTGCGCCGGCCAGGGAAGATGATGCAGTCCTTTCCATGCTCCTCAAACTAGGATTGTACTGCCCTGGCTATGTAAATGCGTGCATTATCATCTTGGTATTGTTATTGGGGAATAACATTTGAATCAGGGGTGCACCTGATCACCTAAATTGTTCAAATACGCTTTGGCTGTAACAAAGCCTTTGAGAGTAATGATGGGACCAGCAGAATGGCATTAGGATTTCACTACAGAAGGGATTCGGAAAGTAGGCCATCTTGCTGGGCCCATTGTGCCTATACCTCCAAGTGGGGCACCCCCGGGAGTAAGGATGAAGCGAGGAGAGATAGAGGGCGGCCGATCCAAGGAGCCACGGTATTGCAGAGGACAGGGTCTCTACAGTTTACTTAGATATTTCTCTCGACGGCCAGGACTACGGACACCCTCCCCTATTCATGGACGGTTTTCTACAAGCTATTTCAATACGTTTAATTAGAGGTTATATATCTTTAAGATTTTGATTTTCTTACGCATTATTGTTAATTTACCTTGGAGAAATATTAGTTTTATTTATATAACGAACCCAGCAGCCAAGCCCCAAAGGTCCCTGGCTGACGGTCCCGAAACGGTCCCAGCAGATCCGCGGAGACCGGTAACCGACCTACTAGAGGAAGAAGTAGTTTATCTCAGAACATATCATCCCGCCATTCACCGCCGAGACACCCGCTGACACTTGTATCCTGAAAGAGACCACCAGATGAGAGATGATATGAAATGATAATGGAGATGAAATGGAGGAACAGGAAATTCGGGGATGTAATTAACCAACCCACCACTCGCCTAGCGACCCGGGAAACCCCCCGAAAAACCCATAGGTCAGGTAGGTTAGCCACGGGAATCGAACCCGAGCCTCCCAAATGCGGGCGACTGACGAAACCACCTAAGCCATCCCGCTTGATAGCAGAAGGCTGCCCACACCACCACGCGTCCGCCTCCAAGCTTTATCGTTAGAATCAAGCAGTCGGGATTGTAGACCTCTTTTGGAATCCTCCAGACGTAAATCCGGCCTGATGTTGTAAATAACATAAGCTTCTTCTCGTCGGACCATATGACTTACTTCCACTGATCAGCCGCTTAGGATTTGTGCTCCTGACATTTTTTATGCTTCTTTGCGTTGGTTTAATCACTAATGGTTTAGGAATAGCAGCTCTTCTATGAATATCCATCCACTTTATGGAATTCTCGGCGGAAAGTAACGATAGATGCAGGATCCAGAAAATGAATACTTAGCTCTGCAGTCACTTTAGCCACAGTAGTTTTGTGTTGTCTTGACACAATTCTTGTTAGTAAACGACGATCTCTGTCATTTAGTCTTGATTTTCTCCATTACTTTTACATGTTCATGTCTTTCCCTGTTTTGTGTACGCTGTCATGACTCTTAGAACAGTTGTTATTGAAACATTAAATAAGTTGGCTGCCTTGGTTATTGCTGCCCTAACTAATCCAGCCCCCATAATCTGCCCTCTTCAGAACTCTGTTAAGTCTTTCATTCCAAGTCTATTTGTGCCTCTGAATGCAAATACGATATATGCAGTACTCGTAAACAACTGCTATTGATGCCTAGTCAGTATTGAACACGCGCATTCAAGCGTGACCCTTGCCTCACACAAGCATCCCTTTAATACCTCTGTTCACATTCGTTTGTCTATCCCCTGTATATACTATACATAACCCAAGAGTTATCGGTATTGACATTGCTTATTCCTAGAAATTTCAAATGTTTATATTACGTTTGTCCAACACAATGTTGCGGTCCTTTACACCTAGTTTCTCAATAAATAACGTTTCATAAATAAACACAGAGTGTTGTGTAATAAAAGAAAAGAAAAGGAAAAAACACTCACGTAATGAAGACTTTAAAGATTTAAATTTTGCATGTTTCTCATACCTAGCTGTTTACAATAAAAGATTGTTGCCGCATAGCTCACTCGGTAGAGCACCTGCCTGCTGTGAAAGGGGTCCCGGGTTTTATTTCCGGTTGGGGGTGGGGATTTTTCTTCAACCAAGATAATGCTACATCTTCCCCAGAGTGTGGAAGTATGAATGAGAGTACGAATGTGTGCGTGATCTAATGATACAACCCAACTATTAACATCTTCGATATGTTCCAAAGGAGAACGGCCACCGGTATGACTACTGGAGTTAGAGTTAAAAAAAAAGATTAAATTTTATATGCCATTACAACTTTTATTAAAATATATATTAAAATATATAATAATTTTGATTAGATAAAATGTATTATATATTAATAATAAAAACATCTAAATCCAAAGCTATGTTTCGTATAAAGAAATTACTTTTCGACATGTGAGTATTGTGACGAGCTAACCATGGATTGTAAATGATAGGTAAGGAACACATGGTCATATCGTACACGGGGGAATTGCTCAGAGGTAGGGGATATCGGCTTGGCGAGAGGTTGCGGTTTTCTATAAGGTTACAAAAGAACTACAGCTCACTTAATAAGTATATTTACTAAACTATTAATTACAAAAATGGTCACTCGGACCCACACCTTTCCCATGCCGCCCTGCCAGGTCGGAGACCAGCACACAAAGAGACAGAGATCCAAGTCCAAGTCGTGTACTGACAGGCTGTTAACAGCCAGAAGGTTTTTGCTGCGTACCCACCCAGGTTTTGGGTCTGACCGCAGGTTGTTAATTTTGATGTTTGTAGGATGATGTGATATTTTTGTTGAAGTAAATTTTGTTGAGGTAGCTTTTTGCTCCTCTTTAATTTTGTACAGGATGCCAAACCGCTTTTTTGTTTACACCCTGGTGTTTTATCTTTCTAAAATGGGGTAAATTTAGTAGCCAAACAGCTCTTTTGGAGATTTGTAATATAGCTTATGCTGCTGTAAGGATTAACTCCTTTGTTACCTCGGATGCCCGCAAGCCATACGGGGTACCCGGTAACGACTGAATCGGCGTCTCGCAGCGTCGTAGTCTCCTAGAGACCGAACCAGGGCGCTTCTATGAGCTGGAATTTTATCGTAAAATTTTGTTGCCCGGCGTCTAATTTCGTCCTCCACGTATGGGAGAAGGGAAGCTTCGTGAAGTAACCTCACGGGAAAAGAACGGCCCACAGAATAGATGGATCGGAGTCCTCTATTCTGTGCACGCTGAAGGTATGCTATCCAGCTGTCGGCAGCCATGCCCCAGATATCACAGGCGTACAACATGAGTGGGATTATCAGCGCTCGAAAGAGGTGTAGCTTTAAGCGGACTGGCATCGAGCGCGAACCCAGCATTGGGTACAGAGAGGCAATAGCCCCCTGCACCCGTGCCGATAGTTCCCTGATGTGTCCGCGGAAAGTTAGTCCTCTATCAAGTTGAACGCCCAGGTACTTGATGGAATTAGTCCACTCTATCCTTCGGCCCCTGAAGTGGAAGTTTGGTCGGTCAGCGGGGGTGTGGCGCTTCGTAAAAAGAATGGCGCGGCTTTTGTCCGGATTTATGGACATCCGCCAACGCCTGCACCATTCTTGTGTGAGACGGAGGTGTCTCTGAATTGGGTTGAAGGCTCTAAGTATATGTCTGTTTTTGCAGAACAACAACACGTCGTCAGCGTATTGTGCCATTTAGACCTGTGGTTGAGTTGGAAAATCTGCCATGAAAACGCTAAATAGTGTGGGGGATAGTACAGAGCCTTCGGGGACTCCGCCTCTCACGGGTCTCAGTGTAGATGTTTTCCCCGCTACTGTGACTTTAAATGATATGTGCCTGAGAAAGCTGTGTAGGATGTTGATTAGCTGTGTAGGTGGCCCCAGTTGGATAAGTTTGAAGATCAGACCGGCATGCCATGTCGTGGAGAAGGCCTTTTCGACATCCAAAGATACCACTGCCGTGAAGGCGCGTTCCTGGAAACCCAGGGCCGCTGTCTCCACCACACGTAGCAGCTGTTGGGTAGTCGAGTGCCCAGGACGAAATCCGAACTGGTGGTCAGGAATAGCTTGAACATCTCCCAAGATGGGAGTCATTCGGGTTAGGATTAACCTCTCGAATACCTTCGAGAGGGTAGAAAGGAGGCTTATGGATCGGTAGCTGGAAGGATGTACAGGATCCTTCCCAGGCTTCAATATACATATCACCCGAGCCTCTCTCCACTCGCGAGGAAAGTGCCCCAAGGTGATGCACATATTGAAGATCCTGGTTAGGAAAAGAACGGCATTGAAGGGAAGGTGACGAAGCATGAGGGGTGTCAGCCCGTCCGGCCCCGCCGCCTTGTTTGGTTTGAGGCGTTTGAGTACGCCCTGGACTTCACTGGGGCGAATGACGGGAAGTCGTTCCGCGTCCTCGGGAGGACGTCGAAAAAATCGGCGTACCTCCCTACGAACGCGTTCGGAAAAGATGTCGTCCTGGGGGTCCTCTCTCGGACATAGAGTGCGTTCAAGATAGTCAGCGAACGCAGAGATTCACACTTCACATTCACTTATACCAGAGCTGGAGGAGTGGGGGAGTGACGTCACATACCACTGAAGTCACATGAACTATTTTTGTGTTAATTAAAACAAGTCACTTGTGACAGTATATCCTAACATGCTGGACATTGGAAAGAAAGTGAACGAAAATAGAACAAGGGACTTAAAGACTGTAAACATACAAGAAAGCAAGATTAGGAGAATATGACGTTTTAAAATGTAATTGGCTGTTTGTGTACACCTACGCAAATGCAGCGTTTGGCTACAGGAGGACAAAAGTGCAACTTCACGTTTATTTTACTGACTTGTTTTAAAGCACTGATTGTTTCCAAAAATTTGGTCTACAATTTTTTCGCTGTACATTACACGAAAGTTGAAGAAATATGAGAACCAAACACCTACATTTCTCTATAAAGACGTATTACTAACTATTTAAGTATCCAAACAGATATTAATATTAAATGCCGAATATTATCTTTTAACTTTTGGAGACCGAATACTTATAAAATTGATATATAAGCATATCCGTGCATAGTAATTATGGATTTAAATCTGAGAGAATTCACAATTCTTCAGTCAAAAATTGTATATTGTCACGCACAAATTTGTAATAGAGTATTTTGCATTGCTGGAAACTAAATATAATAACTATAATAACAATGGCTTTTAATGAACTCATATACCACATTTATTTTGAAGAACCTAATTACCGCCAGGCCTGCCTCGTAGCCAGTATCACGTGTTATGACCTAGCTCTGCGGTAGACTAGCTCAAACGTATACTCCGGTAAAAACGCGGTTCAATTTGATCTTATTTATACTGGAGGGAATGATGTCATGTGAAGCTATGTTAAATTGTATTACTACAATACATATAAACCTGAACCATTTCAACTGACCATAACTTTTGAACCAATGATAGGACACATGTGCAACTTTGGGACAATATAATATACAATGGTAGATTACATTACACTATTTACATCTCAGATAAATTGTTGGAAGTGTCCTCTACCAGCATCTATACATATTTGCACTCGTCCCACCATATTTTCTGAAGTTTTACGGAGATGATATCGAATTGAGAGAACGTTATTTCCAGCAAGATGGGGCAGCGTGTCATACATCTAATGACACCATGGAACTTGTAACCAGTTTCTTTGATAATCGAATAATCTCAAAAGGTCTGTGGTACCCCATATCGCCTGACCTAACCTTACTGGAGTTTTTCTTGTGGGGGTATCTAAAAACTAGGGTGCACAAGAATACGCCACGGAAAATTGATGCTCTCAAGGAATCCATTCGAACCGAAATAAGTAACATTGGCGAGGATACTCTGGGGGTCCTTGCCCGTTAGGAACCTGGTTGAGTCCTCTCAGCACTCAACGCCTCATAACGCATGGAAGGCGACGGTTGAGGGTTACGGATGTAGGAGGTTTACTGTACAGGTCGGGGTTATCCTCGGGGTTCGCTCTGTATGGACTCTCTTCTGTTACAGGGTCTGGGATACGTCCTGACTGGGTGTGGTGTGATTAGCGAAGAAAACACCTCGACTGTTCCATGAACGATTTATTCACAATTGTAATCAGGTTCCTCACTCGCCACCTGGCAAGTTGCTGTTTGCAGACTCGTGTGATGTGTTTGGCAGTAACGATAGAGCTCTTTACACGTGTTATGTATTCGGGGTATTCCTACCGCACTTTATATATTGTGACTTTGTGGGTGCGTGAAATAAAAAGTCCAGGTTACAAACACAAAAAATTGCACTTTATTTCCGTAGAAATACGCTTCGTACACATACACAATACAACATACAAGGTCAACAAACACAGATGCATACCCGCACTCGTTCAATCACCGACTAACTCCTCTTTCTCTCGCTCGCTCGCTCGTGCTGGCTGGCTGTATACAGCAAGAAGGTTTTTGCTGCGTGCCCACCCATTAAGGGTTTTACTGCAGGTAGGATTTGTATTGAGTTATGTAGGATGAAGGTGATGTAGGTTTTTTGATTGGGAGTTAATTTAGAGGTTACCAAAGTACCTTCGGGTTGAAGGGGACGATGCAGTACTTAGCACCCAATTTTTGTTCTGTTTTAATTTCAGTTGGGGAGAAATTTAGATGCCAAACAGCTTGGAAGAATTATAGCGGGTGGGCTGCCTTTTTATAGTTTACTAACATTCTAGAAATTTCTCAAACAGTCGAGACCCGGCTAGAACAAAGGCGAACTCCCAAGAAATCCGTCTCCTCCCACCCAGCATTTCGGTGACCTTTTATCTCCGCAGTGCAGTGCCGTCTCTTTGATCTCGTTGCCCGCACCGCCTCCAATCAACAATGGCCTGGCGACAATACACACACACACACACACACACACACACACACACACACACACACACACACACGCACACACACATATACAACGTGACTTCACTTGCACCCGACCGAGAGAGAGTGTTTCTGCTATCAAACTCACGGATCCATGTGTTGCATATGCGAGGTACTCTTGCCGCACTGCTATGTACGACGCGACCTCACTATGCCCCGACCGAGAGAGTGTCCTAGCCCTTAAAATCAAGCATCCGCCATATCCTGGCTTTGCCCCTCTCTAGGTACTTTTGGAGTTTGAAATAAAATCCCGTAACCAAATATTAATTTTCTATTGGCTGGCAACTATCCCCCACTTACAATTAATGTTCGAATATTCCAGTTTTGAACCTAATCTAAAAATAGCTTTCTCTTTTCTCAGGGTGAGATACATTATGCCAGCTCACGTTTGCAACTGCCCAGGCTAAATCCGGCAGCATTTTTTTGGTTATCACGTTCGCGAATTCTAACAAGGAACCCTGACTGGAAGGGACAGGTGCCTCTCACTGCCTTGGGCTTAGTCAATGGGTAATGTTTCCGGTCAGGTTAGGGTGTGGGAACCAGAGTGTCAAAGAATGTTCGGAGACTTTAGATATGTTTGCTTATAGCCTGAAGGTTCCTCTGTGTTATTATTATGCTTATTGGTATTATTGTTAATTCTTTATTGTTATTATGAATTATTATTATTGGTCCTGCCCTACACGGACCGCGTCAATACTCTGCGTAAAACTTCAGAGAATATAATAAAATTGGTTGTTTCCGGGCTGTTTTGCCGTGGTCTTTTGTAGTAAGAACCAAACGTCTGCATCTGCGCAGCCAAACTCCCTGCAAGAAAGCTTCGACCGCGCCACTGATGATGTCTACCGTAGTTGTGGACGAAACGTTTGGTTCTTACTCCAACAGACCACGGCAAAACAGCCCGGAAACAACCAATTGTATTATGGACTCCGGCCGTGAAAGCTTACGTTCTCTTCAGAGAACATGGTGAGACGAGTGCAAACATGTATTAATGCTGCTGGAGGACACTTCCAAAATTTTCTCTGAGATACAAATAGTGTAATGTAATCTCCAAATTGTGTATTATATTTTCCCAAAGTTGCACGTTTGGTTCAGGTTTATATGGATCACATTATATTTAGTTATAGTACAACGTATAAGAACAGCATGTATTTATTGTGTTAACATTACTTAAAAATAATCTCTTGGAATCAACTTGAGTTTATCTATAACTTTTCTGATGTATGGCTCCTAACAAATCCACAGTTTATAGCTGTCAAACATCAAATTTGTCATTTAAGTTAGGCGTCTTTCAAGAGTACAAAAAAAAAAAAAAAGATTTTTTTATCAAAATCGTCTGAGTCCAGGCCAGTGGTTTTAGGTGATTTTGCATAACAGTAAACCGTAAGAGATAAACAAAGAATAGAGCTGTTAGTTGCTTCTTGTCATGGAAAAAGAATGCCATATCAAAGCAAATTCTCAGCAACGCGCTCTTATATTGTATTTTTATATTGATATTGTGTCTACAACAAAATATTGCAATACAGTTTGACAAATGAAATGTAATATGATTTTATAAGAATAGCTGTTCAAGAATAAGTAGACAAAGCATGTATCTTTTAAAGTCAAGGAGGAAAAAAAGTGCAAGAAAATACTTTTAACTTTCACGGTGAATAAATTGATGCGAAATTGCAAACGACTCGAGAAATTTCAGAAATTTATGACGCTGAGTTCTGTTTACGATATCCGCCCGTGTGTGTTGGATCACACTAAATGCAGGGCACCAACATAAAATAATGAAGCTTGAGGAGGCAATGTTGCCTCTATGCAAACAAAAGGACATGGTTGGTAACAAAACAAACGACATCAGGGCTTATCTAGGACACTGCAGCGAAAATGGAGCAGCAAATTCAAAAGATGACTACATGTAGGGGTGGAACAAGACAAGTACATCAGTTTTTGTTACTTCATGTTCAGTGCCAGTGGAGACTCGAACAAAGAAGAAAGGGATTTAGTAAACAACACAAAAGCACTGCTTCAACGTTTTAAAGCAGCGTTACTCCTTCATGAATAATACAATTACAACAGCAGCAAAACAATAACGAAATATTACGGTGCTTCGGATGAGAAACTCAAAGGTTCAAGAGGTAAAATACGCCGGAATATTGGTTTATGTCTCTCTATCTCACTGTTTCGTTTCATATCGGATATTATTTCACTGTTTATCATATGGCGGAATAAAAATATCGACTTTATTTAGGAATGCCGCAATTAAACACGCCAAGGATTTAATTAGCAGGGATGCCAATATTGTTTGAAGTTTATGCAGAAGGATGACGTCAATACTGGCAGAGAGATTTATATTAAAACTAGATGCCTAACCGCTCATTGTCCTATTACACTGCGTGCGTTAGGATTTTGGGGTGTTTTTTATTGAAAATACTGATCAGCCTACAATTTTGTTGTTGTTCTATTTACTCATACCTTCTTTTAAGTAAAATGGTCACATGTGCTATGGTGCTAAATAAGTACTGTGACAAAACACAATCATCCTTTCTTTAACACAAATACAACAATACAAAACGTCTCTACAATGTTCCTTTCGCTGGTCCCATAGCTCAGCTGTCCCCTGCCGAGCTAGGGGTCCTAGGTTCGATTCCCGGCAGTAGGGGTTGGGATTTTTCTCCGTCCAAGATAATTTCTTACCTTCTCCAGAGTCTGGAAGTATGAGTGAGAATGCGTGATCTAATGATTAAAACCCAACGAATACGAGTTAATACCTTCGACATGTTCCAAAGGAGAATGGCCGCCGATATGACCATTGCAGTTGTAGTGATGTAGCTGGCAACCAGGTGCTTGTGCTGGATACCAGTATTATAATTTGTAGTTCATAGCTTTCGTAATTGTACTTTATTTTTGCTTACAGTTCTAGACTATTTTCCGGTCTAAGACTCCTTTATTTTCTTTTTCTTATAATTTTGATTTTTTTAGGTAGTTTGTAGAGATAACCTATAAAATGATTGTATATATTTATATAATGTGTAAGAAAGTTTGGAAATGAATGGTAAATGTGGATATAGGTTTAGTAGCTAAGGAGCCGGGGCACGATATTCAGATTTTTATTTATTTATTCATCCCACCACCGAGGTCCAGAAACGGCCCACCAGTCCAGTTCGGAGACCGTCCCACTAGAGGAAGAGGTGTTTAACAGGAACATATCATCTTGCTATGCAACATCGAGACAGCCGTCGAGACTTGTACCCTGCAAGAGACCCATAGATGAGACATGAAGTTAAATCATAATGGAGATGAAGCGGAGGGTCAGGAAATTCGGGGTATGTAGTTGACTTACCCAGCATTCGCCTGGCGACCAGGGAAAAAAACTGAAAAAATCTGTGTGTGTGTGTGTGTGTGTGTGTGTGTGTGTGTGTGTGTGTGTGTGTGTGTGTGTGTGTGTGTGTGTATATATACACATACCTTAGGTGTGTTCCGAAGTTTCGTATGGTATAGCGGTGCCGGACACATGATGTGATGTATTCTTGAAGTTAACTCCCCAGATGGCTACCGAGTGGGATGGCTCAGGCGGTTTCGTCTGTGGTCGGCATTCGGGAGGCTCGGGTTCTATTCCCGTGGCCGACCTACTTGACCCATAGGTTTTATCGTGGCTTTCCCAGGTTGCTAGGCGAATGCTGGGTAGGTTAATTATATCCCCCGAATTTCCTGTCCCTCCATTTCATCTTCATTATCATTTCATATCATCTCTCATCTGGTGGTCTCTTTCAGGGTAGAAGTGTCGGCGGGCGTATCGGCGGTGCATGGTGGGATGATATGCTCTGAGGAAAACTACTTCCTCCTCCGGTAGGTCGGTTGCCAGCCTCAGCGTCTCTGCTGGGATCATTTCGGAACCGCCAGCCAGGGTTCCTCTGGGGCTCGGATCGTCTGTCTGGGATATTAAGGCTCGGCTGCTGGGCTCGTTGCCGTCCCGCTGTAGGGGAGCGTATCCGTTGTCATGGCCTGTCTGGGGAGGTCTCTATCCAAGTAAACTGTAGGGACCCTGTACTGTCGTGGCTCCTTGGGTGGGCCACCCTCTGTCTCCTTCGCCTCATCCTTCCTCCAGGGGTGCCCCCACTAGGGGGCATAGGAACAATGGGCCCAGCATGGTGACCTACGCACCAAATCCCCTCTGTAATGAAATCCCAACCCCCCCCCCCCCAGATGGCTCCAGTCGATGGGACAGCCTTCTCGGGACAGCTCTAGCAGTAGGACGTGTATTCGAGCCTGAAACTGCTGCGAACTGTAGTGTAGTCTCCCTGCGATTTTCAGCCTCCTATCGTTTCTTCACTTCATCCCCTCCTCTTTGGAGGTGGTAAGTGTCAATGGATCTATGTAAGTCTAAGAGCGCGAGATGTGTCCTTCCGTGATAAAATGTTTACTATACCTGTCTTTTTATAACCACATAACTTGTTAGAGGCCATATCCTTGTTTTATGTGTTTAAAAAAATTATAAGTTTACTCCCACATGACCTTCTTTATTCTTGTACAAAGGATTCCTACAAACACTCATTCCTCTCTCTACTTCTTGTTGATGAGGTAAATATTATATTGAATAGTCGTAAGCTTTCACGGCCGGAGTCTAATTTGAAGATAGAATAATTTTCCGGGCTCAGAAGCCGTGGTCTGCTGGAGTTGGAAGATCCATAAGTTTCGTTCAGTTTCGTGAGTCAGTTGTGACTGAAACTTCTTCCAGAAGACTCAGACCACGCTACCATTGGTGATGTTCACCGTAGACGTGAACGAAACGTATGGATCTTCTAACTCCAGCAGACCAGGGCTTCTGAGCCCGGAAAATTCTTCTATCTTTAAATTGAATATTATATTATTACTAATCTTCTTTTAGGTGCAAGGAATATGGGAATATATTAGGGTTTAAGAGACAGTGAAACTTTTAAAAGCCGGTTGGTATGCGAGGGTTTTATAAGTCCACTGTCTTTGCATGACTAAAAGAAAAATGAATAACAACTTGCTATTTGAGAGAAGTATAAATATTGGAATATTCAGATAACAAAGAAATATCTCTGAAGTGTTTCAGTGCACAAACAATTGTAACTGATATAAATTCCACTGAGAGTATTCATAAAAATGAAAGATGTGCATTTCATTTGTCACGGGAACATCTTAAACATGCGGATTTTAATCAAAGCTTTCAGAGCCATTGTAGAGAAAAATCAAAAGTTTCGAAACATTTTGCAATGTATGGGCAGTCTGAGGGTAACGCATACAAACTCTCTCTCTCTCTCTCTCTCTCTCTCTCTCTCTCTCTCTCTCTCTCTCTCTCTCTCTCTCTCTCTCTCTCTCTCTCTCTCTCTCTCTCTCTCTCTCTCTCTCTCTCTCTCACACACACACACACACACAAACACACACACACACACACTATACTTTTATTTTCTAAAAATATTTGTTTTATTTTAATTCAGGAGATCTCAGAACATATATATCCAGAGACATATTGGTGTCGAGGTCTTGAGTGCAATGAAATACTTTGGTTTCTTACTATGCGTGATAAAGTAAAAATGTGTTATCATTCAGTTCTTCATGGCTCTATAAACAAAATCATTTTTCCTAAAAGCGTCAACCCCAGAAAAATAGAGTGATCACTAAAATTATGTATATCTTATTGAAGAAATTAAAATTATTATGGATATTTGCAACTTCTGAACTACAGAATTTTTAAAAGTTTAGTGACAGTCCGAAGCGAGGGTTACATAATTCCAGATTCCGATGTAAGCTTTGACCGAGGTTGGATTGGACTTCGTTCTACGTTATCTCCAATTTATCTGTAAGAATATGGTGATTTACTTTTGATTTGTTATAGGACAGGAGTGGGAAGGAAGGTGCTATAGGTGTGAATTTACCCTCCCTCTTGTCCCCATTACCTTTTAGACTCAGCTAGACTGAACCACTAAACCAGTTAGTCGCTTTGGTATTAAAGTGGTGGTTTCCCATGTGCAACATGAAAAACAACGAATGTTTGATCGGGACTGGGAGAAGAAGCATTTTGTTCGTACTATGCCTTGCAGAATATGTTTAAATCAAGGAACGTCACTAGGAATACTAAAATTAAAATATATACAACAGTACTGAGACCAATAATAATGTATTGTTCAGATAGCTGGGTGTTGTCAATCAGATAACAGCGGTTATTACGGTGGGAAAGGAAGATTTTGAGAAATATATTTGGAGTGATAAGCGACTTGGACGGATGAAAAATGCGGACTAACTTGGAGTTACAGTGTCTATTTGGACAACCAAATATGGTACTGAAAATCAAACAAGAAAGAATAAGGTGGATTGGCCTTGTGAAGAGAATGCCGGAAACCAGTGTAGTTGAGAAGATTTTCATAGGAAAGCTGGATGGCAGAAGGAGAAGAGGAAGACCCAGGAAAAGGTGGGTAGATGATGTAGAAGATGACTTGAGAAAGTTGGAGATTAAAGGCTGGAGAAGAAACGCAAAGGACCGGGTAGAATGGTAGAGCGTGATTAGGGAGGTCCCTAAGCAGACATTCAATGCACTTAACAGTAAGTCCTTTACTCATGTTCTCTAATGCCATAGACCCTGTTGTCCTATCCCAGCCAAACCTTGCGTTCAAAAGTATGCATTTGATTACACCCAATGAAACCTTTCACCTAAAATCCGAATGACCGGCACTGTTGCACACGTCACCTGTTTACGTGCCAGATAGAAGGAGAAAGAAAGGGGTGACTGTAAGGGTAAAGCATTTCGCACTTAAGAGTGCTCATCTTACCGGACCTGGAATAGATACCGCTTCCCTAATGTATTCATAGGATTACGAAACATTTCTGTGTGAGGCACAGTTTATAACCCTTGCTCGCCTACACATTGGCCAACTATCCTCCCGCGTTCCTGCCATCGTTACTTGAACCTCTTTCTGTAGGTCACGATTGTCAACAAACTCTCAGTTCAACAAGTAATTCAGACTGTCTACAATACACTGATCAACATGCCAAGAGTAGAATACCTGCTTTGCCGATGGCTTTGGACGACCCTAAATTTAAAGTGTTGAATATTTTAAAGTGACCAAAACTTAAGCTCGTGATGCTATTCCTTATTAATCATTATTATTTTTAATTATTCAACAAATTATTGTTACATTAATTATTGTAGTGTCGCCCTGGCGGTAGACTCGCGAAGCCGAAGCCGAAGCCGGTGAAGATTCGGAAAACTTCGGAACCAATTGTTACCGGTAGCGACAGACAGTTGAATGTAGAGTTGGAAAAATAAACAGTTTGAGGTTCTAGCAATTTTGTAATGTTGAACAGTGTATTTCGAGGAGAATAAAGTGTAGTTTTTGTGTTTCGTAACCTCGTTTTATTATTTCACGAACCCACAAAGTCACAACTGGTGTCAGGAAGCGGGATAACTACATCACCGAACATTATGGCCATGGAATCGGTATTGGAAATGCTTTTGCAGAAGATGAGCGAATTAACAGCGAAGTCGGAAGCGGCAAATAACAACTTGGCCGCGAAGATGAACGAGTTAACAACAAAAACAGAAGCGGCAAATAACAACCTGGCCGCAGAGTTGAAAGAAATAAAGACCGAATTGACCACAGAAATGAAGGCAGCGAACGACAGTCTGGCCACGGAAATGAAGGAGGCGAACGAGGTCCTCGCCGCCAAATTTGAGGAACAGTTGGCCGGCGTGAGGGATGACGTGACGGAGCTGGGCAAGCGGATGGGCCAAGTGGACGAGCGCGTGAGGACCTGGCGAACCGCTTCAGTGACCTAGAGGAAAAGGCCGACAATAACGCCAAGTCCCTGACGCCATGGTTGAAGACGTCGAATACCTCGCGAACCGCGTAAACAACCTGGAGGGAAAGGCCGACAGCAGCGTCAAGTCCCTGAACACCATGGTGGAGGACGTCGTCGGCAGGAAGCTGAAGGACTTGAAGGCCGACGCGCCGGGACGTGACACAACATCTGCGCACGTCAAACCTCCCAAGTATGACGGCGCGTCAACGTTTGAAGTCTTCCGCCGCCAGTTCGACACAGTGGCCTGGCACAACAGATAGTCACCGGAGGAGGAGGCCACACAGTTAATAGCCAGCCTCCAGGGACGGGCCGCGGAAATCCTAAACGCGGTGCAGACGACGGCGGTGCCCAAGGAATCTGGGAGGCCCTGGAGAATCGTTTCGGGAACCACCGCTTAGCCGCAGCATACCGCAGCCAGCTAAAGGCAAGGTCGCAGCAGCCGGGGGAGAAGCTGCAAGAGTTCGCCATAGCGATCGAGCAGCTGGCTAGCAAGGCCTTGGTTGACCTGCCACTGGAGTTCGTATCCCGGGAAGCCGCCTACAATTTTGTCGACGGGGTACGGGACACGGAGATTCGTCAGCGCCTAATGCTCGGCGATTATAAAAACATCCATGAGGCGCTGACAGCGGCATTAAGGATGGAGGCGGCCAAGGTAGCATCTATCCCGACGTCGAGAACGAGGAGTGTCCGCTACGCCGGAGACAGAAGACCAGCTGAGGGACGCCGGCGAACACCTAGTGGCCTGTGTTGGGGGTGTGGACAGCCCGGACACCTGCGAGGAGACTGCCCACACCAGGAAGAGCAGCCGGAAAACGAGTAAGGGCCATCGGGGAGAGGGGCACGTCGGCGCCATTACCACCATCCCCTCGAGTGACAATCCGCGCCGTCAGCCGGCGGATGGATGACAGCCTCATCGCGGACGGCTGGGTAAGAGGAAAGCCGTGCCGCGTGCTGGTGGACACCGGGGCGGCCGTGACCATCATCAGACAGGACGTGGCGAAGGGTTTGCCGACGAGGAAACCGAGCCGACCATACGAGCTTGTGACAGCATCGGGCTACACCATGCCTGTGAAGAAGGAGGCCCTACTGGAGCTGAACTTGGGACGGAGTGCCGTGCGTCTGTGGGTGTTCGTCGCGAAGGTGGCTGAGGAGGTGATTCTGGGACTGGATGCCCTCAGGAGCCACGAGGCGACGGTCGACATCGGCAGGAAGGTCCTGAGGCTCAACGGAGAAGAGGTTATACTCCGTCAACCAGAAGAGCGCCTTAGAATTTGCAGGGTCATCTTGAACGAAGACGTGGTTTTCCCCGCGAGGAGCGAGGTGATGGTGACGGCGCGACCGGAAGGCCAGACAGCACGTTGGGTCCAGAGGCAGCAGGAGTACGACTTCACCTCGGAACATCGCAGAGGGAAGAGTCACGGTAACGCGGACGCTATGTCCCGAAGACCCTGTCCAGAAGAGTGCGGCCAATGCACAAGAGTGGAGGGGAAGGAGCGTGCCGCAGCAGTTCGAGTAGTCACGGCAGTGCCTGCGGATGGCTGGGATAGCGCAGGCCTGGGGAGGGAGCAGCTGGCGGACGCAGACTTGGGGCCACTCTTGAGGGATGTGGAGAACTTGGTGGACCACCTCCACGGCAGGCACGAGATGGCTCGCCAGAACATCCAGAAGGCGAGCGACCGCATGAAAACCCGATACGACAGGCAAGGCAACAGCCATGGGTTCCAGCAAGGTGACCTGGTCTGGTTTTACCGCCCGACCCGGACCAAGGGACGCTGCCCGAAGCTTCAGCAGTCATGGCAAGGACCGTACCGTGTGGTGAAAAGGATTAACGACGTGGTCTACCGCATCCAGAAGGTGCCCCGAGGAAAGATGGTGGTACACTTGGATCGCCTGGCCCACTACGAAGGCGCTGTTCGGGACGACCAGCCTTGAGGAGGGAGCAGTGTCGCTCTGGCGGTAGACTCGCGAAGCCGAAGCCGAAGCCGAAGCCGGTGGAGATTCGGAAAACTTCGGAACCAATCGTTACCGGTAGCGACAGACAGTTGAATGTAGAGTTGGACAAATAAACAGTTTGAGGTTCTAGCAATTTTGTAATGTTGAACAGTGTATTTCGAGGAGAATAAAGTGTAGTTTTTGTGTTTCGTAACCTCGTTTTATTATTTCACGAATCCACAAAGTCACAGTATATATGTCATGGTGTATAGGTTAAAACGACTATAAATAAATGCATTTAAAAAATCAGAAATTGTGCCATAAATTGCTTTTTCAGATCTCTACACTAATTTGTTGTCACGTATGAATACATGCATGTAGTTTGAACTAAAATATGACATTATGAGCACTAACACATTAGAAAGAACCAGCGCAGACTTCGAGGCACACGGCGAGGAGAAAAATTGGAGCGCGGAACCTACCAGTTAGAAACAGCGCAGGGCGGGGCAATTAATTCTCTATAATACGGCCACTCTCGAAGCGAAGGTTCTGTACTTATAGTATGTAGAAGAAGTATTACTTTAATCTATTTTATTGGAAATACATGTTTTGAGGCTCCCTGAATCCTAAGAAAGCATCCTTAGAAAACAAAAGTCCCTGTATAGGTGCGTGTGTGTTCGAACAGCATAACTTAAGAATGAAAAGAATGTTAAACGCCAAACTTTCATATATAAGTTTAGGTATTTCAGGGCATGGTACGAAGAATTTCAAGAAAATTCCCACTTTGAACTACCCTATACGGACAAAAAATATAAAAATAATAAAAGGAGGTCTACCTTTAACGAATTTAATCAAAATACTTAAGATATTTGCTTAGCAATTAGAATGTAGATATTGAATTCTATGGAAATAGCTTGTGAAGTTTCTTTAAGTTATTTTTGTATTATTTGTATAACCTGTAAACTGTAAGAGTTAGACAAAATGTTGCCCAATAGATGCTCATTTATTTAAAACATAATAACCAATGTTATATATATGTATATATACATATACATTTACTTCAACAGACCTGCATGTTTATATGGTAAGTTGTCCATTTTTTGTTGTAATTAACCTCCTGCAACGTTAAATCATAGGGGACGATGAATGAAATGGGTGAAATGATGTTCAAATGAACCGTGTGGGATGGTTTATGCAGTTGGCCCACATTCGATAAGCCAGGATTCGATTTCCGTGGCCGGTCTACATTTGCCATGGGTTTTTCGGGGGGTGTTCCCGGGTCACCAGCCGAACGTTACACTACCCGAATTCCTGTCCCTCCATTTCATTTCCGTTATTATTTAATATCACCTCTCATTCAATATCACCTGGTCTCGTTCAGGATACAACTGTGGTGCATAGCACAATGATATGCTCTGAGTAAAACTTTCTCCTCCGATCCCGGTCTGATAGATTCTTTCCGGACCGCAGTCGGGTGAACTGCCGGCTGTGCTGTTTCTAACTAGTGAAACATAGGGATCCTGCCCTCTGCACTGTCGTGGATCCTTGGGACGGCCACTCTGTTTATCGCCTCCTCGATCCTTCTGAGAATGTCTCATTCGGTACATAGGTACAATAGCTCAAAACTGGTCGCAATGCCGAATCCCCTCCGTACCGTAATCCAATCCAAATTTCAAATGAGCTCAGAATCCATATAGCTTAGATTTACCAGACATTCATACTTCTGGGTAAGATAAAACCCAGGAAAAAGCCTTCTTCATATAACTCTCTCTTACCGAGATTCGAACTCGGGACCTCTTGAACGTGAATCCATTGGTTTACGTAT
This sequence comes from Mantis religiosa, assembly GCA_030765055.1. Taxonomy (NCBI): domain Eukaryota; kingdom Metazoa; phylum Arthropoda; class Insecta; order Mantodea; family Mantidae; genus Mantis; species Mantis religiosa. The sequence goes on from CM060952.1 coordinate 99,026,909, forward strand.
AATTTAGTCAGAATTAAGAGAGTTTCAGGAGCTATTCCCACATTTCATTTGACATGCAAATATCTTTCAAGACATATTTTATGCAAAATCGTCAGAACCATTTACGAAGAAAAAATGAAAATGTTTCAATGTTAAGAGTAGTTTGGAGTGGGTGAATTATTATTTAAAATCTCCATTTGCATCTTCGAAAGATGACTTATTTAAAAGTTAAGTGCACTGATTATCCGGATTTTTAATTAGATTGTTCTCTTTTGTATAAACTTTGTTTCATGGTCATAGGGCCTCAAAAGTTGTATTTTCAGTGAAATATTGAATATAAATTTTTGAATGGCATGCAATAGTTCCTTTGCTTACTAAAATTAAGTAATAAACAAATTCATGTGAATATGAACACGAGATTTTTTATGAAAAGTAGTGCAGTAGATAGATCAAAATTTTTAATCGATTATCCGTGTTAGTTTAATCGATTACTCTATCTAATAATCGAGATATTATCTGTTCAAAGATTAGGTGTAAGGATTATATAATCACTTTTATAGTCTGTACATTTCATTATTTATGGAACTTTTAAGTATTTAGATTCGTAATTTGTGTTTGCATCAACTGCACATGCTTTATATATGTATTGATTTAGATCTACAATATTTTTGTAAGTAATTATTTAGTAACCTATTGTTCTACTAAGATATGTGAGACTGACGTGCAGTTGTTTTGATAATGCTTTTCCTTATTTTAACTTTTTAACACAAAACTTTCACTCACTGTCACGAATTCAGAAACATTACTGGCTTACTGCAGTTAACAGCAATGTTACACCACCACCAGCCTTGAGAAACTGGATCAGCTATTGTTTCCATAGCTGCGTAATCGAAGTGTTCGGTTCAAGGTTGTATGCTAGCAAGCGATAAATAATAGTTGTATGCGATATGTTGTCACACAAGCTGTAAAGTAAGAAGCCTCCCTGTCAGCATGTGTATGTACTTATGTATCTCTTAGAACGTTTCACAACAGAAGTGTTATTTAGACTCTCTCGAGGTTCAGAGTGATTTCTTTTAGCTATCAGGAGTTATATTATCTCAAATATCAAAGAACATTACGTGTCTAGTGAAAGATTGATACGTTGGAAAGGCTGTTTAGGTTGGAAGCAATACATCAAAACAAAGAGGGCCAAATTTGGGTAAAAGAGTTTTGATTAATGTTTGTTGTAATCGATTAAAACTTTTTAATATTTAATCTAAAATAAAGAATTAATCGATATATCGTTTCGGTTAATCGCAGCACTAATGAAAAGTGAAGTATACAGGAGATAACCATCTAGTGTTAACGAGTAGAAAGCGCCATGTGACTGTTTTCATATGCAGTAAAATCTGCTTAAAACGGATCTCTTATATGTCGGAAATCTGGAAAATAAATTTCGAAAGGGAGATATTCCCCATGTCAAATTATACTCTAAGCCGGTAAACTGCGTAATGCGGAAACGGAAATACTTTCCGGGAACCATTTCCGTAAATAATCTGATTAAAACGGATTACTTCTTGTGTAATGGGTTACAACGTATGTATTTTAAAAAGTGCAGTAACTTTGATAGCAACTTCACTTGCATCGAAGCTCCAAGAACCATATAGACATAAACTGTAATCGTTGGGAGGCCGCGCCGTGGATCAGTGGTTAGACCGCTTGGCTCTCACCAAGGCGGACCGGGTTCGATCCCGGAGATTTGTGATGGACAACACGGCGCTGGGGCGGGTTTTCTCCAGGACCTACGGTTTCCCCCGCCATCTCATTCTACCGGTGCTCCATCTTCATTTCATGTATCATCAGTCACCGCCTGCGGTGCCGTCTGTAGTAAAAGCGGGCGTTAAACACTACACATTTGTAATCCTTGGAGGAAAAGGGAAAACAAACTGTTAGCTCTCTCAACTCTCTTCCAACACACATGGTAAGGGTACAATTTATTTGCAGTGTGTGCATTCTTAGTTTCGTTGTTACAAGTGATCAAGTACGAGTGAAAGAATACTGTGAACTTTGGTGATTTCTAAAAGACATAGTTTGTGTGTACACAAATTCTGTAAAATAAGTTATAAACATGACATCACTGGAGATGATAATTATTATTATTATTATTATTATTATTATTATTATTATTATTATTATTATTATTATTATTATTATTATTATTATTATTATTATTATTATTATTATTATTATTATTATTATTATTATTATTATTATTATTATTATTATTATTATTATTATTATTATTATTATTATTATTATTATTATTATTATTATTATTATTATTATTATTATTATTATTATTATTATTATTATTATTATTATTATTATTATTATTATTATTATTATTATTATTATTATTATTATTATTATTATTATTATTATTATTATTATTATTATTATTATTATTATTATTATTATTGTTGTTGTTGTTGTTGTAATTGTAATTTACGTCCTCCAAAGTTAAGTCATATCAGACGGTGAATGAACTGAGTGAAATGATGCTCAAATGAGTCCAGGGTCCATGGAGCTTAGAATTCCCCGACATTCGTCTTGAAGGACAGGAGAAAAACCTTATATAGGTAACTCACTCTGACCAAGATTCGAACTCGGGACCTCTTGAACGTGAGGCAGACACGAGGCGGGCTTCACTGGAGAAAAGAATAAGGTTATTGAAGAATACGAAAAGAACAAACATCCAGCTAAAGAATTATTTGTGTTATTTAAAGTAGGGGAAACGCAGATTTATGAGATTTTGAAAAAATAAAAATTAAAGAAAAGACGGGTGGCTTAAGGTAACAGCAGGGCATGTCAAATGCAACACAAAATCTACAGATTATGACGAGCTAAGTCATGCCGTGTTCGAGTGGTTTGTTAGTGCGCGAGCTAAAGGAATTCCCATTTCTGAAACATTGCTTCTAAATTCAAGCTTTAGAGACAGCAAGAAAATTAGGCAAAGAAAATATCAGAGCTTCCAATCGACGCCTCCAGAGTTTCATATATTGCCATAACATTGTTGTGAATGTTGTGTGTGCTGAAGCAAATGTTTTTGATATGAAGACAGTTGCAGATTGGAAAGGAGAAATTGAAAATAGAAGAGAAACTAGGTGATATACTACAATTATTGTACGTAAGTTGAAAATATAGTATATAATACATATCAGCCTATTATTATTTACACCTGTGCAACTATTTCGTAATTTATTTGTATTCAAATAGCACCCTCTATAAGACGAAAAAACGGAAAAAAAAAAATCCGGAACGATCGTGTTCCTTTTTAGAGAGGTTTTACTATATTTTGCTACTGGACAGTGTTGTTGCACGCCACCGCTAGAGATGATTCACGTGTGACCGGTAAGAGAGAGGGGATATTATAAAGAATTCAGCTTCTGTTCCTATACACGAAGTTTGCAGCGGGGTGCGGATTTACGGCTACACTTCTGGTGCAAGAAAAGTGGGCTGAAATTGAAAATATTAATTCTCGGGAGAGAAGATGGTATTGTAGGAAGAATGTAGGTCTCTCTCGTTGGCAAAACAAAAGCGCGCACGAATTTGGGGCGGTTGAGGAGAAAGGGGTTGGACGGGGGTGGAGCTGCTCGCTGGGCCCCGCTCGATACAGCGGCGGACTGTGGATAAGCGTAAGGGCGAATTCAAGTAGAGGGTTCATGAGCGGGCTTAAAGAGAGATGGATGCACCTGCCCACAAAACAAGTGACTATCCTCTAATCTGTACGCTGTATTAATTATCATGTGGTCCAACGGCCCCTTATGAAATGGTTTCAGGCAGCCAGCAGCGTAAAGCCAACTAACAAACACTGCCCAAGTTTCCATTAGGGATTAACGCAAATAGGTTTATAGAAGACAGAAACCACGTGTGCCATGGAAAGGATTTTAGAAGATATATGAACGGTAACATCATAAACTTTGGCTTGCACGAGCGGCATCAAGATGAATAAATGTGTTTTTATTTACCGGCTTATAGGCCGATTCTGTAAACACAGAAATCACGACGTTTCGCCAAGAACTGTGGTAGTTATCTTTAGGGTAATAGTGACCCATGATACGCCCTGGTTGGATTGGCTTCCAAATCACGGCCTACAAACCCAAAAAGGAAAAACACATTTATTAACCTGCTTGGTAGACTTTATCTCTGTCTCTACCTTCTCTGTTTCGAACAGCTGTCTATAAACTATGCTATTGGTTATTGTACTTTTATTATGGTACAGCTGGTTTAATATTAATCAGGTAAGTGTAACTAAGAATTTATCTTTTTAGTGTTACACCCGAAGAGGAACTGTGGCAAAGTACGACGATGTTTTGCAAAGTATTTGCTTGCTATGCTGTTCCAAGAACACAATATTAAACCTCGTAAAAAGTTTAAGAAACGAGGTCAGTTCAGAATAAGGGTGGAAGGAGTATTTGCTGAGGAAAAGTTCAATGGAGTAGGAGATCGGTTAGTACATTCTCCTCGTAAATATCTATCACAAAGAACGATGATTTAAAAACCACGTGATTTAGTTCCACCAATAAGCCTTACAGTGTGAAAATAGTGCGTGGATTAAAGCCTTTTCAGCTTTTTAAAACACGGTTTTAAAAATTGTTACCCACAAAGTTTAGGATTCTAAATACAAAAACAGTGCTTTTTAAATAACCGATTGCAGTAGACCCAGTTCGCCCACGAATTAGAGGTGTCAGGCGGGGACCGCATGGCGCCTGGTGCCAAAGCATGCTCTAACTTCGTGGCACTACACCAAGGCTGTGCCAAGGTCTACTGCCCGAGAGCTGCTTCTCCCACATTTTCGAGTGTCATGAGTGGGGTGTAGCACTGCAGGATGGGAGGTGGTGAGCGCTCCCCGTGTTCCTCCCGGTCGGTGATTGGGTCTTCGGAACTTGGGGTCACAGTTTTCCTTTAAACGGTTCTTCAGTTGGCCCTTCAGGGATCTTAAGAGGCTGAGTGCACTTCGGACTAGATCTCCCTCAGAAAATCCTCACGCTAATACCAGGAATCGAGTCTGATAAGAAGAGGATCTATAAAGCACATGCTGTGCATATATCATTGTAATTTTTTTTATTAATTTTTAATTTACGTCCTCCAACGTTAAGTCATATCGGACGATGAATGGAATGGGTGAAATGATGCTCATATGAGCCCGGGGTCCATATTATTGTAAGATGAATTGAAGCATTTAAAACGCTTTCATTATTTACATCTACACAATCGTGTTAAACAAATTACAAGATAATGAAAAACAGGAAATAGGGGATAGATAAACTCACTCCATCCGAGAATTCACCTACCAAACAGAGAAAATCACTAAAAACTGAAAAGGGAATCGAAGCCGGAAACTGCCTATTGCTGCCTCACGCTCTAGGGGTAACATGCTAGCCCTGGTTCCCAAGACCGCGGATTCAAACCCGGTGATGAGTGATGATTTTTTTCCCGGGCCTACAAATCCTTAACAACGTTTCCTCCGGTGGTCCCGTATTGTAGATTACAGCACGCAAAAGAATCTTAAGCCCCGATAAAGAGACCTCTGACAAAAATTAAATGGTCTTTCGCGTCCAATATAAAAGTACACGTTAAGAACCACGACAGTTAAAGATCGTTTATAAATTAAAATAAAGCAGGACTCGATAATCGGACTTAGGATATGGACCAAGAACATTATCGAGTACACACACACACACACACACACACACACACACACACACACACACACACACACACACACACACACACACACACACACACACACAACCGGTTAGGTACTCGGGCATTTCTTTCAGCCCGCCTATCACAACCAATTTCAACATTCAATTGCATTCACAACTAGTATGATATTTTTACTTCGTTGAAATACGATGTGCACTAATCTATTGAGGAGAAACTGCTCAAAAATCTAGGCTTTGTACTACATATGACTTATTATTTCGTGAAAGAAAATAGGGCCATTTATGATAGATACATTCACAGCACACCAAAAACCAACCTTTGATTTATGAGTTTTGGATTCTCGGGAGGAAAGCGGCGCCATAGTGTGAACTGAGCGACTTGATACCGCGATCTAGTAGCCACGGATGGCACCGTATTTTGAAAGTACTGACGTATTTCTTGCAGATAAATCAAATATAACTTTCTTTTGAAATAATACGATTTAAAATGAAACAATACGCACTAATTAATGCGGAATAAGTCATGTTCGTGCTAATTAACATTTTATTTTTTTGATAAATTGAAGTTAATATTCAATTTCATATTTATTTGTTTGATCAATCAGAAAAGTCGCCCTATAAGCGAGTGATAAATTAGATTAAGAATTGCCCAACTCCGTAGCGAAGATCGTAGCGTGTCTGGCTCACGTTCAGGAGGTCCCGAGTTTCATTCTCGGTGAGGGTGAGCTATCTGGATAAGGTTTCTTTACGGGGTTTTTCTTATCCTGAAAGATGAATGCGGGGTAACCCTAAACTCTACGGACCCTGGACTCATTTCTCATGGGAGTGATTAAGAAATGTTCTGTAGCTTTAACTTATGATGCAGACATAGGCCTCAAGCTAACCCTTTTGGACAGTGGAGTTGTCACTTAATCAATTACGTTGTATTGCGCCATACCAATAAACAAGGAAAAATGATAGGTACTTAAATCAGAGTTACTAAGAATCCAACACACGACCTCTGTTAAATAAAAATTGCAGAGGAAACTTATGTAGATCAGTCCTAGGAATATCTGAGCTCAGGATCTCATGCAAGAACCGCACCTTGAAGTTTAAATATATAGGGTGTCCATGAATTCTTTGCAACATTTCATCTTCATATAGAATGAATAATATTACAGCTACAGCTGTGTGGTTTGTGGCAGATTACAGACAAGCTCTTAAAGTATTTCTTTGGATTTTGTTTTGTTTGTTCCAATTATAATCTAGCATGCAATGGAGAAAGCGCAATGTGTTTTATGGTACCACGAGACATGATTCTGTCTTTATAGAAGGTTTAGAAAAGAATATGGACGGCACCACACAATTACGAATCTATCGTTGGTTGGTACACAACGTTTAAGGAGACTGGAAGTATATATAACCTCTCGTCCTCGGTCAGGACTTTCATCCGTAACAGAAGCGAGCGATGAGATTGTACAGCAAGCATTTTAAGGAAGCATTTCCAAGCCTACACGTCGTGCATCTTGTGAACTCGACGGTACACAGTACATCAGCTATTACATAAGGGACTTTATCTGTATGGTTGAAGTTCAAATAACACTAGCTATGAAGTCAGATGACCATCCTTGCAGTATTGCGTTTGCACTGGATATTTTGCAGACGATTGATGATAATGAGTAGCTACCTGTGTCCTGTCTACCTTCCATAATTCTTGGATGTTCAATCGGCACAGTGAGAGAATATGGGGCTCACTAAATACTAAAAAACGAATGTCTGGTGTAGCTTAACGCATGTCAGGGTCATTGGTCCTTCTTTTTATTGAGAACTCAATAACAGCTAACATTTACCTGCACATATTAAAGCTTTACGTTGTACCCATCTTAATGGGCTGCAACCTACGGCGATATTCCAGCATAATGGAGTACCACCACATTGGGCATTAAACGTTAGAGAGTTGCTGAAGAACAATTTCCTAAGAGATGGATGGGCCAACATCCTGGCCACTAAGATCCCTAGACATAACCCATTTAGACTTTATTATTTGGAGTTATGTAAAGGACAGGGCATATGTAACATATGCACGTGATATGAACTGTTTGAGAAGAAGGATAACTTATACCACTGCTAGCGTCACTCACGAAATGTCTCAGAATGTGTGGCAAGAAATTGAAGATTGCTTAGAGGTTTAGAGGGCGACAAACGGTGCACATGTGGAAGTATACTGACAGTGTGTTACAAACTTTGAGAGTTTGTCTTTCATCTCTCACAACTCGTGCAGTGTTACATTATTAATCAAGGCTTCGCGGGTGATCAGCCGTGTCAGGTTTATGAATGTCGAGCTTTCGGCCATTGTAGACTCCATGGCCTTCTTCAGGAAAGCTCGACGTTGATAAACCTGACACGGCTGATCACCCGCGAAGCCTTGATTAATAACACTCGCCGTGAAAGCTTCAAGTCTTATAGTGTAACATTAAATGCTTTCTGTTCGTATGGAGTTGTAATGCTGGAAATACTTTATGGACACCCTGTATAACACGGAGAGGGAGCTGGAACCGGGGAAGAAGGTCTAACCTTTGTGGCGAGTCCCCCCAGAAAATGTACAAGAAAATTCCTCACTCCAAACTCTCCTTTACATGGAAGATTTAAAGAAAGTTGATTTTATCAATAATAGCTGTAAGGATTTTGATTAGGATACCATATGTTTAGGATATTATAATATTCTAAATTTATCTCTGTATTATATCTTGAATTTTATGGGAACAGCGTCTAATGTTATATTTATTCTGATTTTTGCGGGATGGACAAAATGCTAGTACACAAAAATATGTAGATCTAGTTAAAACATACAATTTATCTCGAATATTTGTGGAATAAACCATTTCTGAGGTATTCGTTGTTATTGTTTGAATTTACCTATACTTATAGTTCTCTCAAATGCAAAGTTGTTATTCGTTTTTTGTTTTCTTCTCCGTGCAAATTCTATTTCAAATTTCAAAGCCATCGCATAGAGACTTGCGCCTAAAATATTTGACTATTCTCCTATTCGCATTGGGTAAAGGTAATATGCAATATGTAATAGGAAAAGTTTCTCTCGATTAACATGAATTAGATAAAGAAGTATGCACTTGTTTTAATATTCTATACAAGAATGAGCAGAGAAAGACATTCGAGTACAAGATACCAGGCTATAAATTAGGCTATTGCGATATTGAACTAAGACTTTTGCACGAAACCCGCCCAGTTTTAGAACAGAGGGTTGCAAAAGGAGTAGCCGAAAACGGTTCTTGCAGAAGTAGGTTGTTAGCCAAGTAACGACTACGCCCAGAATCGATACGTTTCGTGCAGATTCCGATGGTGAGGATGAGTACAACTCCATCTCGGCTTAACGCCTGAGGAGGGGGGAGAGGAGGGATCTGTTACACGTAACGTTCCAACTCGAGTGGTGTAATGCAAAGCAAATGGATTCTCGCTTTGCATGCGGAGTTCAACTTTTTCTTCTTGGTGACGAATTTCGTACTCGAGCGAACTGATGTAATTGTATGGCACAGATTTGAAGACAGCGCTACTTCGTCAGGTTGTTCCTTAGTTTTACTGCTATCTCATTCGCTCTCCCTTCTCTCAACTCTTTGTGCACAGGGAGCAAACATGAACTCAAGATGTGCTTCAAAGAAACTTGACTTAATGCCCTTTAGGTATTATCGGGCATAGAAAATACTAAATCAGAATTGGAGGAAATGAGGTTAACTGTTACTAAATTATAGATAGAGATAAACGAGCTAGATGATTTCCACGGAAACGTGCGAGGTTCACATTCGGGAAGAACATGGTTCAATTCCTGTGACCAATCACACTGACCTTAAGTTTTCCTTGGTTTTTCAGGTCGCTACATGAATGCTAGCTGGTTTTTGTGGCATATACGAATGCCTGTTCAAAGGAAATAATACTCTCCGTGGCCACTAGAGGGCCGCTTGGTCGATGGGTCGTTCACTATCATCCCTAGACATATCCAGCGGGTCTTCAAACCTGCAACTGTTGCGAGTTGTGTGCGTTCCTGTGACCTGGAGCCTCAACTCTCGTTGTTTGGGACGGTATCAAAATACATTTAAGTAAATCGTAGTGTATGAAGTGTCCCTTCCGTTGTATCCCCTATAATAGCCAACGTGGATGGGGTGATATGAATCTCATTTTTGCCCGTCTCGGTAGCGTGGGGGTAGCGTGTCTGCCTCACGTTCAAGAGGTCCCGAGTTCGAATCTCGGTCAGGGTGAGTAACCTGGATAAGGTTTTTTCCAGGGTTTTCCATTTCCGATATGACTTAACGATGGAGGACGTAAATTACAACAACAAAATCTCATTTGGTTATTGCGTGATGTGTAACTTAAGCCGTTCAACCCGTAGTGTTAGGTGACAAAATTTACTCTCCCAATTTGCGGCTTCCTGCCCGAATCAACCGCATCCTTCATTGACTGGAGTAGATTTCGTTGCTACAACGCTTCCAGCTAGTAGGAATCAATTCATATCTAAGTTTAGCCAATCAGAGACATTAGAATATCTTCTCCACGTGGAGTAAATCACTTGATATAAGTTGGTTTTCTTTACTGCTGTGAAGACTTTACAAGGAAATTATCACTATTCTCATACCTGCATTTGCTTTAGGGTTTAATAGCATCACCTCTGCTCTATGTGGGGATTTGTGCGCCAAAACTAAGGTACGGAAGTACCTAGGTTACATAGGTTACATAGGAACATATAGGCATAACAACAAAGCATTGTTCGGGACGAACTGTTTACCCCTGCTGGCAGCGGTCTACTCACAGGCATAGATAAGGAGCGCCGGCAGAGAGCTGACGAGGGATGTCCAGCTACTTGCAAGTGGTCGCATGCCGCACTTTTAAAGCTTCAGTTGGGCGTTGTGGTTCTACTCCGCAGCAGATTTTTTGGTGCACAGGCTCCACATAGAGCAGAGATAATTCCATCACACTCTTAAGCAGATGCATAGCGATAGTTTTCTTGTTAGTATCGATGACATAGAATGGATTGTACACTGTTTTGTACTGCATCGTGCCATATTCTTCTGACGTCACAGCGCGATGAGTGCGACCGATATACTTAACCGCTGTGGACTTATCTACCACTTTGGGACTCAATTTACCTCTCAGATAATGGCAAGCAAATTATTATGTACTCAGTTTAATACCCAAACTGGTTCCCTCAGGTCGTCCTTTGTGGTTTGCAGACAACACTCAAACCGATCTTTATCTGCCTATCAGTGACCCTTGTCCGCTTGGCCCTATAGAAAATGTTTTGAATATTTATTAACTTGAAGCTAACAGTTCAAGAATTCCCATACCTGCTTATTATTACCATTATTATGTTTTTATCAGGACATCCTAATAAAATACAATCAAGTGGTTCTATTTAAGCAATTAAGGTGCACACTTGATTAATAATTCTATTTTAATTGTTTTTTATGGACAAGGTAGAAACCTATGTTCCAATATTTTGTATTTAATACGAATCGCAGATTTGTTTGTTTACTTTAATGCAATGTCAATATGAGGGACGCTGCTAATGAACATCTTGTCTGATTGTGTATAGATATGAATCTCGTTTTATAAAGTTTCTGAATCTCCAATACATTTACAAGATTAGAGGCATTATCACATTGCTTCAATTATAAAACATATCAACCAATGAACTGTTTAATCATCTGTCAAACATCTCAGCAGACAAACTACTCTGCTAATTCGGTTGCATTATTAGGAGACATATTTTTAAATGAACATTTGAAATCGAGGAAAATTCTTAGGTTCTTGGCACCTTATTAGTATTTTTAATGTTATATTTGAGACTGAAGAGTATTTTGCTCATTATTTTTGGCCATCTAAATACATTTATTAGCCTAGAACCAACATTTCGCGTGATTTAAGGCACTGAAACTGTGAAACACCTAAGAATCAAATATGCATTTGAACAATCTGAAAATTGTCGTCACATATTGTAGTAATATATTTAACAAAAACAAGACACAAGACAAATAGTTCTATGCTAACGTACGATCACTATCTCTTTTACACAAATACACAGCTTGAAACGTATCTTTAATGGCTTTTATGTCCCTTTAGCAGGCATTTACTTGTGCTGCTGATCATCTCTCTACACGGAGCTGCACGCCGACTCCTAACACAACTCCAATATTCACTCATAAACTGCTTTACTTCCTGTTCCACTGTCCACTGATTCCTCATCTACATACTCTCACAGACCGACACACTTCTCTGCACTGTTCTATCAACTCACGCAACTCAACTGACCGACTTACTGATTCGTGAACTGCTTCACAGCACCGACTCCTCATCACGGAGCCGCACTCCTCAATTTAATGCAATTGATTGACACTCAAAACTCAAAATTCCACCGCTAGGCTTCGCATCGGCTAACTTGCTGCGCTCAGTAAGAATCTTCTGGTGATAGAATGTTCTTGAATACGTACTGGAGCAGTTTAGAATGGTATTTGCGCAGTAATAACAGCTCGCTCCTGTGCCCGTGACATCAATTAGTGGCCGCCCATGGAAGGTGCCTATCTCTTGCCTATCCAGCCAGTAGAAAACAAAGGCGAAGCAATTGCCCTACCCATACTCAACTTCTTCACGACAGGATCGCACGATCGCCGATGTGACAGTATATGTCACATATAACTGATGAGGGGAAATTAAATTGTGAAGAGGAAGGAAGCACATACTTTGAAGTTGAGCACCCCTAATTTAGAGTTGGGGGTATGCTGTTGGGCAAGAATGTAAGGAATGGGATTATTTTCGTTTCCAACAGAATGAAAAGGCGGTCTTTGTCTTATGCTGTGTACCTATTGTTTTACTGGACATTTTAACAGCAGCCATAAGTTCAATAAGAAGCATGTCATGAAGTATGGATAATGTGTCTTATTTTCACGAATGTTTACTTATAAATTGTAATGAATTACTGAATTAACTTATCTGTAAGCGTTTAGCTGTGACAAATGATTGTTAACTAATAAATGTAAAGAGCAGTTTAGTGTAATTCTGTACAACTTTGTATCATTATCAGTTGACCTCGGTGGCTAGTGGTGTTCGATTCCGAAGATCTATAACATTTTAAGTAAACCTAACGCCTGATTAATTACTGTCTCTGTAGTTTGGTTATATTATTATTAATAACAAATGGAGACTCTCTGGAAGTATAAAGCGCGTTTGTAATACTTGGAGGACAGTTATATTGATCTCAGTAAATATAGCCATTTATATTTTCTTTACCAAAATGACGCACTGACGTCTCAATTTCTACGTCATTGACGCCAGATCAGTGGAACAATCTTGTGACGATGTTATCTCTCCACTATGAGTCCCCGACCCCTGATATAGAACGTGTATACTAAAACCATCGCTTCAAAGGTTTGACGATATATATTTATAGCTTTTGAAAGAATAGTTTGTTCAAGGGATATAAAATAATTTATGCTAGAAGTCATGTGAATACACACATCAGATATTTTGGAATTATATTATCAACATGGGATAGCAATTATAAAGCAATTGGCTTCAGGTTGCTAAGCATACATAGAACTCCAGGGACCGTGACTTACTGAAGGCAGGTCTTGTGATTGTATACGAGGACACACTGTAGAAACGATAGGGGTTTGTTTTCTATGAGGTACACCGTAAAGTCTAGTAACAGTTCAGCCTAACTTCCTTTCGTCCTAGCTTGGAACTTCCTATACCCACGTGAAATAAACTTGATAAAGAATACGTAAGTTTAAGTTAGGAATGTTGGCAAGAACTGTTGATGGTGTGACAACTTTGTAATATCCAGATTAGACAGTTTCCACAAAGTTTGATCCTGAAAATCTGCATCAACTTCCTTGAAACAGCCACGGCTCGAAAGTTTACAGCAGCTGGGATCCTAATTAGAAACCCTCACTAGATCTTGTACTTAATTCCTTGTGTTTTAGAAACGTATCTACTGTAACTTGGCTCGGTAAGCAAGTGATTACATTTCTCTTTATCATGTTGGTAAAGTATTAAACTAGACTGCCGAAATTCAATATTGAATTTCAATAAAATTGCTCTTTTTGATAAATAAAAGATGTAAATGTTATAGTTCATGGTTTTCTATGCTTATTTTATTATGTTCAAACTGTTTATACAAATGCATATTACTTACAGTAAGTAAAAGTATTGTATTCCACTCAAGAATTCAACAAGGAGATTTCAACGGAGTTACTTATTTTGAGACTCTCTGAATCCCCACAAAACACTTTTAGAAAAGTTTCCGTAAATGTATATGAATACCGTAACTTAAAAACTAAAAGTCATTAAATATCTATCTTGGTATTTAAACTCAGTAACTACGACACAAAGAAAAAGGAAAAAAACATTTCTACCCAATCAATCTTTTACATGGAAAGTTTCATTTTTAATACTCACAAAAATGTTCTAAAATTTTAAGTACATTACTATATGTTTAAGACATATGTTGCATGAAATGTATACCCTGAATTGCCTGGGCATAGCCTTTGAGGTCATCTACCTTCTGAATGACCTTTGCATAACTGGTAAACCTAAAAGAGACTCTTACTGTACAAAACATATATATCTCCGTAAACCACACTTTGCTCAAATGAAAATTATTGTTTGTACTTTCTTCCTCTCAACCATAGTGAAGGATATTTCTATATCATCGTCTAACGATCAGCTTTTAAAGTATTTGATTACTACTTAAGCCTACTTCCACTGTGTTGAGAGGAAATATGTGTTAAAAAGAACATATTAAAATGCTATGGTATCTTGTTTTGAATATTTTTCTCTGTGTATCATGTACTTGATCGTTAGGGAAGGTATTGCCTGCACCCAAAAATTTGACACAAACATTTCTCTGGAGAAATTCTTGCTCGCCCAATGTAAAACGGGACGCTGAGAACCAAAACAGTTAAAGAGCGCCCATAAATAAAATCTCCTTTTGAATTTCCCGCTCCAAATTAAACTTTATTGACTGTTAAAATTGGCTGTGGAAATTTGATTAAAATAGCGTGTACTTAACACTTGTTCATGACAAAACGTATATATTGAATTTTATGAGAATATTTTCTAAAGTCATCTTCAATCTGGATGACTTTTCCACAACTGGTAAACCGTAAGAGACAAAAACTTACTACAAAATAATATAGATGTCATCAAATCATGCTTATGTGTGCTTGAAATCGGTAAATAGTTTCAATCATTTTATTTTGGTTCTGTTATAAACCTGTTAAATCCTGTATATTGCATGTACTATTGTATGACTGGTTTGCAGAACAACTACGAAATTCATTAGAAAACGTCTGTGAATGTTAAATTACGCTTCAGAGCCTACAAACGGAGTAGGTTGACTATGCTAATTTTGTATATTTCCCCTCAAAACTTTTTCATTAGTGGCGGCAGTATTTCAAAACTTTATTCATAAGGGAAACTTTTCACTGTAATGCAAATTTCTCATCCTGCCTCCTCAGAATAACAAGGGATGAAGGAAGCTCTGTTTTATGTGCCCATTTTAGGCAGTTGTGAATACAGCTCGACAATTATAATAATGACTTGCCGTTCACGGATTTAATTTCAATATACAATTGAATAGAATAGAATTTAGAATAGAATGAATTTATTTAAACAGCTTAATGTTTGCAATATATTATACTTATTTTACTTAACCCAGTTGTATAAAATGTCTGCTGTACACTAGTTAACTCAGCTTACTTGGCGCCCAGGGCTTCTACCATTGCTGAGTAGCATAACATCCATTCTGCCATCCACTCTGATTTACTGTCTCCCCTTGTTGTCCCAGCAATTTTTGTTTTCCAATCATCAATTTTCTCAACTTTTCTTTCGTTTTCCAAAATAATTCCCGGTATTTCTGTTTCTAATTTCATTTTTCCCCGTAACCATTCTTACAGCTATCATCTCACTTGGCATATTTCCCCATTTCTTCTCCCAAACTTTCTGCTTTCATACCATTAGTTCTTTGTACTCTGTCAAATAACGAACTATACTTTCTGTTTCTGCACAAAATTAAAATATTCCAATTTTGCTTCCTCTTAGTCCTCATAAGAGGACTACCATTCTTATCCAAGCTACTTCTTCACTCTACTGTTTGCTACATTGGTCTACATATATTTTTCATTTCTGTTCTCTCTTTCTTATCCTATAAAATATAATGGATTTATATTTTCTAGCCCTCGCCACATATTTTGTCTTTCTATATCCTCCATCCTAGTTCTGTTTCTCAAAATCCATCTTTATTCGTATTTTCTAGTCTTCATGTCCCCCATTCCTATCTCTTCCATAGCTTCTCTGCTTCTGAACAACATATATTCCCGTTTCCCAATTTCGTTTGTTAATTCGTAACTGTCTTTAGGATGTATTCATCTTCTTTTGTCAAACATTTATACCAGAATTTCAGAATTATTTCAATAATTATAACTTTTCTTATGGTTTTCCCTAATTCTACTAAGGCTAATTCTGGTGCTGATCTAGGTAGACTTAGCGTCTCTTTAGCAAATTGATCTATTTTATTACTTACATTTGACATCCCCCATATTTCTACAGCATAGATCATCTTTGACTCTACATTCTCTCTGTTTGCTTGGCATGTCAAGTTTCAATTTGCATATTATTATTCCTGACATTAATGTCTTTCCTTTGACTGCCACTTTCCTGCCATGTGCTTCCATTCTCCGTTATTATTCATAGTAACTCCTAGGTACTCAGATTCTATCAGAACGTCTAATTTTTGTCCCTCTAAGTGCCACTGCTCCTCTTTCTTAATTTTGTTACTCTTTTAAAAACTATTACTTTTGACTTTTTTGTATTTACTTTAATTCCCCAATCTTCAGTATTTCGTTTATTTCTCTCTGTAATCCCATTGTTATAGATCCTACTGTTAGATCATCTGCATGTAACAAACATAGTTTTCTCTTTATTTCCTGTTATCGAACAGTGTTGATTTCTTCCTTTTACTCTGTCCAAATTATCATATATAAACAAATAAGATGGAACTTAATTTACAGCCTTATCTTAATCCTAATTTCTGTTCTCTATTTCAACATAAAATTCGGATATGCAAGGAAAAAGTATGTTCATGTCTGTGCAATTCAGCAAGAGATAGGTTCATAAATTCTGTACTTCATTTCGTTTTCTATTACTTGGAAATAGTTCATTCATTACTTTAAATCGCTGTGCATCGAATACACCTGCTAAACTTAATGGTAAAAATTGCGAAAGAACAGCATTACAGTTTGTTTTGGAAATTCATATTTACTTATTGAATTGTAACGGACGAAAACATAGTTTCAAGGCTCAGCAACCTAAGACACTTAGCCTAGAGTAACCGTGACACTTAAGATGCTGTAGCACACACTTAAAACACAACTGATCCCTCGAATCAAATCATAACTGAAGTGTTGATTCAAACGTCACAATGAACTTCACCCTAATTTTTGACTAATGTGAAACAAACACGCCGTAGTAGTTTCATTGTTAGTACTCCTGGTTACCGCCTGTGAGAACCAGGCAAGTTCAAACATGTTCAGTATCGCCTACCGCTGCAATGGAGGTAACATACAGTTAAAGTTGATGTTAGAGGAAGATCCGGAGTTTCTTTCAAACGTAATCACTGCTGATGAAACTTGGCTACATCATTTTGATCCTGAGAGCAAACAGCAAAGCTCAGTGTGGAAATATCCTTCATCACCAACCCCCCAAAAGCAAAAGTGGTTGTTTCTGCTGGGAAAGTTATGGTCATCTCATTCTTTGATATTCATTGACTGGTTTATCAGTATGTTGTACCTGCACATACATCAGTAACTGGACAATACTACAGGAATATCCTGAAAACATTGCAAGTCCATATCAGGCGCAAAAGACCACATTTCCGTGAAACAGGCTGGATGCTGCAGCACGATCATACGTGGCCGCCTATTGCCAATGTTGTTGATGAATATCTTGCAGCAATCAACGTGAAGTACATCCCTCACCCTCCCTATAGTCCGGACTTAGTCCCATGTTACTTTTTTCTATTCCCTGACTTGAAGAAACGCCTTCGTGGGAGACATTATACATCATCAGAAGCAGTAGTGAAGGCTGCGGAGGCGATTTTGAAGGATCTCTCAAAAATGGTTTCCAGCATGTCTTTGAAGACTGGCGGAAACGCTGGGACAAGTGCATCGCATTCAGGGGAGGCTATTTTGAGAAGGGCCATCAAAATTATGAGGATGAGTAAAGGTGCGTTGTCAGAAAAAAAAATTATTCCTTATTGAACAGCCCTCTTATATCTAATTTCTTTGGAGTTATCTGTTTCCGGAATATTCCTTATTATTTTTTGGAATTTTCAAATGCTTATTAGGTAGGCTTCTGAAATTAAGTCGACATTCGTCTACTTTCTCGTGATCATGGAAAGAGCGTGTCATTTCAAAGCTATCACATAGCAGAACGTACTTTAAAAATTAGATTATCACACTTTCTAGTGCACTGTACAACAAAATATGTAAAAAGTGAATTAGGATAACAAGAAGTAGATTGAAGAAAGGATTGTAAGAAAAGTTTGGCAAAGAGTGAGAGAAGAATGTCATGTGAATCGACCACATAGGTAATCTTTTTCTTTGGTTTCTTTAATATGTAAGGATTTTATACATGTCAGATCAGCTTCTGTGAAAATTATTTTTCCCCAATACTTATTTAGCTGTACATATTTTGTGGATAGAACTATGTATCTTTGCAATTGAATATTCAACTGTTCAGTTATTCAAATTAGGAAGTTTGGGAAGCCTTGGTAAACGAAAATGAACTGTAGACGTTACTGCTTAGATTTGTTTTTACTTCTATATTGGTACACGAAGATATGGCTCGAGAAAGGTATTATTAACTCTGAAAAAGTTTGAGGTTTTGAGACATGTAAGTAGGAAAATTTGGTGTGGTAGCTATAAAGTTGGCGGAACTTACGTTGACAAGAGACCGTTTATTTCTAAAATCCAAACTTTCATATCGTGATTTACATAGGTGTTTTATTGTGATCGATTTTTGCAGTTCGTTGCACATAACAGACCACTGCAACAGCAATATTTACTTCACGATGCTGCTCCAAGTTGAAGCTGTAAAATGGCTTCATGATGTCTTGATCTTTTCCTCTGTTAATTCTGGCTATCTGCTCAAGCTATGAGAAACATATCTCAGGGTATGTGTGGGTGTGTATTATTCAATGAAAGGATGCCGCTGGTTCTGACTTCGAAACTACACTTCAGCAGAGAAGTTGCCGACCAATGGAATGCCCAGTGTTTAGTTATTTGATTCCTCTACCAAGCGATAACATGCGGCTCTGTCACTGAGGTGTAATCCGTCTAGCAGCTTCGTCTTGTCCCAACAGCTATCAAACCAGAAGTGCTAGATTATGCCAGGATGTGCTAAAGCTTCCAATTATCCTTTAGGTAATATTTCTGATAACCCTACTCCTAACTTCTAATCCGATATTGCCACCTCATTTCTACTTTTCTGATATTTGCTGCTTTACAACTCATAGTCTGTCTATAAATTTCTAAGAAATCCTACCTCACATTCCAAAAATCCCAAGATAGCCTGACATGCCTAATCTGAAAACTTCGCGCAGCAACCCCCCTCCGACCCTTTCACTCGCGTAATCTTCCGAACTCCTACGAATTTGTGAAAACCAGCCGTTGCTAATTTCGTACTTTAATGTCAGCTTACCCCGAGCTAAACTGTACTCATACTCTGTTGCCAAACCTACAACTCCGTCGCCGTAAGTTTCTATTGAACATTTCGACTGTTCACAGCAACTTTCGTTTCTCAATGTATTACGAAACAGTCATTTTATGTCATAAAGTTATTTATACTTAGCACATTGTTTCACTGCAGTTTCCTGATAAGATTCAGAAACAGTTAAATTCTACATTCTCAAATAGTTGCCAACTTGTTTCAATAAGCTCAGTTGTGATATCATTCATTAAACTTATAAGAAATTTAACTGATGATGCCTATGGTCAGGCCAACCCATTGGTACCCTGAGAGAAAAATCGCATGGTTTACACCTGTAGCAGCCAGTAGATGATCTATAAGAAACGTAGAATCATCTGGGTAGCGGTAATAACTTGATAAACTCTAGATTTTTAATTTTGTTATTTAATATTAACTTTTACTTTAAAATACATTAGCTTTCACTGCCAGTCACAAGAGTAGCGTATTGATTTCAAGATAGGTGTTTCAAACCCGGCCAGATCAGTAGTTCTTAAGTGCAGTAGATCTATTCAGTGTGTAAGAAAAATAAACACCTCTGTGGGGCAAAATTCCAGCACACCGGTGGCGCTGATACAATCCTGATAATCGGTAGCGTTTTTAACAAACAAAATGTTTATTTTCACTCCCACATACATAGTTCCGGAGGATGTGGATGGTAGCGAGTTATTTTAATTAAACATTTCTACATCCCTGGATGCAATCAAACGCGGGATCTCTGGTTTGCGAGTTCAGAATGATTAAAAAACGACCTCAGAGGCAGCCCTGAAGGTGGAGTTTTATACTTAAAGCGATCTCTCTGGTAACATTTAGCTGTGATGCTATAGTATTTCATATGAAAACTATTGCTTTGTTCCAGTGTATCAGAATTTAAACTTTATTTCCACTCACAAACTTGTATTCATTATCCGAGTGTAAGGAACGAGTTCTTGGTCGGCATGGAAACTCTTGCTTTCCGGGGAGGGTGGGTCTTCCTCTTAGATTTTCCGGTGTTTTCACTCTCTTTGCTCGCCTTTCGTACGATGGAATTTTGCTCCTTTAAGTTTTACTCCAGAGGATGCTAAATCTTCGAAGCTGTTCCTTTTTCTTCACAACTGCAACAAAATCTGAACGTGGATTCAAATACAACGAGTTTCACAGAGTACACACCATCTCTTTTAGTTTCGTAGGTTTTTGGGTAGGATAAATTATAACAAAACGTGATCTGTTCCATTCATATGAGTTAGCTCGTCTCACTTTTCTTTAAACGAATATTATAAGAGCTTTTTTATACCTGCTTCTTCGATCTTCTCTATTTATTTTAGCTAGGAAGTCATATCGCGACGGGTCTATTTAGGAGATACTTCATGGTTCGGTGTGTGGCAGACAGTCTTCAGCTCTCATCCCTCTACCTAGCCGTCTTACCTCGCCACGTATCCACAGAAGCTTTAGTACCAGGGCAAGTGTACCTTTGCTTCTATTTGTTGCAAGCTGTCTCACACGTGTCCACAGCAACATACTGTTAGGCAATTTTACCTGTACTTCAATTCGTGACACTTGCGGTCAAACTTTGTTTTCATTTCAGTTTTAATTGTGACGTTGTTGCAGCTAGCAGCAATATGTGCCGAAATTCAGTGCCCTTTTACGCAGCAAATTACAATTACGTTAATACTTTTGGATCCGATATATTTTGTGCCAATGGTAAAGTAATCACATGCAAATATGCGAGCAATTAGTGCACTATTAACCGAAGCATTTTATATAACAACATATCGCAACAACCAAACGCAAAACTTTCCAAAACTACTGGGAAGAAGATTTCTATGCTTGCAATATCGAGTCGAAATTTCCAACTTGCATTCCAGTTAGGTAAGGCTTTCCTTAGCCCTGGAAACTCTTTATGGAAATTACAGAATTCCACCTTAATACAGCTTTTGGAGACGTATACTAACCAATGTGTACCTAGAGGGTCAAATTTTCGAAAATGTTACTTAACCAAATGTTACGATGACACAATGAAAATAATTAAAGATAAAATGAAAAAATAAGAACATCTGGATTTCTATGGACAAGTCAGCTGATACTTTGGGTCGTCTCATTGCCAATATTGTTATTGGACCATTAGATCCAAAAGAAGATGAATCGATGAAACCATTCCTACTTACAACAGAGTGTTTTGAGAAAGTTCACAGTTCAACTATCGCGCACTTATTTACCAGTTCATTAAAGTTGCTGTGGCCCAAAGAGATTCAGTACAACAACGACTTACTTTTGATCAGTGATGCTGCACCATTCTCATAAGTTAGAATAGCGTTTTAAGTGCTATTTTCAAACATGTTTCACGTGATGACTTTCACAGGGTGTCAGAAGAGATACGATGCTTGTTTCCTGATGTTAACAAATTGAATTCCAATATTAAGAAAAGCTTTGTTAAAGTCCCATCAAGAATCCTGACATTTAAATCCATTGCACCAGATGTAGCTCTGCCCACCCTCAACTTACCATAACGAGATGAGGAACATAGGTCTTAGCAGAATTTTACAAATTTCCAGAGTATTACTGAGGTGATGAACGCCCTGGAGCATGAAGCAACTTCAGTTGTACCAGCCAAAAAATTTCTCAACTCTTCGGAAGTGAAAAATGACTTAACTTTCATTCCGGCCGAGTTTGGGTTCCTGCCACACATGATCTGCCAGCTTCAAGAAAGAGAACAACATTTAATGAATTCAGTGAAAATTGTGGATGATACAGTGCAAGGGCTCGACAATGTACCAGGGAAATGGGGTTCATTAGTTAGTAAAAGGGTAAAATGTGTTAAGGCATTGCAATACACAGGACTTCCCGAAAAATATTTTATATTTATGTCAATTATACACGAGCATTTTGTAAAAAACTTTGAAGTTCTTTAAAATATGGCAATCGAATTATTGAATAATTTAATCCGTTAAATAAATGCGTGTTTATAATTGCCTTTTATTGCCTGTTTTGGTATTTATGTCTGTTTTCCTGTCTATTTTAATGATTTATAATGCCTAAACTTCAGGTCTCTGCAGATGACAAATTTAAGATATATGAGTTCGTGCCTGAAATAAATGACATTCAGGGTCTGAACCTCGGAAGACAACTGGTTGAGCTTTCAAGGGATCTTGGTCAGGATCAACGAAAAGGTAAATAACCAGTTAAGATCCTTGTCCAGTACGGCGACCAAAGAATAAAGTAGAACATCGACTCTGAGGACTCAGCTGTAATACAAAAACTATACAAGAGGAAGGCCATTAGATTGATCCTCTAAGAGGACGGCAAGAGGTGCGAAACTTTGAAAGAGATAGTGACGACCTTTAACATAGGGTCTTCGAGAAGGACGGATTGTGACCTGTTCCTCCACACTCCAGTACACCAGCGCAACGAAGATATACACGGCACACCTGGTGTGTTGGCCGAGCGAAGTACTGATCACCTGACAAATGTGAGAACACTGCTCCTGGAGATGATCCTCATTACATACAGTCACTGGAAATCGATTGACTCTGAATGCTCTGTACTTACCCGCATCTTCAACATATGCCTCAAGCACAAGAAGAACTCTGAACACTAGAAGACCTCAATGATGATACTGATTTACAAAAAAGCTGATCCACATTACACAGTAAACTGGTGACCAGTAGTCATTATGCGAACATCCACAGGTTATATACAGGTGTGTTGACAAAGAGATTTACCACCTGTCTGACAAACGAAAACGCCTTGGCCCAGCTCAGAAGAGTTTTATACCTCACGATGGAATCTAAGAGCACAACTATACACTAGGAGCAAGTTATATATTGCGAGAACTGAGAAAGGTGAATTTTTAGCGGCCTGTTTGGACTTCTCCAAGGTTTCTATATATGTAGATATAGAAAGGAGCTGGTGCCAAATTCACAAAGATATTTAAGGACATGTATAAAACATATATATAAAAGGGCTGCAGCAACAAGATGGGATGGTAGAGAAAATGATAGATAAATTAATTAGAAATGGTGGATAATAATATGAATGTTAGTTAATGTTAAAAGTTAACCACTGGCGCGACAGCCCTAAGAGGGCCAAGGCCTGCCAACCCGAATGCCGGCCTCACGCCCACTTACATATGGCAGAGGTGGGCAATCATCCAACCGATACGGGGAGGAGATGTGGACAGCATCTCGGCATCCCCAGCCATAATGCTAGTTTTCGTGACCAGAGCCGCTTACCTAGCGCAAATTCTTCACTTTCCTCACGATGCTGAATGGGCATGGCCCTATACCCGGGACCTAAAATCCGCACCCCATGGGTGGGATCGAACCTGGGCCTCTTTCCCACTACGCCATGGCGCAGGACAATAATATGAATGTAGCAGATACAAGTTCACAGGGAATTAAGGTCTCTGTTCTCCTGGAATGACTGTATTACTGTCTAACGAAAGATAAAAGTATACTGCATCATATTAAACAAATAAAACAAAAATATGCAAATAGTATCATGGCAAAACGTTGATTGAAATACGTATATGCTAATGAACAAAAATTTATTTCCTATGTACCTTCACATTGAAATATTCAAATAACAGCGCGGAGACTGCTGAGGTAAATAGAGAATATAAACGTTTCATAATTAACTGCCAAAGACCTTGTGGCGGTTTGCATGCTATGTGGACGGCTTAAAAAGTAAAAATAATACCCCAGCTATCGTAATTACTGAATCGCGAGCACTGCTTTGTTCAATAATATGACGGCCTATATTTCTAGGCGTGGCTCAAAAACAACTATTATTTAAAATTAGGTGTTTTACAGCGTTTGTACGGAAATAAAGTAGCATTGTTAGTGAATAAATGTTATCGAAGAGGGAAACTAGTTACAACTGTTACACGGACACGCATTTCTGTAATCACTCCTTTATTTTCATTACTGTGATGTAAATCGTTTTTACAAATCCTTTCGTAACATGGATACTAAGTTCTTCAAGGACATTTCCGTAGGTACTCCAAACTAGTTACACTTCATAGGAAAAACTTTTAGACCTTTTTTTTATTTTCTTAAACTTGGTTATACCATCTTTTATTAAAATAACACATGTTTAAGGTAATTTGTATATACGAGGGCTGTTCAATAAAAAAAAAATCATAATTTTTTACGATCATAATTTTTCGCACTAAAATACAATCTTATTATATTCTGTTAGCTTAATGTGAAACAAACACGCCGTAGTAGTTTCATTGTTGGTTACCCGCCTGTGAGAACCAGGCAAGTTCAGATATGTTCAGTATGACCTACCGCTGCATTGGAGGTAACATACAGTTAAAGTTGGTGCTAGAGGAAGATCCGGAGCTTGTTTCAAACTTAATCACAGCTGATGAAACTTGGTTATATCATTTTGATCCTGAGAGCAAACAGCAAAGCTCAGTGTGGAAATTTCCTTCATCACCAACCCTCCAAAACGCAAAAGTGGTTGCTTCTGCTGGGAAAGTTATGGTAATCTCATTCGTTGATATTCATGGAATGGTTTATCAGGATGTTGTACCTGCACACACATCAGTAACTGGACAATACTAGAGGGATGTCCTGAAAACATTGCAAGTCCATATCAGGCATAAAAGACCACATTTCCGTGAAGCAGGCTGAATGCTGCACCACAATAATGCGCGGCGCATATTACCAATGTTGTTGCTGAATATCTTACAAATATCAACGTGAAGTGCATCCGTCACCCTCCCTATGGTCCGGATTCAGCCCCATGTGACTTTTTCTATTCCTTAACTTGAAGAAACGCCTCTGTGGAAGGCATTGTCCATCATCAGAAAGAGTGGTGAAGGATGCGGAGGCGATTTTGAAGGATCTCTCAAAAATGGCTTACAGCATGTCTTTGAAGACTGGCAGAAACGCTGGGAAAAGTGCATCACATTCAGGGAGACTATTTTTGTTTTTGAGAAGCACCATCAAAATTATGAGGATGAGTAAAGGTATGTTGATAAAAAGAATTGTGATCATTCTTTATTGAACAGCCCTATTATAACATGAGTTTTATGCGAGTAAATTCTTCATTTAAGCAACTTTAGGATAATTACGAGCTAGAATTTGTTAAACCACACAGTTCATGACAAAAATTTTTATTGACCTTTAACCATTTCCGCACGCCTCAGTAGCGCAGATAATAGCATGTCTGCCTCACGTTCTAGAGGCTCCAAGTTCGAATCTCGGTCAGGGTCAGTTACCTGGATAAGGGTTTTTCCGAGGTCTTCCCTTATCCTTCAAGACGAATGTCGGGTAACTCTAAGCTCCATGGACCCTGGACTCATTTGAACATAATTTCACCCAATTCATTCACCTTGCGATATGTTATAACGTTGGAGGACATAAATTAAAAAAAAAAATAATTTAACCATTTCCGAGATATTACTCTTTTAAATTAATTAATTTAAGCTCACAAAACTTACCGATTATAATGCGAACACATTAATTATATAAAGACTGTATATAAATACATAAGGCGCATATGTACAACTTAAAATCAAATATATTCACTTATATAATCATTTTGCTATTGGTTTTCATTTTAAAATCATACAACCTTTAAAATGGTAAGTGGTTATTCTTTTTCTGTCGTGATGAGTAAGAACGCCTAGACTGTCAAAGTCGTCACAGATAATGTCATTATATCTATTTTGACATAGGAGACTACAGTGAAGATCCAACAGTTTCAAGCTAGAAGACCCGTCAAGCTACTGGAGCTACGACCTGGGAAAAACAAGGTCGGTCGTGTGATACTCAAGAATTCGATATAGAACCTATATGGTCTCTGAATGGGATCATCTACAAGGATGTTCAATTTGCCTATCGATCGAGAAGTGCCAGCTTGTGTATATAGTATCAAATCTGCAAGATATATACTGCAGTTGTGCGAAAAAGAGAGAATACAAGAAAAGTTGGGAAAGAAATAGCTGTTGTTGCAGCCACTCTCAGCAATAAATCTCCGGGGAGAGTTGATGAAATAAAAATATACGGCGTATGAGCTCATGCGGAGTTTAATTTATTGGCATAGCCGTAAATGCAGAACGCAGTTGGACGTGAAAGGGAGAGAAGCGAGTATACTTGATGGACAGGTCATAGGGAGATGGTGCTGGAAATGGACAGAGTGCAAGTACGATTTATTGCAGCCGCCAAACCACATATTAGAAATATACCTCTGATTTTGATAATTCCCTTTCACTCCATACCAGTAATATCTGCAGCTGCTTTATTTCTCTCTGTAACCTATTTTTACTTTCTATAGTAGTGGAGGCAACACTGCATTTTCTACCCAAAAATTTAATACAGGTATTTCGCGGAAATAAATACTTTAAGGATTCACCAGAATTAAAAGAAAATGATGTATTGCAGTCACTTGACTTTTTCTACTTTTGTAAAATTTATTCTTACAGACCCTTATTGCTCTATATACTTCAGATCAATCGAGATAAAATTTATATATCTTGATGCTAATTTTCTTGTAGGT
The DNA here is from genome assembly GCA_030765055.1 of Mantis religiosa. Taxonomy (NCBI): domain Eukaryota; kingdom Metazoa; phylum Arthropoda; class Insecta; order Mantodea; family Mantidae; genus Mantis; species Mantis religiosa. The sequence goes on from CM060952.1 coordinate 99,053,866, forward strand.
GCAAAGAGAACATGGAAGTATGGTAAGCTTTAAGTGATAGTCAATTTTTAAAGCTATTTGTATTCTGATGGTTGATGGTTTTGAAATATCGTTCTCTTTGCTTGGGTAAGAGAATAATAATGATAATGATAATGATAATGATAATAATAATAATAATAATAATAATAATAATAATAATAATAATAATAATAATAATAATAATAATAATAATAATAATAATAATAATAATAATAATAATAATAATAATAATAATAATAATAATAATAATAATAATAATAATAATAATAATAATAATAATAATAATAATAATAATAATAATAATAATAATAATAATAATAATAATAATAATAATAATAATAATAATAATAATAATAATAATAATAATAATAATAATAATAATAATAATAATAATAATAATAATAATAATAATAATAATAATAATAATAATAATAATAATAATAATAATAATAATAATAATAATAATAATAATAATAATAATAATAATAATAATAATAATAATAATAATAATAATAATAATAATAATAATAATAATAATAATAATAATAATAATAATAATAATAATAATAATAATAATAATAATAATAATAATAATAATAATAATAATAATAATAATAATAATAATAATAATAATAATAATAATAATAATAATACTAATAATAATACTAATAATAATAATAATAATAATAATAATAATAATAATAATAATAATAATAATAATAATAATAATAATAATAATAATAATAATAATGATAATAATAATAATGATAATCATAATAATAATCATCATCATCATAATAATAATAATGATAATAATAATAATAATAATAATAATAATAATAATAATAATAATAATAATAATAATAATAATAATAATAATAATAATAATAATAATAATAATAATAATAATAATAATAATAATAATAATAATAATAATAATAATAATAATAATAATAATAATAATAATAATAATAATAATAATAATAATAATAATAATAATAATAATAATAATAATAATAATAATAATAATAATAATAATAATAATAATAATAATAATAATAATAATAATAATAATAATAATAATAATAATAATAATAATAATAATAATAATAATAATAATAATAATAATAATAATAATAATAATAATAATAATCATAATAATAATAATAATAATAATCATAATAATCATAATAATAATCATAATAATCATAATAATAATAATAATAATAGTAATAATAATAATAATAATAATAATAATAATAATAATAATAATAATAATAATAATAATAATCATAATAATAATCATAATAATAATAATAATAATAGTAATAATAATAATAATAATCATAATAATAATAATAATAATAATAATAATAATAATAATAATAATAATAATAATAATAATAATAATAATAATAATAATAATAATAATAATAATAATAATAATAATAATAATAATAATAATAATAATAATAATAATAATAATAATAATAATAATAATAATAATAATAATAATAATAATAATAATAATAATAATAATAATAATAATAATAATAATAATAATAATAATAATAATAATAATAATAATAATAATAATAATAATAATAATAATAATAATAATAATAATAATAATAATAATAATAATAATAATAATAATAATAATAATAATAATAATAATAATAATAATAATAATAATAATAATAATAATAATAATAATAATAATAATAATAATAATAATAATAATAATAATAATAATAATAATAATAATAATAATAATAATAATAATAATAATAATAATAATAATAATAATAATAATAATAATAATAATAATAATAATAATAATAATAATAATAATAATAATTATTATTATTATAATTATAATAATAAAAGGAATAAGGCTCTGCCATTTGAATACAGCATAAGTATTGAAATATTCAGACAAATATCAAATAATATCTTCGAAGTTGTTCATTTCAATAACATATTTTTGTATAGTAATATTTTGAGTACCTCTTATGGTTCACCAGTTATGCAAAAGTCATTCACAATGAAGATGACTTCTGAGGACATTCGAATTTGTTGTAAAATATCTTAAATGTGTGATATTATAACGACATTTCTGGACCCATTTTTGACAAAATGAAAATTTTTGAAAAGTATTCCATGTAAAGAAATAGGCTTGGGCAAAGACCACTAAACCGATTTCGATAGGTATTACATTACTGAAAAGCCCAATTATATCTGACGGAACTTTCGGCTATGGGACACCTAATTTTATTTTGTACAGTATTAAATTATTAAAAAGGATTTGCAAGGCTTTGCTATTTTAATACAAAAACATTGAAGTTATAAAACAAATGGTTGTGAGGAAACTTTGGCTTTAAGTTGAGTAGACACGGCACGCTTCAGAGTATAAAAACAAAAGTCGTTTACATTTTATTGCAAGGAATACACACAGATGGCCACGACATAACTCTTTAGAAGTCAGAGGTCAGAAGAGAACAATTGATCTTCTGTTATATTTATTGCTTTAGTTACACAAGTTTCTGGATGCCAAAACTTCCTAACAATCCTCACGTAAGAAAACTGTTCTTTATTTACTTTGCACTTATGTATTTGTGTTAGTAGATTATGCTATAATTATATCAAGAGAAAACTCCTACTCTTAGAAGTCAGTGAACCGATGTTTCATACTAACGTCTGGGAAGATTAATTTCCTGGACGATCGCAAGATGGTGTCTTTTTCTTAAAACGTTACCTAGGTGTTCTGGGAGTGCTGAATATTTTATTTTTTGTATCTATATGTTATGGGTTTCTATATTATGTGTAAATTACGTAGGTTTTGTATTATTAAACAACTATGGGACCAAAATTAAAAAGGATTAAAGTTTTCCTATTATAATTATCTAAACAATTGCCTAGATAGTTTTGAGAATTGTTTAGATGACTGCCGCGACACCAAGGAGTATTTATGCACTATGACACTTTCAGAACTTGGAAGACTCTCACCTAAGTTTAAGGAATTCAAAATGTACCACTGATGTATGGCATTCTTTTGTGTGAATCTGGGATGAGTTTCCATCAGTTATTTGGAATAATGGATACTATATAAAATTAATCAGCATCAAGAGAAGTGGCATTACTAGAGCTAAGTAATACAAAAAGCAGGGGGATAATAAAAGAGAGAATATTGAAATTTTGGCATAAATGTATTAAAGGGCAAAAAGGGGAGTTATTGAATCTGTGAATGAAGCAACAGAAAAGCATTAAAAATACAAATAGTTGGTGGTCGGAATTGGAAAGAATGATATTGAAGATAGGCATGGGAGGTCAATAGAGAGCAGAGGAGATAAATTATAGCGATTTTTGGAAGGAAGTGAGAACTAAACTACAAGACATAGATAGGCAAGAAAAATGGTAAAGTATAGAAGAAAAGAAATCTTTGAAATTTTATAAGCAATTAGAGACAGAATGGGGTAGGGAAAATATATAGGTCAATGTGGCAAAACTGGAAGTGAAGGCATAGCATGGATGAGGGTAGGAATATTATACTTAAAAGGGTTGAGAAGTAACGAGGTAGGGATATGTGAATTTTGTGGAGATGGAGAAAGCACTGTTCATTACCTAATGGAATGTAAGGAGCTAAGAAATCACAGGAGAAAAATATGGGATGAGAAATGGGACAGCGTGAGTAAAGAGATGGTGACAGTACGCATGCTAACGGGGATGGGAGAAAAGAAAAATAGATGTAAAGGAGATTTCTTATATAGGATAAGAGAAAAGTGGATTAGGATAAAAGAAACTAAGTTCAAGAAGAAATAACATCAAGCTGCTCAAGAAAACCAAAGGGGACCTGAGTCAGCAAGTAAATCTTAGGATCAGCAATTTTATGTTTTTTTTATTGTACTGAAATTGTAATGGGAACTGTAAAATAAATATCAAATATCAAAATATCAAATTAAAATTATAGGGTGCAAAAAGAAAAATCCTAATAAAACCGCTACATTTTAGAATAATTATATGAAATTAATTAATGCTTTATTGGAGCTCAAAAAAGTTAACGTGGAACTTAAGTAATCTCGCTAGTAAATCATAAAGTACTTGTAGTGTTGTTGCCATTCATTTGTTTGTCCTGATGTTAAGGAAGGAGCATGGAGTTTCAGTCAGTTATTAAAGATTTGTCTGCATTTCGTTCTTCTATGGGCCCCTTGGACTTACAATCAAACCGTTCTTGCATACATTATATCAATCATGATGAATAAAGCAGAAAAAAATTTACAAGATAAGTTTGTAGAAGATAGATAAAAATAATCGAAACTGTCTGGTTCAGTCTGTTCAGTCTGGCTCTACCCTTTCGTAGTGCGTCCTGCACACGGCTAGTGTGAAATAACAATTAATTTCTATTAATTGTACCTAATAGTGGTCCGAACTATGAAGCCCGGGCCTTAAAGTACTTACAGCATAGTAAGTCGCCATTAGGGTAGTTGTCTCATGTGGTCTCCTAGTGGTTTACCGAAAAAACACGAGTCATTTGGAGAATTTAATGTCATATCGGCACGTTGGCCATAGTAGCTTAATGGTTAGAGCGGCTGGGCGGAGACCAGAAGATCCGTGGTTCAAATCCCGGCTATGGCATTGAATATTTCAGTTCTGACTCTATCCTTTCATAGTGCGTCCTACACACGGCTAATGTGAAAGAACAATTAATTTCTATTGATTAAATTGTTATGTGAAACTATTCAGAGGATTACTAAAAACCATAGCTATTTTTTAACAGGTCAAAATATTCAAATATAGCGGTTATGGTGTTAAGGAATATTTGAACTCGTTTATTAAACCATGCTAGCACAAATCTCTCCAGTTCACGCATACGTCACTCTGCATCAAGTTCGTTGCTATGGCAACTTAATTATGGTGAGTGATTTGCAGCTATTGTGTGAATAACACATTTTGTGTTTATCCATACATGCACTTAATAATCTCTGTAACTTTATAGGTGACTAAATCTGCGGTAAAAAGCAGAAAGATTAAAATATCATAGCAACTCCTTCATATAAGAGAACTTCACAACCAATTACTGTGGGAAAATTAGAGCGGACATTAGCGGGCACATCGAAACTCAATTAACTAAATAAATATGCCAATATATTATTTGCTGCACACGTCCATTCCTGGATTTGCCTCTGGGAATTTATAGAGTTATTGATTTTGTCCCAAGGTAAGCAAGTGACATTGAACAGTGCATTAAAATTTAACCGGATAGGGGTAGGATGGGGCTGTACATGGCCGTTGTACTTGATGAGATTCCATTGATGATAGGGCCTAGGTAAAATGTCTAATGCTGCAACATTTTCACCTCCTCTATCAATTAAAAACTTACGAATGCTATTTCTGCATACATGATACAACGCGTTTCATTTATAGCCGGGCCATTCCTTTTATTTTAATGTTTTGTTAGTTAACGTCCTCCAACGTGAAGTCCTGTCGGACGATGAATGCAGTGGATGAAATGATGATCAAATGAGTCCAGAGTCAATAAAGCTTGGAGTTACCAAACATTCATATTTCAGGATAAAGAAAAACCATGGAAAAAGCTTAACCAGATAACTCACCCTGATGGAGGTTCAAACTCGGAACCTCTTGAACGTGAGGCAGATACACTAGCAGCTATGCTACAGAGGCGGGCAGCCGGGCCATAGATCACGAGTATCAGCGATGCTCAACGTCTTGTCTTATAAGGTAATGACGTCGCATTGTTGCGTTGCCCCACTTTCTTCGATTTGTTGCATGGTGCACTTCCCTTAACTCACTCAGGTAGCCAAGCATAAGTGATGTTTGCTTTGAGTCCCATGAGTCCCCTCTCTCTAATTTTCTAGGGCACGAGTTCAAACCCAGCGGAGGGCGATGGAAATTTTTGGGCGTAAAGGTCCTTTGTATGGCTTGCTTCGGAAGGGAAGTAAAGCCGGCGGTTCAGTGTCATAGATTTTCGGCACTTTAAAGAACCTCAAATCTAATAAAGAGGCATGTGAGCAAAATTAAACTCTTTATTACGTCCAGTATATAATGGGAACGTGATAACCTCAACAGTTAAAGAGCGTCCATAAAAATATATATTTTATTGCTTTTGTCGCGTTTAAACAATGATTTTAATATACACTGTTAGAGCTGTTTTTGAAAGAATGAAAACTTGGGACGAGGGAAAATTAGGGAAAGCGTCGTATCTAACCTTCGGTAGGTGAATTTAAATTCTTAGTTTTGTGTTTATTCATATTTTCAGTTTACACTTATGCTATACTTTTTATTGGCATTTTTAATATCACGTGTTGTGTTATGAAAAATAGTGTGTTTAATTTAACCCAACGTAAGAAAACTAAATACAAATCGAACATATACGCTGTATAAACATTTCAAATAGAAGCCAACAGTTTTTATTAAATAACTCTGTGGTTTAGGAAAATTCAGACTGTCCACCTCACAATTTTGTAATCACTGTATCTAAGTGGAACGATTTTAGAAAAGCTTAACCTCGTATTTCCATTGAAATTTCCCTATTGAATTTTTCCCTATTGAATTTCTTAATTGAATTCATTATTTACTTTGGCTTATTCATTAGTTAGAATGTGTTTGCAATGGAGCACAAAATAGCGGAAATACTGGGCGTTCCCCGTGGTTTGACCATTAGGCCCTATAGCTTTTATACTGAGGTTGCACTTGTCCATTAAATTTACTTTTCTTAGGAAATACTTTATAATTTTACACAAGAAACAACAAGAATTAATTAAAACTCTAAGTACACTATAACGACAATATATAAAGAAAAAACTGTAGAGAAAATACTACATGAAAGCATTGGTAATAACCACAAACAGATGTCTGTTCAAAAAGATTTGGAACATTGTCCAGAAAATTTTTCTATTCTTATCTTTTACTTATTACGCATGGTCCCTCCTCCAAAGTTGAACACCGTTCCGAACGTCGTTTCCATTTCCGGAAGCAATCTTGGTACACCTCTTTCTGGATGACGCATAGCACTGTCTGCGAGATTTCTTTTATCTCCTCTATCGTTGCAAATCTTTGTCTTTTCAAAGAGGTTTTCAACTTTTGGGAATAAAGAAAAACTATCCGCAGAAGCGAAGTCTGGAGAGTATGAAGGATGAGGCAGCACAGTGATTTCCTTTTTGTGCAATAGGCACTAAGAGAGTGCGGGTGCGTTATCGTGACACAAGAGCCATGAATTTCTCGCCACATTTCAGGTCGTTTCATTCTAACATTTTCTCGCAGACGTCAAAACTAAAATAATACATTCTTCTGCCACCTCTCGGACAGCCAGTCTTCGTTTGACACGCACAATTTCGTTGACGTTCTTGAGATGAGTGTCTTTGAAGGGCGTCCAGAGCATCTTTATCTTCCGTCCGGTCACTTTTAAACCACGTACAATTCGTAACACCGAGCACGGATTAAGCACTCATCACCGTTGACTTCCTGCATCATTTTGTAAAACCTATAAAGGTTTTCTTATGTTTCACGCAAAATTCAATGCAGACGCGTTACTTCTCTAACTCCGCCTTTGTGAAATTGGTGAACTGAGCGACACAACGTTCTACTCAATATAGAACTGAACAATAACAGACATACAATAATGAAACTTCCGGAGTTACACATTAAACACAGAAGTTTGCAGGAATGCCAAGCGTAGTTCATTCCAACAGTCCATTAGTACGAAATTATGAATGCCCGGAATTTTTTGAACATACTTATGTTGGTAATGATGCTTTCTTCTACGAGTTGAAATGAAGTTGACTCTGGGTAATCAACATAGGCAAAACTCCCATTTCTAGTACATAGCACATATAACTACTAAGAAAGCCAAAACAAAAGAAAGCTACTTAAATTTGACTTCATGATCGATCAGAGAGATCAAGGAATATCGTTGATCATTTTTTATTGTATGTCGCCGTGCAAAATTAATTGTACTGATGTTGGCAATTTTGAATTTACTATTTTCTTTGACAAAGATATGGAGTAGTCTTGCGAGCTTTTGTTAATCATTTTATAAACTTAAATAATTACTTGTGTGGAATGAAATGAAATTTGAATTTCCAAGTTTAGTCGAAATTGGTGCAACAATGCAGAAACTGCTATGATCACACATATGCACACACATGAATTAAGTATGTTGTACTTATGAAAACGATTCGCAGTTTGTTGTATTTAAACCTATTCAAAGCTTGATTAAATCTCAAATAAATATAACATTTGTAGAGTTGTTACTATCGTATAATTAAATCGCTTCTAGAACAGTTTTGTTAAGGCTGAATACACCTTTCACTGGATAACAGTTTCACTTCGCTAACGTACAAAGGGTTTGAGTTACGCCGTTAGTGGTTGCGTGATACCAATTACACCCAACTAACATCACGGCCTTCATCCTATGACAGCACCTTAGTTATACTGTAGGGACTAATGTGTGTACACGGACTTCCCTTCGCAATTTCGATTTTTAATTTCTATATGACAGTAGAGAGCCAGGGAGGGAGAGAGAGAGAGAGAGAGAGAGTGAGAGAACAGCATAACTAAAACATTTCTGACAATACTTTCATATCATTTTACCTGCCCATTCTTGAACAAATTATTCTTACAAAGCTTACTTCTGTCTTCTTCTAATTAATTCTATGTTAATCCAGAGTATTTGTAGAAAAAATATTGCATATTTCCCTGTAGATACAATGGGAATAAGATGATACAGTAGCCTTACGAGATTTCAATGTTTTTAATGTTGTGGTGGCCTTGAAATTGCGTTTTCTTTGCTTTACCAGAGAAAAAAATGAATCGCTTTCGCATGTAAGCATTAGAAAATTCAAATACATCAGGAATATCTAGGATGTAGTTAATGCAAAATTGAACAAGTGTTACTTTAAGAGTTCTAATTTTTTGCGAAGTTATATTTTGTCTGTCTCTTACGGTTTAGCAGTTTTGATAGTCATTCAGAATAAAGATAGCTTCAGAGGATATCCCCAGAAAATTTAAAGATGTTTATTTATTTGACATGAAACATGTCTTTAGATACTTGAAATTTAAAAATCCAGAAAAATGTATGCATACGTGTGCTTGAAAACCGGCCAAATAAATATCAAAAATAAATTACAGATTCACACTTCACACTCTTCTCCAAATATGTCATGCAAAGATTTTCACGAAATAATAGAAACGATTTCGACAGTTTTGATTGTTGCTTCAATGTGGTTAAAATACAATATGTATAAAGTATTTATATAAATAATAATGTACATATGTGAAATGTTCTACGAAATGTCTGTGGAGTTTTCTTCATTCTATATCGATTCTAAATTACTTTATATATGTGGTAAAGTATAAAATGTGGGGTGCGCACTTTATAGGAACATATTGATCTCGTAAGCGCACTATTTTAGTGTCGTTAGTTACTTCTGAGACAGTTGATTTTGGTTTTATTTTTGAAATACATATTGTTTTCAACAAGTTGCTATTCGTTAGTTTCTGTGATCATTCAAAGAGTGGAATTCCAAGCCAGGTTTTGTAAAACTGATAAAACTTGTGATGAAAACTTACCTGAAGTTATTTTATGTGGGCTCTCGTATGAATTTATGTATTCTTGTAAAACTATTCTTACACACGTGTATTCCTCTACCCATTTTACGCTAATTAAGTTAAAACACGCAAAAGCTATATTACTCATAATTAACAGAGTTGTCAAACTTTTCAGTATCACTTAGGATTTCTCTATCATTTTTATACTTATCGCAAAATTTGGATCCATAGACCTTAATTCCGAAAGCGTTTATTTGTAAAACAAGTTTCTAAAAAAACAGCACATTTTTGCATTGTAGTTTATAGTTTGCATGCTGTACGCCAGTTTGCCCCTATATTGTTCGGCAATCCGTATGCACTGTGCCGAAGAAGTTGCCTATAAACGCGGGGTAACTCACACAATTCTCAAAAGGGCTGAAATATTTGCTGTTGAACAGCTGGCATACTCAATAAACTTCATTTTTAATATTAAACATTAATTATAATTATTTATTTATGCTAGCCTTCTATATTCGCCTTTACCTAAGTTACATCTTTACTTTACAATAATTGTATATAGAAATTAAGGCAAAACATTACATATTTTTATAAAAGTTTAAATTTTTAATAAATAAATTAACTGAAGAAAATA